>JAODKC010000016.1:20369303-20382565 GCA_026777985.1 Mormyrops attenuatus | reverse complement strand
TAACCCCCCCCCCCCCCCCACCACCACCACCACAGTGCACAGGCACCTGGAGACACACAGCAGAGCTGATGTACAGGCATCTCCTTGCTCAAAGATGCACACCTGTGTCCCATCCCCATGTGGAAGCACAGTAGCTGCCACAGATAGATGGTTAGAAGACTGGAATTTTAACACCAAGATAAATATGTTGTCAGCCCACTGAGGTTAAAGGAAGTATCTTTTAAACCTTTCATTACGCCGGCCTGCACCATTTACAGAAGCTGCCAGGCTCGATTTGTGCACCCCCACATACTGCAGGTGTGGTAGCAGGCCTGCTCCTTTAACTGTTTGTAAACTGTGTCTGGGTCAACATGTCGGCATGGCGATGACCCCAATGTCACTAGGAACACAACTCTGAGTTTAGAATTGTCTGGTAGGCGGGGCATCCTTCCTAAACTGCTATATTGTAAATTAAATGCTCAGTCTTTTTAAGACACTCCCTTTAAGGTGAATGACATAACATTAAATACGGCCTGCCCTATATTAGCCGCGGAACAAAGCTATTCATTATTTGCGGAGGCCTCTCTCGCCTGTTCCCTCAGGGGGCCGTGGCGAACACAAACTGGGGACGCGGAACTTTTTGTTCTGACATTTTTTGGTAGAACGAGGCTGTATGAACAAGACCAAGGAAGTCCCAGCTGATGGTCCCGTCACCCACGCAAACGAAGGCAGACATCCCATAATAGCTGTAAGTAGACTAGTCCGTCATGATTATCGCTGTGACGGCGACAGTTCACTCCGCGCGCGGTTCACAGGGAATGAATAAGCTGCTTGGGAATTAGCTGCGTCGGAGTCTGATGAACACTGTCCTTCATTCGCTGTCAGCATAAAGCAGAACAGAGGGCCTGCATTTAATGGCTCTTAATGAGAGTGAATTATGTATAATCAGCAGTAGCGGTGTTTAATGTCGAAGGGGATGACTCAAATTAGAAGTGATCCTCTGAGTGTGCACTTAAACCTGCATCGGCAGGCTACCCGTCCCGGCCTGTTTAGGGGGAATCATAAAACCAGGAAACTGACCTTGTCCTTTATGAGACAGTAGGAGGCATAGCAGCCACACGGACACGGGTGATTTTGCAACCGATCGATAGCCTGGTCCCACTGTTAATGAAACTCAGCTGACCCAGATTGAACTGATTACACCGTCAAGGACAAGCTGGGTCAGAGATGGCAGGATTTGTGGGGGCTTTGGGGGTGTGCACATTGCATCATCTAATTGAACTTTCCAATACTTTTTGGTCTTTGGTTTTATTTTATGGGGGGGTGGGGGGGGTGGTTGATCCTGATTTCGACTTACTGCTAATACAGCATAAAGTTTCATTTCAGGCATGTGACCTAAACGGCGACTACGACTGGTCCTGCTCAGCTACCAATCGTCTTTTTGTATCGATCCACATGACAAAGTAAATTTATAAAAAGTTATTACACAGCCACAGCATGAAATTTCACAGTGAGAAGGGTGGGGTGCGGCCCAGCCCCAAGAAATTGGGACAGACTGATGGAGCAGGCACTCTCCACAATAAAGGAGATCAACGGTGTGCAGGACACTGCAGGTTCTCAGCACCTTCCCCACAGACAGAGTTATTGTAAAACAGCTGCAGGGCTCATAAACTGACCACTGGGGGGTAACAAGCATATCTGTGCCATCAGCTTAAACTTAAGCCAAGCCATGCTGCAAGGACACTGCCGAACTGAAGTTCAGCGTGATCCCTCTCCACTAGGCTGAACTACAGCGGTCACTCGATTGTGCTTCACAGCCTGTGTGCGCGCATGTGTGTGTGTGTGCACGTGTGTGTATGCATGCAAGTTTGTTTGTCTGCTATGTCTAGAACTGCCAGCTTACTAGAGCAACGCTGTGAGAGGCGCTGGGTTTGCTTGTTAATTGTGTGTTAAACACCAACCTTGTCACAACATAGAGTCTGCAGAAAACAGCATGTGTTTAAGATGTTTTCCTCTTATCTGGCCCTTATGAGGGTGTCTATGCCCCCCAGCCAAGTGCTCCTCCGTAAATCGAAGTGCAGTTGGGTCAGCTGTGTGGGCTCAAGGATGAGGTCAGAGTGCCATAACATTAGATTCATACATGCTTCACAAGCCATGCTGTTAAATTCACTCCATAACCGGAATGTATAAAATGGCTATTTCACTTTGTGGGATTTGGGCTTCAATTCTGAGAAGTGTCTTTGTGTGGAAATGCATTTCTGATGAAGAGGTACGAAGAGTTTGTATAGAAAGTGATAGGGTCCATGTGATGGAGAGCGAGGGGTCTCACACCCCCATGTACTTCAGCCAGTTGACAGCTCCACGGGGGTGCTCCAGAGAAGCGGCTCGGTGATAATCCGCGCACCGCGTCTGCACCGCAGACAGCAGACAGCCTCCCCCAGGGCTGCAGTCATGCAGGGTCACCCTTAACCACGTCTGGCACGCTTCTCCTTCGCGTGGGATCACCGCGCTCTTCGGCAAACCGCTGATGCAGCTACCCTCGGCCATTTTCTCGCTACACATCCTATCCGTGATAAAAGACCAGGGTCCCTTTCTCGCCGTGTCTCCATGACAACGGTGACTGCCAGCATGCCCGGAGACCTTTCGCTCGATCTGTCATTTCACACGTTGCCCGACCGTCTCCTGCCTGCCACTACAGCCCTGGAGAAAGCCCCTGTGGGGGTGTCCCATGAAGACAGAATGCAGCCTCACCCAAACTCCCCCTAACGGCTGATAGCACTCTGACTCTGATCATACTTTCAGAGTCCGAATCCAGCTAATCTCTCAGGAGATGAGCTTAAATGATTAATGTCTTCTTACAGTTTCGGCGTCCTTTTGTCCACCAGGGAGGCACAGTGGCTGAGCCGGTAGCTCATGCAGGGCTGGGGCTGGGAATCAAACCCCTCTGAATAGCTTTGTCTTCCCCACTGCAAGTGTGTGTCCCTTTAGTGTAAGAACCCGCTCTCTTTACTTGCTATTAGCCAGCAGATAGCAGAAGTGCATTTTGATCACAGCACACACATTTCTGTCGTTCCTTAAACCAACAAGGGCACCACAACTCGTTTCACTAATTGATCCACAAACACGCAATTATTTTGAAATTAATAGACTTTTAACAATTTTCTTTGTTCCATCCAGTGTCTCATTTACACGTGTATGTCATTGACGTTACGTTACGCCCACCACTGCGTGCTGTGACCGACGTCTGGAAATAAACGGAAGCGACATTTTAATATTTCACGCCCACCATCACGGCCACGACCAGCTTCCCTTCAGAATTTGTCGGCTTGCAGCTCTTCTCTGTGAGGAAATGGGATTTGCCTGTTTGTGTGGGGTCCTAATGATGCAGTGCATTTACATGCCTCCTCATGACCTCCCCTGTCAGTGAGCCCGTCTTGGCGCTCACACGCGTGTGCATCCCGAAGGCTGCTCTGCATAGCCACAGCGATCCGGTGAGTCACCTGCTCTCACCCTTACTGCAAGGTGTTTGTGGTCAGAAGCAAGTTCCCTCTCTGGTCCGTCTTCAGACCAATTTGAGCAAAACAGCATCATCAATAATGGGCAACATTTTGCTATTGTAAAAAAGAAACAAAGAAATCTGTTTGAAAGAATCTGCGCGCGTCAAAGGCTGCAATTCAATGCTAGTAATGTAAACAAGCCAGGTTCTGGGGTTTTACTGACAATTGTTATTAATTAATTTCATTCAATAATGCTTATGACATCACTATTACAGCAAACGGGTGAATGGGATCCCTCTGAGCGCCCTCCCCAAGACACAGAGGCCGACGTTTATGCAGCTAAACGGGACGGGTCAGGAGCAACTTTGTGAAGCGGCAGAGTGCTGCCTGGGAAGAATGAAATAAAGGAGGTCATGAATAAATAATGAGAAGGCGGTGTTTAAAGATGTCAGCAGGGCCGCGGGCGACGGCGATGGCGAGCAAGGCGCCGCGCCATGCAACCCCTTGTGTAATCCGGCCCTCATTAGCGTGCAGCCCGCCTCTTGAAGACGGAAACGCTAAACACAGCACTTTTCTCCAAGCTCTTCTTTTGTAACTTTCTTCTTTTCTGCTGAGGAATACACCCTTCCCACCACTGCCCCCTGCAGGCAGATTTATTTAATCATGAGAAGAGACACAAATGGGACTCATCGTAGATATGAGATATTTCCCGTGAAACAGATTCGAAATAAATACATCCACCTTCCATTCACTTCACATAATGCAATCATTTATGAGCATTTATAAATATTATTATCATAATGTAAAACACATTATGTCCAATGTGTGCTGTATAATGTATGAAGTTATGAGGGTTAAGAGAATGAATCTGTGGTAACGCTGTATAAATCCTAAAGATTAATATATTTATTACATCATGTCTTTTCATTAGATGTCTTTTTTCCTTTCTTTAAAACCCTTTATATTAATCGCTTGAAGTAATGAGATGTCAGAAAAATCTGATAATTTCACAGTAGGCTAAAAACAGATTAACATATTTTTACATGCCCATTGGCATGTTCATCTACTACATGTCAATTGGGATCAAATGGAGGAAACTTGATGATCAACTCATTAGTTTGAACAGACGTATTCCCTGGGAGAAGGGTTTATCTAAAATATTTGGGTATTCCACACGAACCTGTAATCACACCATCCTATTTCAAGATGGCCACAGATTGTTAAAAGCTGCCATCTGTCTGATAAGGTAAAATTAACTTCATAGTTTTTACTATTAATATCACATTTCCTAATGAGTGATGTCTCAGCAGACACCTGAAAAAAATGTAGGTCTGGATCTTTAGATAGGCCCTCTCCCTTAGAACAGCTTCAATTAAGTGCCTTTGGGCCTGTCCAGGTCTGAAATAGCTTTTCCAGAAGAACCCATGGAGAAAAAAAGAGATTTAAAAACGCGGGGCAAAAGCTGAGATGTTAATATTTCTATTTTATTTCGGGATTGGGCAACAGATTGATTTTTCTGTGTTTTGTTTTCTTGTTTTCTCTAAACTGCTATTAAAAACCAGGCATCCACACTAGCTGCTGCCAATTACGTGAAGGTCGGATCAATATGGCGCAGAGAATTTGTTTGCTTTTTTTGCCCTGAAATTGCCCTGAATCTTTAAATGCTCAAAACAAATCCATTTCCAAGGCCTGTCAGCCAAGTTATAATGTTCCCTGGTTTGGTTTCATATGCCAGAAAGTGAATCTAGTGATCGACCACTGGGATCCTTTTTAACCCAGAGATCATCAACAGTTTATCTGACTTTATCAATCAATAGTGTCCACTTGGAATTAGATTGATTGTACGGATGCGACGTGAGTACATGAGAGACAGATGCACAGACTGCAACAGAACTGTTAAGACTTTAGTAGCAAAAGGAACCAATGAATGTTTGGGATACACAAGCCAATAACATCAATGGCAATGCAACATCCATGTTTTCTAGAGCATAGGGCTCCTTGGACTGTGTTTGCCACAGCGTCACAGTAATGCCTCCTTTGGTTATGCATTCCTGAAGGAGGCCTTCATCTTTACTGAAATTTACCGTAACTTGCTCAATCTCATGCTTTTCCAAAACTTTATTTTTTGCATAAATCATTAAAGGTTCACTGTCAGGATGCGTGACAGGCAGAAAACTTTGATGACATGAAATAAAGATTAAAAAAAAAGAAACAAAGAAATTGTGAAAGGGCAGGCCTTGTCTTCAGCAGAACAACGCTGACTCCTGAAGCCCAATTAGAGATTAGAGGCTTGTTGATACACTGGGTTGAAGCACTCTGTGAAGGTAATGATGGCAAGTGTTCCAGTCCCTCTAATAATATCATGGCTAAAAATACACAGGTACAGACAGACCCTGGACCAGGGGAATGGTGTGCTGGTCACTGAGGAAGGCTTGGAACTAATGAAGTTCGGAAGCTTAAAGCATATTAAAAACATCAAAGCCCAAGCCTGAAATTAATTAGGCTCCCCTCTTCTGCAGGAACATAAACTTACTTTGAGAATAATTAGCAAAGAACCATCAAGTCATACCTGCATCTTCGCCTTCTCAGTCTTCTAGTTGAGTGTTTCTGTTGTGTTTCTCATCCGCGAGAAGGGTGTCTAACTGGAAAGTTAATTAAGTTCCCCGTTCTGCACGTTCCTGCATGCCATTTCTGCCGAGCTCTGCTTCAGCCGAGCGAGCCGACGCAAGCATCCAGCTCCTGATTTAGATGCCCTTTTTTTCTTCGGTGTTCTCACACGCAGACCGGCATCTCTGTTGGACCTAGCCCGCATTAAAAATTCCTACAGTATCATTCCCAGATGCAGAAACTGCAGGCAGGTAGAAGCTCACTTTGGATCGTTATGAGGTATTCTTCTGTGGCAGAAGTGCCACCAGTAAGAACAACAGTGTTTGGGTGGAAAACTTTTACAAAAAGACAATAAGAGATACATTTGGCAAAATAAATCACATGAATATGCAGGTTCCATGAGGCTTAAGTAAAATGTACAGTTTTCTAACAAAAGTTTTTACACACTTTATATCAAGAATTAAAAGACTGAAGCTCGGTTGTGTCACTTCAAGGCAATTAGCGACTCTTGTTAATTTTAATGTCAAAGGAAAGTATGACATTCAATGAACTTAACGATCGTTTGCAAAGCTTCATTAGCTGTTGCAGGCTCGTTTTTCCATGTGAAGTCATTTCAAAGCCTTATAAACATGTATTTATTCCAGCTAATGAACTGCTCCTTCAAAACCAAACGACGATTATTAAAAATACCTGAAATTTTATTGGAGGTGAACATTATTAATTATATTGTTTACAACTTTCAGTGGTTAGCCAGAGACAGAAAATGTGGTTAGCCTGAGACAGAAATTTGGGGGAAAATCATGTTAATAAGTAAATGTGAAAAATAACAATACAGCATATTTATGTGACTGATCCATCCATCCATCGATCCATCCTTCCATTTTTTGTCACTTATCAGAGTCCAGTTCGTGGGGACAGCAGTCTGAGTGGCGATGCCCAGACCTCCCTCTCACCAGCCACCTCCTCCGGCACCTTTGGGGGATACCAAGGTGTTCCCAGGCCGGCCAATAGATATAATCTCTCCAGTGTGTCCTGGGTCTGCCCTGGGGTCTCCTCCTGGTTGGATTTTCCTGAAGCACCTCCCCTGGGAGCCATCCAGGAGGCATCCCAGATAGATGTCCTAACCACTCCAACTAGCAGAGTGGTGACTAGAGGAGCACCGGGTCTACTTTGAGCCCCTCCCGAATGTCTGAGCTCCTCACCCAATCTCTAAGGCTGAGCCCAGATGCCCTGCAGGGGAAATTCATTTCTGCTGCTTGTGTCCGCGATCTCATTCTTTCAGTCACTACCCAAAGCTTGTGACCATAGGTGAGGGTGGGAACGTAAGTCGAGCTGTAAATGGACAGGTTTGTCTTCCAGCTCAGCTCTCTCTGTACCACGACAGAGCAGGCTGATGCTGCACTGATCTGCCTGAAGACCACAATGTATGAGGCTGGTTCCCTGGAGATGGATGTGCCGGTGCTTTTGAACCATGTGAGGAAACAAACCAGAATCTTATTCATAACAATCATTATTATAATCATCGTCCTCATCATCAATATAGTTTTCTACAGTTTTTTCTTAATTATATGGAGTATAGTTTTCTTATTGACATAAGAAACGGATTAAAGTTTGTAAATATAGACCAGAAGTCATTTGAGCAATTGTCATTTGTATTCCTCTGTTTTTCTTTGAAATGCTTTTCCAATCTACCTTCAGTGCACAACAGATGAAATGAGTAGTTTTCAGCTGCAGGCTGAATGGGGATAAATGAAACGTGTTAGCAACACACTGCCTAAATGAAGTGAGCCGACGCTGCTCAGTGCATTGCTGAAGATGCACGGCAATCAAATGGAACCCAATTAATTTTCATTCCAAACAGCACTCATTCATTTTCTTTTAATTACCTTGACAGAGCCAGTACAGAGCACTGTAAGATGCAGGCGTGTGCTGAGGCTACAGTCTTCAGACGGCTACAAAATGGAAACCCACAATGCATTGGGGCGTGACCAATGTGATCGCCAACACTGGCTCTTGTTAGCCTTCCAGTGTGAGCCGTCATTTCTTGTGCCATTTGTCAGAACAGCCTGGACCCAGATGTCACCTCCATGCCAGGAAGGAACCTCCAGCTTGCTGATTGTGCTTAACATCACCGGAAAGACCCAAGGCTTCATACTTTTATTCACTTGAAATTTATCAGTTAGTGGAATGCCAGTTAAGCAAATACATATGCTATGCCATGATTTCACATCACTTTAGATTATCTTGTGATAACAATCCTTTTGTCTAATTCATTGACTGCACATGTAGTGATTTACTACTATCATTGCTGCAGACTTCAGCACTGGCATCCATAGTGTTTATGCCTTTTTGTTTTCCCAAATACAGCACAGCGCGACCTACAGCAAACACCGCCGAACACCAAACAAAGTGCGACCCAGGTGACAGCATTTCATTTCTGGCACGTTCCAGCTGTTCGTTTTAGAATCCGGAGCCCCTGGGGGACATTAGGGAACCCCGAGATTTACACATTAACACCAGCTAGCATAGTTATTCATATAAATTGTAGAATTCTCAACAAAGCATGTGCCTGTTTAAAGTACATCCACTGAAAGCAATGCAAGTTGCCTTCCATAAACGTGCTTGTTAATTAATAAGAATAACAGGGATTTGTCTGCTTTTCTCCATCTGTCTCCATCTTTCTTCTTTCTGTTTGTCCTCCTCTCTTTGTATCTCACTTTCTCTCACACTCTGTCATTCACTCCTTCAGATTGGGGCTACACCTCACCTTGTGGCTGGAACGCTTTTCATTCTCCATCCTTACTTTCATTTTTCTCTTAATGTCGCCATTTCTCATTTTAAATCATTTTCAGTTATAGAGAGAGAGAGAGAAAACCTCAGTCACTATTCATCATCTGTCCCAGAGGTCTCTTTATGGCTGTCTTATCCTATGTCTTCAAGAGCAAAACAAATTAATCAAATTTAATTTGTGTAGAGCTACAACAGAATTGTTGGATGGTCCATAACAATATGCAGAGGTGGCTTCCAGAGGGAATTAAAAAAAAACTTTATTAGCAGAAGTGCAATCCTGGAAAATTATTCACTGATCCCCCTCTTAAGAGTGACAGTGAAGTTTTAACCCACCTAGACTCAAACACAAAAACAAAAAAATAAATTGGTGGCGGTACAATGTGATTAAGTGCCGTATAACCAGCTTCATAAACAGCAGAAGCGTCCTTCTCTCAGTAATATTCCAGCTCTGAAGAGTGAATGGAGTCATTGATCTTATTAATTGCACAGGCACTGCTGTGAGTGTCACCTATTAGCCCGCTTGAACTGCTCAAGCAGGTGAAATGGTGTATCTGATTTAATCTCACCAGACACCATGGTCCCGCCGCAGCGCTGCGCTTAAGCATTCAGGGGGACCTTTGGCCCCGTCTCGGGGGATTTAGTCAACGCCTGACTGAAGCACTGATAGCTGCAGCTGTCAGATTTGCTTTGGAAATAACTGACAATGTATGGGGGTGGGCGCCGATTGCCGATAGCGAGCTAGCCTGTGGCTAACAGCCGCCTAGTGGGGCTGGTGGAGGCTTAGTGGCCATCTTCAATGCTTTACAGTCATTTGAGAAAATCAGCCCAGCAGTGGCTGGATGTCTGGGAATAAACGGACTGTTTTTAAAGCTGATAGACTAAGAACATGGAGTGGTACAAATCTCTGCTATGATTGTTATGGAATAAAAGTTAACTAGCTGATGTTTACTATCGTTGTTAGGTTCAATCACTGGTCAGGGACTTTAAAAGACAGGACTGGACCAGGACTGCCCTCATAATTAAACAGTGTAACTTTGTGCAGATTTAATATAGCCGAACATTAAAGAAGAGCATTTCACATTCGCGCCATCTCTTGACAAGGCTTAAAGAGGAGTGTGAAGAGAATAACTCTGCAATAGCTGGATGTGATACATATAGATGAATAGACACTCAATTCCCTCTTTTACAGATGTCTATCAAGAATAAGATGGCTCCATATAAGCTCATATCCCATGAAAAGTCAATATAATGACAGTTAACTTTTGTAGGAGCTTGCAATTGACAAATGAAGGGCCAGATGGATTTATCATGAGTCTGTAGCCATTTCCCACTGGTAGCACCCTGTCAGTGTAATAGGAGCTGGTGGACATGCAGGGGCGCCGGATGCGGGGGCCACCACACCGGCTTCCTGTCAGTGTAATAGGAGCCGGCAGAGACGTGGGGGCACTGGACGCGGGGGCCAGCACACTGGCTTCCTGTCAGCCCACCATGCCCCACTGAGCTCGTCATACTGGCAGCATTTGGGGCCATTTCCTGAAGGACGGTGCCGTGCTGCCAGTTCCTAAATGGGCAGACTTTGCAGAGTAATCAAATCACCGCTGGGCCCGGGAGCAAGGCCCTTAATCCTAGCTACTCCAGAGGTGCTGAATAAACAGCTGACCTTCCACTCCAACCCCAAGTTTCGTTCTCATCCGAACACGTCTGTTTGTGTGTAAGAGGAGAGAAAGGAGAGATATCCAAAGATGTTATTGTACTTCCTACCTGTACCATGACATTTTATCTGAAAGGATGTTGATCAGCTAATATGGTTCATGGAGTAAAGTTGAATCAAAGTCTTGGTAAACAGCTTTTAAATACTTTGATTTGTAAGAAGTATGAAGAATAACTATGTATTAGAGAGTCCCTGCCCCCCATCACCCCGGGCTTGAGCTCCAAGCCCCCCTGTGAAGCACCTGGATTATGGGTGTATGGATGGCTGTATCACAGAGGATGGCATTGCCGTCTTACTCCAAAGGATTCGTTTCCTGCTGTGCTGTATGTGTGAGGAGCTTCTGTAATTGTGTGGGCTTTCCGTGAGCAGTGCGGTTTCCACCCACAGTCTAAAGGCAGGATTGTTTGTGTCTGCGTGCCCCGCGATAGGCATCTAGCCAGAGTTCTGCCTGTCCTGTGCTGTATGCTTCCTGGGATGGGCTCCAGGCTCGCCACAACCTTGCTCTGGCTCAGTAGCTGTGGGAAATGTAGAGGTGCTTGTTCAGGAGCCTCCTCCACCACTAAGAATAACTAAACCTAGCCAGGAGAGTGGAGGCAGTGAGCTTCATAGTGATGAGGGCTATGTAATTGTAACCTGTAGGTTGCTGGTTCCAATCCTATGAGAGGCCCAGCTGATCAAGGTGTATAACTGCTGTAACAAAATGTTCTGCTGTCTGAATGGCTGCAATCCATTGTTATTTTGAGTAAAACTGTCATCTCAGCTAAATGTAAAGTGATTACTGCCTACTGCTTCATAGCTTCAGAGTCAAACATTCTAATTACAAAACAGGTAAAAACGGTGACATTCAATTTTATAGTGAACCTTGGAAGACCAGGATGACATTTAAGAAATATTTGTATGGACTGTGAGCCCATTATTCTATTCTGAAAGCAAAGAGCAAAAAAAAAAAAACACTAAGCCAGTGAAAATGTGGAATAATACATTGAGCAGTGGACCAGGCTCACTCAGGAATCAGGAATGTGTGAGACAGTGAAACACAATAGACTGGGGATTTTACACTACAGTTCTTTGTTTCACTCGTATAACACATTTTAAGGGACACTGCAGAGAGCCACGCAAATACAGACTCTCTTTGTGGTATGCACATATGAAAGCTACCCATGACCAATGTTATGAAAACGCTGCTGCCCTTCGGTCATTCTCACTGTAGCATGTGCACACACACAAACACACACACAAACACACACACACACATGTGGTCCCCATAAGGTAAAAAAAATGGGTATTCATCACGTTGTGGGGAAATTTGGTCCCACAAGGTAAGGTATACCTGTACCACACACACACACAAACACACACACACACTCACACATAGTTTTAACACAGATGCTGTAATGTACATTAAGATGTCCATTTTTGGCTGTGATGTTTAATGTGAACTGGGTGCGTATGTAATTAAGGATCACTGCATTAATTAACCATGTGATATGTACGGAATAGCCCTCCACTGCATTTCACTGTAAGGTAATCAACACATTCCTTTAAAACAGCTGCAGAACCACTGGATTATAGCAGCTGACACATGCCATACTGTTACTTTCAGAATTACCAGGTACACAAATCAGGAAGCCAACCATTTAGCTTGCTTGCAGTGATGAATGCAATCACCCCAGGTTTTCCTCAAGTTTTCTCAGTTACCAGGGGTAAAATGCAACTTTGTTAGCCTAAGGCAGGAATAATAGATAGCAGAGAGATTCATCACATCTCCAGCTCTTTAAAAATTTAGCGCCGTTCTCTGAGCATCGTGCCTGATGAGGGCTTGCTCATCAGTCCTGGTGATGAGCTTTCCAGCTGGGGGGCCTCATGCACAAGGCACACCCAGGTCTCCTTTGTCCAATATGAGCTCACATAATGGCACGACTTCAGTGAGCACTGAGCTTTCTAGATATTTAGAGCTTTCTAGATATTACTAGATATCTCTTCCCAGTTCTCTACTTTCCAAATATAAAAATGAACGATGAATCACTTTCCAATCACTTTCTGGAACTCAAGACACTCATGGGATACAGTCAGAGGCAGAGGAGGAGTATGACACCAGAGGGGGCTGACATGCAGGGGAGGGGGTGGGGGTGCAGTAATATTAAGTAAGGTAAATTGGTAAAGATGGTAAATTTGCAGTGCCCCCACCCACCGTGATGGGCCCAAGACCAAAAGCCCCTCCACCAACCCTGCCTCCTACACTATGGGATACACCGTGTATGAGGTGACGAGAGCTCTGAAAATGAGAATCGCAGATGGATTCAAATTCATTTTGTTTTAATTTACATTAAATTCCTGCTATTAAAAGTCTTATTAAATTTGAAATCTTTAAATAGTAGGACTTATAAGTCTTTCATAAGTCCCACTATTGAAAGGTAGACTGCCATGATGTATGTCTGTGTGATTCACCCCCTTTGATTGGCTCACAAGGAACCTTTGGCAGAAAGGTTCTCACTGGACAGACAAGTCTTTGAAAAAACTCTGAATACTGGGGCAAAATATGAAGAACACACTGGGTGCTTATGCTGCTACTAAGGAACAGGGAAGGGGTTGAGCACGCAAGATCGGGGGGGGGGGGGGGGGGGGGGGGGGGGGGGGGGGGGGGGGGGGGGGGGGGGGGGGGGGGGGGGGGGGGGGGG
>JAODKC010000016.1:20331801-20368446 GCA_026777985.1 Mormyrops attenuatus | reverse complement strand
ACGCTGCCACTACAGGTACAGGAAAGAAGCTGAGTATGCCAGATCACCCCCCCCCCAGAACGCTGCCCCTACAGGTACAGGACAGGGGCTGAGCGCGCCAGATGCATGCGCTCACTCATCAGCAAAAAAACAGGAGGCAGAAAAAGCCTCATGATCTGAGTCTTTCCAGAGACTGAGTGCAAAGGGACACACAATTAAATCTGCTAAACAAGCACTGCTGTTGGAAGCTGGCTTTCATTGCCGGGGGTAGGAATATCTCCTAATCAATGGCAGGGGTGCTCGCCCTAAGTAGGCATCATTAAGGATTCAGTAATTACTTCACTCCCTCTCGCGCCTGCTGGAGGACCTCTGGCGGTCAGCACCCCCCCCCCGCCCGCATGAGACCGCTCGGGGTTGCTGGGATGTCCTCTCCACCTCATCTTTTTCCCATCCATCACACCCCAAGCTCCTCTAATCTGTGTCCTGTCCACTTTTTCCAGCCCACCGCCATCTCTGTCACTTCCTGTCCATTGCTCTATTTCTCTATTCTCTCCTCTTCCCGTCTCTCATTCTTTTTAGGTCTGTGTCCATCCCTCCTTCTCATCCTCCATCGCCTCCCTCTGCCTGCACTCTCTCCTTTGCCAAGAGAGAAAAACCCTGTTTCCAAAGCAGATGTTGGATCTCCGGCAATCCCAGCCTAATACTGTAAATAAAGACTTTTTATGTTTGTGTCTGTATCCTCCCATTGCCCCCACCCTCTCTGTTTCTCTCTCTCCCTCTTTCTGCTTCTATTATTGCCAAAGCACATTCAATCATTTAAACCAGCAACAAATACAAAGGACAAAATGCAGATCAAAGAATGAAATAACAAAGGAAAACAATTCTTCTTTTATCGTATTCTGGCCCTCCTTCTCCTGCCCCTAATCACTCATTCTTGTTTGTATTACTCTCGTGGGTGCTTTCTCTCTCTCTCTCTCTCTCTCTCTCTCTTTCTCTGTTTCCCTGTTTTTATCTCTATCATTGTGTCATAGTAAGATCCCCACACACACAAACAACAATGCCTCAGAGGAAACCTTATCAGGCATCATATCCAGGCATTTCTCACTTCTCAAAACCAATATATTTCTGTCGATATTACTCTCTACATTACTCTCACTACTCTGCATGAACCTCTACATTACTCTCACTCTAATTACTCTTAACAATCCATATATTTACATTGCTCTCATGTATATGCATTACTCCTGCCAGTGCACACATCTCAGCAATAGTAACAGCATCACTGGTGATCTGCATTTCCCATACTTTATTTTTTCATAATACTTTATCAAAATGGGGCAACAATCGGGAAATAAAAACAAACAGATCCAGTGATTTGTTTGAAAGTATTGACTTCCTGGACAACAGAGGGAGCTGATCATGTAAAATGTATAAAGATGAGCAGAACTGCTCAATACCTCCCTGGGAACACAATCTAACTCAAAATAGCAGCGCTTTTTGCTTCACTTCCATCTTGATTGATGTAAAATTGCCTGGAATGGGCAATCCCAGCATGAGTCTCTTAAGCACTTCATACAAGAAACGAGCACGCTCAGTCCTTATGAAGACATTCCTGGCAGTAATATAGAATGCTGTGCAGCATTTGTATGTGTGTGTGTGTGTGTGGTCCCGGTATACCTTACCTTGTGGGGACCAAATGTCCCCACAACGTGATGAATACTCGTTTTTTTTTACCTTATGGGGACCAGTTACTCCATTTTATAAAAAACAGTGACTGCAATGAAACTAAAAATGCAAAAACTCTTTTATTTTGTTTGGTTGCTTATGGGTATGGTTAGGGCTGCGTAGGGGTTAAGGTTGTCATAGTTAGCATTAGTATTTTTCCCATAGAATGAATGAGCGGTCCCCAAGAAGATATGATTACAGGACTGCGTGTGTGTGCGTGCATCTATGTGTGAGCATGAAATTTCACAGAGATGTGTAGGCTTTCACGTGTATTGAAAATGCCTAATTCGATATGAACCAGCCTTTTATTGTACGAGGTACAGACTAAATTCCATCAGAGCCCCATGTTTAATGAGATGGGAAGCATGACTGAATGCTGCTCAATATTTTATTGGGTATATGTAAATAGACACATGTATTACACAGTTAGAGTGACTGGCACACACATGGCCGCCCCCAGAGGGCTCACAGTCAGTGGGACCGTCAAAGCATCAATGCCGTGGGATGTATGACACCAGCCTCACATTGGCCTGCTTTAACCCACCGCACACCTGCACAGTACCAAAGGAGGCACTGCCTTCAAGCCTGACGTGAATGCTCCCTCCCCCAGGACTGTGCCCAGACACCCTGGTCAGCATTGTTTCCCTCCACTGACCTCCCACAGCACCTCAGGGCACATCCCACACAGATAGCCCTTCTGTTTTCATCCTTTACTTTAGCTGATGTAGATGGTAGCATTTTACGCTAACATGGCTGACTATTTATCATTGCCAGGCTCCAAGGTGCTCTTGCAGGGACTCTCTGCTGTGACTTGGGCTAGTGGATTTTGGGTCAGTTGAGAAGGGCTTGGTAAGCCCGGCCTGGCCTTCCATGCGACCACTGCTTAATTCCTTCCTATTTTAACCCCAGTTTACTAATATCAACATCTGCAGTAGGTAAATAATACCACCTCGGTCGTCACCATGGCGGCATTGCTACGGATACAAATGGCATAATTGAATGGCGTGGCCCATTCAGCCTGTCGTAATTAAACAAGCAGGTCGTGCATGAAATGGCAGAAGACTAAAGGAGGAAGGAAAGGGAACCAATGGCATCTGCCCAACCCCGCTTGGTGGAAATACAGCTCACACGCTCACGCAGCTTCGAGTACCCCATCCTTCAACCCAAAAACATTGCATGCATTTTGAGGTTTAGTTTTAATTTTGCTTATTCAGTGACTTTGCTTTGCAGACATCTTATGGAAAGCTATTTACTCAGATTGCAGTACAGTTTTATTCATTCATAAATCTGTAGCTTTGCTAAGACAGGTTTAAGTATCAGGGATTGTGCCTGGGGCTGGTTTGGTAAAGCTCTAGTCCCGCTTACTGCCGGAGCTTTAAGTTTTATATCACACACCCCCCCCGAAGACCACACACACACGCCCACACACAGGAACACTCACACAATCACATGCATACACACATGGAAACAAATAACATACACTTATATACACACACACACACACACACACGGCACACACTGTCATGATCCGTCCCTGCCTGTGTCTAGTTCAGTTATTATGTTCTGTTTGCTTATATTCCCAGTATCTCCTTATGTTTGAATCTACAGTGTTGTTAAGTACCCTCACCTGTGTCTTGTTACTCTAGTTTTCAGTGTTTGGTTCATTGGATATAGCCTGCACCTGTCCCTTGTCTAGCCCTCGTCTCTTGTGCATTGAATTGCCTGCCCTTATTCTGTTCTTCAGATGATCATAATGCTTGTTCCTGTGATGTTGCTGTGTTTGTTCCTGTGGTGCCGCTGCTGTGTTTGTTCCTGTGCTGCTGCTGTGTTTGTTCCTGTATTGCTGTTTTAGTTCTTGTTCTCTGTCTGCACGTGTTTAGATCACTTGTGATTCATTTTGTTTCTTTCTTTTGAGTTAAGCTTCGATAAAGTCCTTTATTTTTTTGTAAGCCACAATGTAGCTTGTCCATCACTCTGCCATGCCCCACTGTGACACACGCATGTACACAAATGTGCACACACGTGTATATGGACACACATGCACACGGCGACTCGTAGGTCTCTAAAGTTCAGTGTTTAGCATCCAGACACAATGTGATCCCACTGGGAGGAGAACCAGTCTTCTCTTCCTGGGAGTCAAATGCTTACAGTCTGCTCCCATCCTCCTCGCACTGAGCACCCTCCCCCCAAATGCTGGTCCTCTGTGTCGCCAGGTAACCCCCCCAACCTTCATTGTCACATGGTGTGAAACTTGGCTGAAGTCTTGGCTGAACAACAAAAATCTGGTGATTTTCTACGTGCAAATTTTATATGATATACCTAAAAGCTTTTGGGATTGTAAAAGTTTGTTAGAATAGATATCAAAAGGAGTAATAAATCAGCAGTAATGGGAAGCATGATGTGAAATCTGGGTTAAGGCAGCATAAAGAATAACTATAGGTATAAAATCCGACATGACATCACCGCTGAATCACCTCCATATTAAATATGACCCCAACCACAACCAACAGAAAGGAGCTTTAATTCTCCGGAAGGAGGTAACATTTATTTCCAGCATTTTGTGTCAAGAAGTGAGAAACATTTCCATTAAGATTTAGCCGGGGTAAATGAGTAGGATGTAGGAGCTCTCGCTCATTACGCTGCCATTTCAGAGGCTCATCTCTCTGAGCTAACTATCAAAGCTATGCCAAGCCAAATCAGCGGCAGCACAATGTACATAGAGCAGATGCTGTTTTTTTCTCTTCTTTCTCTAATTTACCTGCTTCAGTAGGCTCATACACACCAGAGCACTGAAATGCTCCTTTTCCCCTAAGGCTGAGCTTCATGCAGATGGAAAGGTGACTCTGAGTAGGTTTGTATACAGAGTTGGACTCAACCTTTCTGGGGCTTGGGACAATGTGCCATATAAGTTTGGTCTGGTTTGGGGTCCAAAGCTTGGACACATAGAAATTAACCTGCTCAGTTGCTCACCTATGTCAAAAAGTCATTAATGTTTGCTATGTTTTTCGTATCTTTTTAATGATCACTCCATTCATCCATCCATCCCTCTATTATACCTGCTTACATAGTACCAGGCTGCGATCAGACAATCCCAGGAAGCACTGGCACAGGGTAGCCTGAGTCGGATGCCAGTCCATCGTATGGCAGCATTTCTGCATGTCTTGTTCATTTCAAATGCCAATAAACTGAACAGACCAATGCTTATGATTAAAACTAAACTTTGAGCATGTTTAAACTGCTAAGTCTCTGCCTCCCCACTCATAGTCTTTCATTCCCATAGCTTGGGGAGATTTCACACCATGAGACCAATTTGACTGAAAAACCCCAAACACACTCTGCTTCCTAAGAGCCCTGTATTGGCCTGCAGGTATGAAATAGCACAGCTTTGTCCTCAGAAGAGCTTAAACTCTTTGCTTGTGCCAAATCCCCGCTTTAATAACGTTATGGCAAAATCTGAAGATGGCATATGTTCATTCCTGATAGATTCTTCTACTGGAGCTGCACTCCTCCCCTCCCGCTCTCTCTCTTTGTCTCTCCCTCTCTCTTTCTCTCCCTCTCTCTTACACTTAATCTGGTCAGAAGAGTTTAATTTACTGCCCAGATCACTTACACAATTCTTTGAAGTTCATCTTGCGAGACAACACTTTGCTTACTTTGAAGCGTTGTCATTTGGGGGCCTTCATACACAGCAGCTAATGTCGCATGGTTTCCCGTTTCAGCTTGCCTACATCTTCTGCCCTCAGTTCAGTTTCTCTACGCAGGGGACATAAATAAACTCACAACACCTCTGCATATCTTTCTGCATATATCACGAAAAGCAATATCTCTATCTCGGACAGAAATCACGAAATTTGGACAGCCGACACCTTGCATTATAAATTCAAATCCTGATAACATTCTAAACATAATTTAGATACATTACGTTCAATATAAGTGAAGGATTTATCAGTGCAAATTTTCTTAATGCACATTAATAATTCAAATCAATTATAATTACATGAGGAGAAACTCACGGCAGCTTTCATATAGATATTTTTAGCTTCTTGGTATTTAAAACTCATCAGCATATGTGTTTGTCTTGGAGACGGTTTTGCTGCGATCTCAGAATGCTGAAGTTTAAAAGTGCTATCTGGGCAGGTTCAGAGGGCTAACCCTTCCGGCATGTGGAACTATTTACATACAGAGCCCATCAATTATTGATGAGGTGATAATGAATGATTTATACGAAAGCCAATCAAGACACGCTGTCATTAAGTTTCACCTGCGCTTCATTATGCATTTATAAGCCAAGGACACGCTGTTATTGTTTAGAGCTAATGCTGTGGAAAAGACTTCATGGTTATTTTCTCGAGCTTTAAGATATCGTGCTGGGGCCAAGCTGCAGAAGCAGACTGGGACCAGTGGGCGTACAAGGACAAGCCCTGGAGGACATGCATTCACTGAAGTCCAGTCGGCAGAAGGAGGCGTCGCAGAGAGAGTGGGACAGCAGGGGGCAGCTGTTGGCATTGTCACCCTGTGCCAGGAGTGCCTCAAAGGGGTCAGTGGCAGTGAGCAGCTCTGAAGGTGAGCTGAAAGATAAAGACTAAACCAAATGGCTTCTCCAGTTACAGCAATCATGGTACAGTCGGTGATTCAGACAGCAAGGGCCAGGCTGGCCCCTGATGCGGTCAGGGAGGCTGTGTGAAATGCAGTCACGATGCTGGAAGAGTGGCCGCATGTGGCATGATCATTTATTTCTACTTGGGCTCATTGTGGGCGTGGGTCTGTGATCACATGCTGCGGTCACATGCTGGCCAGCTGGCCACTGGTCCTGAATTTTGATAGGAGGCAGCAGCCCAAGTCGCTGCTCTGAGCACACATCCACATACAAGAAGGCCAGTTTGCATGTCCATTGCATATAATGGGTCAAAACAGATGCTTTTTGCTCTAATGAACTTTTCAAAAACCTAAATTTCTGTCATATCCATCTCCAGAGGGTAAAACAAAGCTTGGCATTAAGGCACTTAAAGTACACTGGTGATGCCTTTGTTATACGGGCTTTGGGTGTTAAACTGATAAGACGAGAGAGAATATAAATTCTGTTTGTGTGGATGGGGGTCCGAACTGATTTCGGAAGTTAAAACACATCACTTGATGAAAGGTACTGACCGCATGAAGAAAATATGTAATGCAATGATGAATACCATAACATAACTGTAATTACTGGGAAATCGTTAATTTCCTTCAGTTTTCATCTTTGGCAGGTGAGGGGGATTTATGGGCCAGAAGGTAGCATGTGTGCTGCTGTAAATATGGGGCATTTGTGGTGTTAAATCTGGACGGATAACAGCCAGTCATACATGGGACAATAGCTAGTAGCTAAAATAAATGGTCAGCTCCCATGGCTCATCGTTATTATTATTATTTTTATTATTATTATTATTATTATTATTATTATTATTATTAGTAGTAGTAGTAGTAGTAGTGGTATTGGTAGCGGTGGTGCTGTTATGCATTAATTTAGTTAAAACAATGTGATTTATGAGAAAAGTCTGCATTTCGAATAATATGTGGAATATTGGATAATTTGGCAACTATGTCTCGTTATCGGATTATACACAGTGATATAAAAAATGATCTGGTGTAAACTAAGCCACATTAAATAGGTGTTGCTTGATTACGGATTATATGCACTTTACTTGCAAGAAACATATTAGCTATGGGGGCACATCTGTAATTAAAAATGTGAATATGAGCAATTACACGCTCTAGTGGACATTCAGTGTGTGTGTCTGAGTGTAAAATACCGGCTCTTGTTTTGGTCTGATGTCATGTTGAATAGTGGAACGAGTGCCGATTCGCTATAGCACACACCACCAGTCACTATCAGACCCACTGACTCTGCTAACTTTTGCTTCTGTCTTTAAACTCTCTAATTTGCCTGGATTTCCTGCTTGGCTGAACGCAGTCCTATTGATTTTCATGAAGGGATAATTTACTGGACACATGTCTAAAATTCCAACAAAGTCAGTACCCATTATTACGGAAGAAGACCCTAAGACCCAAATTTAAGACATCTCCAGAATAATTTGAAACCTTTTAATTCAGCGCAGGGTGAAGCAGTGAGGCAGTGATTAGCACTGTAGCCTTACACCAGTGGCAGCAGGGTTCTGCCCTGTGTTTGCCCTGGCTCCATGTCATCGTGGGGTTTATGCTGGTGCTCCAGTGTCCCCCTATAGTCCATTAACATGCTGGGGTGAGTAGGAGTTACCAAATTGTCCCTAGGTGTGAAAAGTTAGTGTGCCCTGCAGTGGGTTGGCGCCCCATCCTGGTTGATTCCTTGCTTTGTGTCCCTAGCTTCTACAGTAGGCTCAATAGCAGAAATGCATAGAGGAAATGGATGGATAGTTCAGCAAACTCTGAATATGTATATACTTTTTCTTAGAAATTCATAGAGAATATATGTAAAGGCCTCTCCCAGCTGAACTTGTGTATCCTGCTCAGTGGAAAATGTCTACAAACTGCACATCAAGTTCGGCAGAACAAGGTCGAACAGGGTGGTGAGGGATAGAAGGGCCGTGTTGAGCTGGCCAGGTAGACAGAGGGAGGTCCGGCCAGGGTCACTCAGTGGATAGCGTCCTCGACGAGCGAGTGCTGCAGTGCTTGGCCAGCCTGCATCTGTCCCACCTGCCTCAGCCGGCACACGCATGGCATGCAGTGCAGCCAGACCGGGCCGTAGCCAGCATGGTCATTAGCGAGCTTCCTCGGCAACGTCCCACACATGCAATTGTCAGCGTCTGTTTCAGCGATAAGCACAGTGGAGCCGGCTGACATATCCTTGGGGGGTTTCAAAGAAGAAGAGGCGTCCTTATCGAGAGTTAACAGCGAGGAACAGATTGATGCCCAGGGTTTCGCATGGACCGAGGCAGACCCAAGAGCAAGGTCATGGAAACAGCGCTGCAAGCCAAGTTTTAGCTTCTCTGATCCATACGGTGCTGCATGAATGGAAGTGTTGAGTTGAGATCCACAGCCCAGGCTCCTTGTAGCGCAGTACTAAGGAGCCAGCATTGCCTCATTTCATTAGAAGGGGAGTCTGACACAAAATGCAATTAAACTACCCCCATTCATCATCTCTGTCCTGTGATGGAGTGTTTCGAACCATCCCAGAGAGCTAAGGTGCACGGGTTGAATTTGCATGGGCCGGTGTCACGTGGTTCAGTGTCAGGCACTCACGCCAAAGTCTTTATACCCTCACGTGTGGCTGCATGAGGATCAGCATGCGAATTGCTCTGTAACCAGCCACATGTAGCACTTTGTCAAGGGAACACAGGTTGCTCTGCGGATGTTTGCCAACGGCTTTGGAAAGTGGAGCTCGTCATCATAGCGGGAGAGTGAATTAACACCTGGGGGGTGTGAAAGAAAAGCTGCCCTTGCTGAGACAAGGGGTGGAGGGGTCTCCATAGAGACAATCTTCCAAACAAATACTCGAATTCAGACGCACTTATACACTAATACTAGGCATGCTAAGGAAACTGTAACACAACAATCAGCTCGCGGAGCTTTTATTGAGGAAAATCCCCAAGACAAACCATGTGACAGGGGTGATGTCTGGGTGTAAAGGAAACAAAACCACAGCTGCCCCATGGGTGCAGAAGGCAAAATCCATCATGTTGCTTCAGCTCACAGTTTACAAGATTTCCTTTGTGAGAACAAATCAAATGGAAACAGGAAAAAAAATGAAAAGCCAATACTTTAGGTGAAGGTAGGCCCAGCTGACCTTAAAGATGTTGTTCTGTCTTCAGCTTGTCCAGTGTCTGCTTATTGAAAGTCTGAATTGATTAGCACATCAGGCACAGGAGAGTGTCTGCAGGACTTAACAGATCTGTGTGGGTTTGCGTGAGGGGGCTAGCTGTCCATGGTGCTGAAATCTAACCGGGAAGGTGCAGAACAAATGGCAGAATCTGCTAATCTAGCCCTGGGTCCATCACTCTCACACAGGCATTCTCATAACTTTACTAATGCACAGATATATATATATATATATATATATATATATATTGCATGCCTACAAACACACAGGCACACACCTACAGCCAAGACAGAACACACTCCGCACACACTGAGCAGACTGTCACCGGGATATGATGGACTGATGCATTGATTCCACAGGCAATAGCTGGGAAAATCTTACAAGAAGGCATTACCCAGGGGAATCTCACCAAGCTCATCTCCCTCTCTCCCTCTTCCGGAATATCAATCCCACCATCTGTGCCCCTTAGCTCATACCCATACCCTGCCTGCAGTTAATTCTGAGGGCAAGGCCATGCATTGGTGACATACCAATGACTGCCCATGGTTTCTTTTTTTTTTATTTCGGGTGGGGGGCGGGGGGGTACATTATTCTACTAAAGCACTGCCTCATGCTGACAACAGGAAATCACACAGGAGAAAACAAACGTGTACCTGTATGCTTATGATCCCATATGCATATATATATATATACATCTGTGTGTGTATGTGTGTGTGTGTGTGTGTATATGCAGGTCCCGCAGTAAATCTGAGCCTACCGAATGTATGTGTCCTATGGGAGCATGCGTGCGCGTGTGTGAGTAATGAGAGCGTGGCGGTGTGTGCGTGTACTGGCGCACGCCTCCGAGCGCATGGGGAGGCCGCTCAGCCGCACCCTTTGAAGCTCACAGTGCCGATCTTCTCACCTAGCCTGGAGCCCACCATCATCTCCCACTCACACGCCACGGAGACAGGTGAGATGATGGAGGAGAGTTGTGAAACTGGGACGAGCTGAAGGGGCTTCTTCTCCAGCAAGTGAGATGCAGCGGTTCCTCTCCAACAGGCCTCAAATATCTTGACCTGTTCTGTTAAACCTGCAAGTGTTTTTCCCAGATTGTGCAGAACTCGAAATAGGCAGCACAGAAATGCTCCAATCTTGCATCAGGACCCAAAAATAGTTGCATTGCACATTGTTCCTGTTTTTAATGGCACTAAAAGGGCTTGTACTGGAGGAGAAGAAAAAAGAATGGGGACTATAAACTGGGAGGGGGGTGGAGGGGGGCCACTCCGAGCCAGAGGACTGAGGGCCGACGTTCACAAAGCAACGATTAGACATGATGAAATGCTCCTCTAGGCTGCCTCAGCGCCATTTTCTCCGGCAAGCCTGATCCAAGGACAGCCCATACCTCGCCGAGAGAGCATCTCGCTAAGCGGCCAGATCCGGCGTCACTTATCTTTATTAAACATATGCATTAGCACCGCCTATTCTTTTTTCCTACACAAGCAAATGTATCATTTTAAAAAGAAATCAGAGCCATTACAAGAGAAGAGAACTCACTGAAATGGAACAACTTTCTTCATTACTAAGCGAAATCTGGGATTTTCTTTTCAGGAGGGAGCTCTTGGATTATTTTAAAGTAAATGACACAGTAATGGATGTAATTAGCACTATAAAGTCAGGAAGAGCCACGAGGAAATGAAAATGAATGCAGATTTTCATGTCCTGAATTGCCGCTGTCATACTCTTATTACATTTCCAAAAAGTCCGTAAGAAGGTTAAGCAGCCTTTATTTTTGAAGATTGGGTTCTTGGAATTGGAGGATTAGCAATTTCTGATGCTAAATGAACTCTGTCTATTGGCGTGTAATAATCCATCTAAACAATGAGTGTGTAGCATTATCCAGGGTCTCCCATTTCTGCCTCTCATATACCAATGCCCCCGCCCCAAATTAAAGCTCATACCACTTGGGTGTTACCCATGGAGTTCACATACAGATTACTATTACTATATTTGGATATGATATCTGTATAAGAAAATAGACATCATAAGGACAGATCAATAACATGTCTTAACTCTAGCTTCTGGGTCATACGGTTCTTCTTTGGTTTTCCTACAGCCGAGCCAGAAAAGAACCATCTCATGGGATCCAATCAGACGGCAGAGACAAGTGACCAGGGAAACACTTTGCGAGCCTCTTTTTGTGCCAGCTTGATGTATGGGGGCCTAATGATTGAGCACTTCTCTATATAGAAGTGATTCCATTTGCCAAAGAGGTTATATGAGCAATTAGAGAAGAATCTGATGTTCAGTGAATGATCTGAGAACATTTAAGTGCCCTCGAATGAATTCTGCAAACACAACAACTCCCATGTTCATGGCAAAATGAGAGCCCATCATATGGGGGAAAGGAGAAAGTGAGGGGAAGCTGTGGAAGCAGAGGGTGGCCAATCCGCCCAAACTGCACTAGATATTCATTTGATTGAAAGGCTTCCCCTTTTTTTCTCTTGATAAGGAGTTTATTTGCTTGGTGATGTCCACAGGGTATGTTTATCTTTGGCAGCTTGCTGCTTTTTGTTTGTGCTTAAACAGAGTGTTCAATGCATTATTCCTGAACGATAAGGGCAGAAAATGACAGCTTACATCAGTTCTAGATGCAGCCAGAGTCCCAACGTTAGCTGGCACCCATCAGAAAATTTACCCACATCAAGCCTGTGTGACATGGCCTTTTGCAATGCCTCAATTTGATGGTGGAGCAGCACTTTTACTGGCGTCCATCACTTCTGGGACAGGAAATGCTGTTGTATCACCATTTGTTACCTGATATTCCAACCACGAGGGCTCTGCTATCCTGAGAGCCACTCTTTGTATCTCCCCACATATAACATTTCTCTAGCTGTGCTACAGTTATTAGTAGAAACCTAAGAGGGATGACCCAGTAATCATGGCCAAAAGGTATTGTCCTTTGGCCTTCTAGTGACAACCTAAGATTCTTTCCAAGTCCAATTACCTTTGGCACAAAATGCAAATGCAAAGGAAACTCCTGCAAGTTTCTCCTTATGGCACTGATCCTACACTAACCAGTCCAGCAATACAAACCCAGACAACATCCAGAAACCCCTAAAACGAATGATTGGCTTGAAAGAACAGTGATTATAACTCAGGCATAAGGCTTCACCTTCACCAAGACAAAACTGGGACAAGGACAAAAACCCCAAATTCTTCTTAATGGATGGATTGTGCTGGAGGGCACTATCTCTCCAAACCAACGGTCTCATCCATGCAGCATCTCCAGTAATCCAGTAAACCACTGATGATCAAACACCGTCTTCCTCTAGAATTCTACTGTTACGACACCACCTCTCTTTTACTGGGCCCCTCTTTTCAGAGCTTGTAGCCCTGCCTCCGTTTCCCTCCAAAACATTAACTCCTGCCTTTCCTCCACCTTTCTGCTCAGATCCCTCAGATAGGTCAAGCTGAAGGTGAGTAAGGGCCCAAAAGGAGACAAAACTGAATAGCAGTCATGTAAACCCTGGGGCTTACACAGACGTCGATTTAACCACAGACAACAAAATAATCAATATATTTATTCTTGCTGAGTATGAGGTATAAGGAGGGATAAAGGTTGACAGCTCTTCACTTTTGCTTTATTTGTGATGTAAGAATCATGTTCACACTCATGATACGTCTGTCAGGATGTTATTTCCTATTATAGCTGTTGTCTACCTGCTATTTTTCGTCATATGTTGACGTTCTTCGGTACTGCACACTCTGTACACCCCTGAGAAGAGACCGTCCACCTCAGATTCTGGGAGCGCCATCCAGGCATCATGGAGGGGAAGTGTGTGAATATGGGGATTGTCTTCTGCCCAGGAGGCAGCAAACTCATTGCCCGTGTCCGTGTCCTTCAGGACATCCGTCTGGATGTCAAATCAATTAATCCCTCACCTCAGGCCATGTCCTTTTCCACAAGGGGACTGGTGTTTACACAAAGGTCTTTAATTCATTTTGGGCTCCAAAGTGAATTCAATTTACTCAATAATAAATAAGGTCAATTATGTCCCAATGCACAATCTGGTCAGTAACTGGTTAGAAGGTGTGCATGTGTGTGTATATGGCTTATAAAAAAAAAATCCAAATTTTTCTTTTTAAACTTTGTTTATACACTCCGTGGCTCTTTATTCAGACCAACTGGCTCAGCATCGGTTAGGACCTACCTCTGCTTCCAGAACCACTTCAAGGGCAGATGAGTTGTACATTCAGAGATACCTTTCTGCACACAACTGCTGCACTGCGCTGTTACTTTTGCACTTGTTGCCTTCCTGTTATATTTAACAAGTCTGGCCATTCTACTCTGAACTCTCTCATTAAAATCCAGGGAGGGTGGCTGTTTCTGAGGTGAACAACAATCATACCTCAGGGGGCGAGACTGTCTTCCCCAGCATTGCCTAATGCTGCGTTTGCTTTCTCGGGCCCCGACAATAGTGAGTCCAGGCAAAGACGGTCCTGAAAGAACAGCCACCTGCCATCCAACCCCACCCACTCCCAAGGATCTGTGTCTGCCTGCTTTCCCCTAAATTGGCAACCAATGTCCCTTGTTTACCAGGAGGGTTATTCACCTGCAGCCTCAGCTCCAATGCCTCCCGGCCTGCCATACCTACCTGAATGCTGTATGTGCCACATGATTGGCTGTTTGCAGGAGCAGGCGTATCTAATAAATTAGCCATTGATTATACGATTTGCTATTCATACACTAATGTACCACTTGCACCCATTCTCTGCTCACTCTGCTCACACCCATTCTCTGCTCATTCCGCTCACACCCATTCTCTGCTCATTCCGCTCGCACTCATTCTCTGCTCATTCCGCTCGCACCTATTCTCTGCAAACTCCACTCGCACCCATTCTCTGCTCACTCCGTCTACACCCATGCTCTGCTCATTCCGCTCGCACCCGTTCTCTGAATACTCTGCTCGCACGCATTCTCTGCTCACTCCGCTCGTAACTGTTCTCTGCTCATTCTGCTCGCACCCATTCTCTGCTCATTCCGCTCGCACCCATTCTCTGCACACTCCGCTCGCACCCATTCTCTGTTCATTCTGCTCGCAGCCATTCTCTGCACACTTCGCTATCACCCATTCTCTGCTCATTCCGCTCGCACCCATTCTCTACTCATTCCGTTCGTACCCATTCTCTGCACACTCTGCTCGCACCCATTCTCTGTTCATTCTGCTCGCAGCCATTCTCTGCAAACGCCGCTCACACCCATTCTCTGCTCATTCCGCTCGCACCCATTCTCTACGTACTCCCAGAGTTGCTCCTCTCGTTCTCTGTAGGATTTCACTACAAAGAGGCCTCAGCACAGCTCCCCATAGCTGTGACAGACCACCTGGGATTCTTGGCTAATCGCCAGCGAGCCCTCTGTGGGCTTAGGCCTGAGAAAGTCTTGGCATTAGATGGCTTTACTTCAGCGCCGAGAAAAAGAACCTGCCATTCAAATCAACTGCCGATCGATTCCGCACAAACAGCCCAAAACCACACGAAATGTTTTCATGGAGTTGCGTGGAAGGGTAGCGGCACTTTAATGGAAGTATCATCAATGTTTGTGTGACGTTACACTGCAAACTCGCCGTGCTGCCTGAACCCGTATGCCATTATTTCCATCCTCATCTCTCAACCAATGAACAAAAACGATGGTAGCCAGAGCAAACTCTGCGTGGACTCTCAGATTTTATCGTTAACAGGTTTATTAACATTTCATCAGCCCATGTTTTCCTGAGCAATCGGCATAGAAACAAAGGTAATTTCCTAAGCATCCCTCGCCAAACATGGCCACATGAACCACCATGCTTGTGAACTGCTAATTCCTGTGTGGGGAAGGTCATTTCAACCTTTGCAGCACTGATACCCATGCAATAAACAAAATGTAATTATTATTTAACATCTGCATCCATTAACTGGTATCAAAATACACAGTACCAAAGCCTGTACATTTTTTTCCTGTTTTGTTTTTTTTTTTTCCAGGAGAAATTAAAACATTTATAAAGGAGCACATTTTAGTCAACTTGCACAACATATGTTTGAGAACGTGGTAGTCTTGGCCTGGTGAGGCACGTCTGATTTGGGATGCTTTGTACCATGATAAATGGTGCCCTTGGCCCGTGTCCCCTTTTGAAAGCCCTTTCTCTGAGCTGACGTTCTGGAGAACATGGGAGAGTGGCATGCATGGCTGATTTCCTACATCTGTAATTACACCGTCACATCAGAGAAGGACTAATGTGCCTTTTTTGTGTTGTTAATGACTGGAGCAGCGATGAAGGCCTTTCACTAACAGCTTGAAAGCTTTTTCCAGATGGGCACACCTGGGTAACTGTAAGAGCCAGCTGTGCCACTAGGAAAACTTTATGTGTGACCTCACCTTGCCATGGCTGGCTTGACCGTCACCTGGGCTTGTGACTCCACTTTCATTCTCTCAAAAAATGAGCAGCAAAACTGTGACAGCTGGCCCCATGCTGTTTTCGATTCCGATAAAATAACTGGCTGTCTACAGCCATTACAGCACTAAAACGGAGTCGGGATGCTGAGATCTCAAAGTTTAAGTAGGATAAGGATTTTAATTAGTATGGATAATTCTTATACAATAGCCACTCTGATGAAATAGATCTGGAAACATTAGTCCTCTGGCTTTCAAACAAGCCAATGGGGAACTTCTTTTATAGTTAAGTGGAGCGAAAAGCAGAAATTTTCCTTCACTCTGGCAGATTTTTTTCTAGTACTTCGATGGAAATGCATTTCTCGCAGAAAACTAGAGGTGATGAAAATGTATTTTTAATTTATTTGCAAGATAACTACAAAAACAACATAAGGATTCAAGGATTCACATTTTTTTTGGTGGAAATGAGGCAGTTAAATAGGCAGTTTACCTGAATCCACTGAAGCGTTCAGTCCGTGCTTGTATTTGTACTCTTTGAATTAGAAGCACACTCTAGACAGATAAGCACAACTACTGGCCTTGTGGCACTTTAAGGTGTTTTAGTTTAGTTCTGTTTAACAAACTGTTCACACAGCCATCGATTCCCAAGTATCCTATTCACATATTGGCTCCTATTCCCCCCTATACTCAATGAGCATCTCTTGGTGAGATCTCAAAGTTTAAGTAGGATAAGGATTTTAATTAGTATGGATAATTCCTATACAATAGCCAAAACCCTGGTGTTGTGCTGTCTACAGTTCCAGACAGGCCTTAGGAAAATGGCGGCTCACCCATTGTAAGTGAATGTGTGATTGAATGTGTGTGCGCCTGATTGTCGTGTCATGTAGTGGCTTTTCTACACCTTGTCTTACTCTGTAAGCTTAAAGAGGTTAGGTCAAGACCAGCGCAAACTTATTTAAATTGATGGGTATTGATCATTAAATGGTGAAAGTCTGGAATAAACTTCCCATAATTCATTGGGAGGTTCACATCAATATGTGCGTGTGTGTATGCGCAGCATGGATTATTGGACATGTATATACATTATGGAATAGATTCAGGCACAAAAAATACAGATATTAAACATAAAAAGCTTTGAGGAAGCTGGGAAAATACATATCTAAAATGAATGTGTGCTACACATAATTTGAAAAGCCTGTTCAAAGAGGTACGTTATAAAGAATATTTTATTCCTTTACTCTGAAATTTCTATCTGGAAAGAAAATGTTTCCTCCCTTTTGGCAGGGCACTATACACAAAACGAGTGTGTCTTTCTGATTATTTTTTCTGGGTTTACCATTATGCGGGCTTGACGGTTTGGAGGGCCAGAGGGCATTTCCCTCATGCACAGTGTGATTGGGACAGTGCTATGCTTTATTTAAAGTCCCCCTACAACAAGCAGGGATTACAGATCAAGGGTCACACTGAACCCTGAGAGCTATGTGCTCCGCTGTGATGGGGACTGAACAGCTGCGATTTAGGTTAAGAACATCAGTTCACCTGCTCTGCTGTGGCTGCATTGTTACCCATTTTACCCATAAGGTGAATCTGATCTGTAGCCACAATCCCAAGAGCACTTTCCTCAGTAGAATGCACGGTACCCCCTCCTTGTAATTTACAGATTCAGCCCCCACCCATCAGCACCCATCAGTATGAGGGATGCCATTGTCCCTTCAAGCAGGGTACACCTGAATCGCTTCAGAGAGGCCGTCAGACCTATTTAATCAGAGAAAAGAGCAGCTAGATGATGTTACTCCTGCGTGCGCCGTGTCTCCTCCACGTGCCAGGGCACAGAGTGCATTTCTGTACCCAGCTGAGACACCACCGGGCCTGACGCACAGGTGTCCCCTCTGTGATCGGGGCCGCACAAGTTCAGCAAGGTGGCCACATGATGGTCACATGATGTGGCAATCCACTGCATCATGTGACAGTGGACAGACACTGTTTATGGCTGCCCAAGCAACGCTTTTTAGCTGATGATGAGTCACAAGTCAATTAATTATGATATTCTTACTTTTAGCTTCACAAAACATAAACTAACTTTTATAAACTTCCAAAAGTACCCCAGTTTTATATTATATTATATTGTATTATAGCTTATTGTATAGTTTATGCAAATGAATACATTGGCTTCTTGCTGAAATTATATAACTTGACAATACACCACTATTGTACACGTCTCACACATTAACTGCCCATCCAGGCAGTTCATTCCTGGACAGAATAACAAAGCCAGTTATTAAAATGTAGTTATATGTGAATCCAGGAGGACAGTATCCTTTTAGAGCCACATTTCACAGCTAGTGCTAGAAGGACCTTCTGACATTTATCTACCAAGCCTTGGAAAACTGGGCAATAAAATTTAAAATTTTAAATCGCAGCTGCCAAGCACAAGCATCCTAGTCCAGATTTCGCTAAACAGTAAAGACATTTGTTTTTATATGGACAGTTTTATAGCCTGTTTTCTCTGTGATATTTCACACTCTGGGAGATTATGACACGTATTTCGTCACCTGTGAGATAGTGATAGTCAGAGGTCCTGTCACATACTCTGATCTGGATCACTTATGTGTTTGTTACTAGACCATCTCTGTTAAAAAACACTCAACAAGGGAGAAGGTTGATAAAATGTATTACTGGCTCATAGTTTTCGTTGGTAGAAGTCCACCAGACTTTATTTTATTGAGGAAGAGGAGCTGCCCCATAGCATTGTGGGATATACTGTCACATCATGGTAACTGTGGACATAAGATTTCACGGGTGGCCTATCAGCAAGCTGTGGGTCATGCAGAGGTATAAAATGTACCTATTGACCGAGTTAACTTTTGCTGCATAACTGTAAACAGAGCAGCATGATGAGGACATTACAGTGAATGAGGACAGACCTCCTTTATAGAGAAGCCAGCAGATTCTGAGGTAATTATAACGCATGTCCAGCTGCGTGCTCATATTGCCTACTTTTAGTTTGAACTGGGCAGCAAGAGGGAGCAAGGTGTGATGCTTTGGCACATGCAGGGTTCAGAACTGCAAAAAGAAATATTTGCATAAATATGGAGATTTAAAAGCAGTAATGCCTGATAAACGGCTCTCGCCGGGACTGTAAGTGTAGCCATGTGGCAGGTGGATGGGCAGCCTTGCTGGGGGAGCCCTTTCTGCGTATACAGCCACTACGCAGGTGAGCACAGCGCAGCACATAAAAGAGGAAAGAGTGAAGCACCCTTTTGGTGACAATGAGACAGACATTAACCTTGCTGTGTGAGTCAGGAAGCGAGATATGATGAGATGGGCGTCAACATGATGGCCTGGGGCTTATTGGGGTCAGGAGCTAAAAGAAAGCATCACTTTGTACATTCAGACACAATCCAGGGACACAACCACAACCACTGAGCCCATCCTCCAAAATGGCCACTCCCCTTTCCCTTCTCACAGAGTTTAAATCATAGCTAACATCAGTATTTATCTATGATGCCGTATAATGGCGTACAATATTGGTTAACAAAATGCGGTACCTTGGGATTTGGGTGCACAGAAAGTCACAGCACGTTAAGGATGAAACATAGCGATAGCTGCAAGCAACTTCAGCAAGCAAAATTTCAAAGTTCCTAGGAGAGAATTTGCATTTCTCCCTTGGGGTAGGAAGGGAGGGCTGAGAAAAAAAAGAAAAATGTCAAGAGAAGCCTTTGGATTTCTCCGGAAGCGGATTCTTTCAGTCCAAGGTTCTTTTCAAAGTTCAATGTTATAGAAGGTTATGGATGCCATAAAATCAATTCTGACTAGAGATAAAAGAAAAAGAAATGTAATTCTGTTGTGATCAAAGTGTTCGACTTTTTTTCTGTTCTTCTTTCGCGAGGCATGTCAATTTGCTGAAATTTCATTCTTGTATTATTTATCTGAGAGGAAGACAATACTAGTCGCTTAGAGGGGCTGTCTGTTTGTGCTGACTGCAATATTGCCGGGCGATTTCACACGCATTGTAGCTGGCTTGTCCCCTGTCTCTCTGAGGTTCGGTACCAGTCTCTGAAGGGCCCATCAAAAAAATAAAAATTGACTACAAAGTGACCCAGAGGCAGAAGCACCGTCCGCTCTGGCACCTCAGAAGACACCCCTACTCCTCCACGCTCTGCTGTCCCTTCGATCAGCCGCTGCCTCAAGGTCAGAAGCAACCTTGTGAAGCAGGTGTGCTCCCCGGCAAGCGGGAAGACTCCGCTTCAGAGGATTCCCAGACAGGAGCAGATGTGTGGTGATTGCCGTCAACATGCGAGGCACAGCGGGCTGAGAGAGGCCTAATCAGCACATTGTAACTCACTGTTTAATCAGCTGCTGGGGCTGAGGTAGGTAAACCCACAAAATTACCCGTTATTAGAAATCATTTCCTCCTTGAAATAATGACATTTATGAGTCCCATTTCTTACATTTCCCAAAATATGGATTTTAAAAATAACACAAATATGATGGGAATTAAAACAGATTAGAACAGATCATATTTCCCATGAGAGACATTTAATCAATGTTAAATGGATATTAGAGCTTTGCATTTGGCCTAGAGAGCTTCTAAAAGTTGTACCACCATAAACTAGCCATCACTGCCATGGCTGTTTTACTCCTTTTTTCATCTGTTTCCATGACAGTCTTTGTTTTTCCCCTTATTAACCGAATGATCCTTTTTCCATCTCTCTGCTCATGCAAGCCTGCTAAACAGCAGCTGTCAATTCTAAACTGACAACAAAAATACTAGCATCCTTTTGGTTACTTGGCTATACTTATTTTAGCTATGGTAACTTAAATCCAGCAGAGTAATACAGTAATATCTGGCCAGCTTTAGCACCTGTAGCTGCAGCAGGACACTTGGTCTTTGCAGCAGTGACCATGACCAAAGAGGGTGACTGCGTCAAATCGCCCTGTGGAGCACTAAGCCAGCGGTCAGAGGCAGTGACCGTGGCTGGGTCACATGACCACACGAGATGACACGCTTCAATCTCAGCGGCCCTTTTAAAAGCTTAGCATCATGATGGGCTGGGTCAGCCAGACTCTGGAGAGCCTTTTTACAGGAGGGCGCAGCGGAGCGTGAATGGTGGAGCCACTAGAGGGCAGTCCCACCCCCACCCCTGCCGTAAACATGCAGGTCAGAACAGTTAATGGGTTCTGATGAAAAGGGAGTGTAACCCCCGCCCCCCAACACACACACACAGACACACACACGCACACACACACACATACACACACTCAATAGCCCTGCATGTGCAGTTATGCATCTTTTGAAACAGACCCATTTCAGCTTTCTCCTGCTTTATGGTTGAGCCAAAAAGGCTGGGGGCAGGGGGCGCTGGGAGGGGGGAACACGAAGGAGGCTGACCAGCTGCGAGAGACAGAAATGTCACCTTGTAAAAGGCCGCAGATACACAGGCTGCTGAAAGACAGCGGGCCACAGAGATGAAAGCACCTACCACATTTTACCAACAATTACCGTCCACCTTCTGAAAGGCTGTCACATCGACCCACCTTACCGGCACTAGGGTTGATGTGTTTATCTTAACGTGTGTGTGCTGCTTTTTCTCCACCGTCAATATAAAAATATAAAACCAAAGTGGGTTTTTAATGCCATGGAGGGATCACTAGTAAGTCTAGTTGTTGAATAAACTACTATTTATTATTTCTTATTTTTTACTGCACAGTTCTTACCACTCGGCTTGAGGACAGATTAATCTGATGCTTTATATTTCGTTGGGGAGGAGGCACAAAAGTGGTTCTCAAGCTTGAAAAAAATGCATTATGGATGACCAACAAAAATATAGCATTTCAAGACAAATTGGGAAAGTGAATACAAGTACTCCCAATAAGTGATCAGGGAAATAACCAAGAAAAGCGGGGGTCAGGTGACACAAACCCATGAGGTCATCTGACTCTTGTTCCTGTCAGTGGCCCCTCCTCCTCCTCCAGGAAGAATTACTGACATCAGCAATGTCAAATATCACAGCACACAACAGACCTGTTTTCTACTATTGCACAGTCCTATTACATACTAAGAGCAGAGTTCATGCCACCTAATATTTAAAAAGCCAGTCATGTACCTTATTTACTGCAGTTATGGACAAATGGCTCTTAAACATGCAACTCATAACTGGAATTCCCATGAACTGCTTTCAGATATAAAACAGACATGTGCGGTTGTTTTGCCTGTGGGCAGACAACAGTGGAGGCCTGAGCAATTCTGTCCTTGCTTTGTTTTCTGTGGCAAACTCTCATGCCGTCCTGGATCGATGGTCTGCCATCGAGCCTCTCCTACCCTAAGGAAAAAGGAAGGGGGGGGGGGCGCTCCGATCTGGCAGATAGATCACAGTGTACATGGTGCATTCCTCAAAGCACTGAGGGGTCTGGCCCTGCCACGTGCACACTCCCGCTCACACTCTTGTGCAGCAGGTGTTATGAGACACACTGGGCTAACACCCTGGAGCTGCTTAACCTGCTAAACAGCTTCAGTTAAGAAAGCATTTGGCTGCATAAATTTGAATGTTCGGTTCATAACTCTAACGAGTCATGCATTTCAGAAGGACATTAATATATCTTAACATTCCATTTCTAAATCCTTTTCACTCTTTATTGATGTGACACTTCCCCTCACATGAGTGTTTATAAAAAATGAGAGCTGTTCCAGGGTCAGTTACGATGCAGCAGCTTACGCTAACAGAAGGAGTGACTGTCTCGTGGGGGGGTGTGGGGGGCATTGGATCATATGTACATTCTGCCTGCTCTTCGCTGTCTTTTCTTTTCAAATGAGCTGATCTAAATGAGCTATTTTTATTCTGATGTAATCAACAAAGTACTGAGAGACAAAGCCTGGCTCATACATTTCTGAGCATGAGCTGCTGCATTTGATACATGTACTAATGTGTTTCATGCTTACCTGTGTTAGATTTCCATCCATCCATCCATCCATCCATCCATCTGTCCATCTTTCAATAGCTTATCCAGTACAGTGTTGTGGGGGCTGGAGCCCATCAGGAGTTACTATGACAACTGTATATAATGCACCCATCCATTTTTCCATCACCATTTGTCTGATGCAAGAAGACCCTACCCTAGAATCCATAGGTTGGCCACACCATGAACTCCATTCCAGCCAATCATAGGGCATGTATTCGCTCACATACACTGTTGTACACTGTGGGAATTTGCATAGGGACTGCAGGAGAGAACCATAGACAGTACAGAGGAAGGAAAACTCACCAACACACGGCTTGGGCTCAAAGCCATGAGCCTGGAGGTGTAAGTCCACCATGCAGGTGCATCTTCCATATTGTGACCAGGGCAGGGTCACTGTGATGCTGGAGCCCAGTGCAGGACGTGCCAGGTACCAGGTGGCAGGACATCCTGGACACACACTTACACAGGATATAAGTGCCTGTAAAATACGTAAAGTGACATGAGAAGGTAATTTTGCAAGTTACCTGCATGTTGGTAATTCCTCATTTGAATCTTTAATATTTAAATATATTGCAATAATTTTTACAATAGCTTTCAGAATGTTATTTTGCTTATGCAAAAAGTAGTGGTTTAATCTACTTATTAGTTCTATGATGCATTTCATAGCTAACAAGAAAAATACTTTTATACTTGACGTGTGTGTGTGTGTGTGTGTGTGTGTGTGTGTGTGTGGGGGGGGGGGGTGGCATAGATGACATTTGGGGAAAAAGATGTCCCCGAAGTGTGGTAAAATCTGAAGCTTCCTTAATTTGGTGGACATTTTTCAGGTCCCCATTTGGATAACCTCAATTTTATAAAAAAAAAAAATCAATCAAAATCTAGAAATACTCGTACATAAGTCAAGTATTTTGTTTGGTCACTTATGCTTAAGGTTAGGGCTGGGTAGGGCTTAACGGTGTCATGAATGGGATGAGGGTTTTTCCCATAGAAATGAATGGAAGGTCCTTCCTATTTATATAGGTACGCCAACATATGTTAGCAATAACAATAACAACAATGATAATGACAATGGAACAACAGTATTTCTTTCAACGTAATTTTTTTAAGCTTTGACACTATCCAACCTCTCTGCTTCTTCATTGGTGGAGATGGGCAGGATGTCCCTGCATTGGTGGAGATGGACAGGATTTCCCTTCTTTGGTGGAGATGGACAGGATGTCCCTTCATTGGTGGAGATGGACAGGATGTCCCTTCATTGGTGGAGATGGACAGGATGTCCCTTCATTGGGGGAGATGGGCAGGATGTCCCTTCATTGGTGGAGATGGACAGGATGTCCCTTCATTGGTGGAGATGGGCAGGATGTCCCTTCCTTGGTGGAGATGGCATGGATGTCCCTTCATTGGTGGAGATGAGTAGGTTGTCCCTTCATTGGTGGAGATGGGCAGGATGTCCCTTCTTTGGTGGAGATGGACAGGATGTCCCTTCATTGGTGGAGATGGGGAGGATGTCCCTTCTTTGGTGGAGATGGACAGGATGTCCCTTCATTGGTGGAGATGGAGAGGATGTCCCTTCATTGGGGGAGATGGGCAGGATGTCCCTTCCTTGGTGGAGATGGCATGGATGTCCCTTCATTGGTGGAGATGAATAGGTTGTCCCTTCCTTGGTGGAGATGGGCAGGATGTCCCTTCCTTGGTGGAGATGGCATGGATGTCCCTTCATTTGTGGAGATGAGTAGGTTGTCCCTTCATTGCTGGAGATGGGCAGGATGTCCCTTCTTTGGTGGAGATGGACAGGATGTCCCTTCCTTGGTGGAGCTGGGCAGGATGCCCCTTCATTGGTGGAGATGGGGAGGATGTCCCTTCATTGGTGGAGATGGGCAGGATGTCCCTTCATTGTTGGAGCTGCGAAGGATGTCTCATCAGTCCTTCCAACATGAGTATGGTCTTGATGTCCCTGTGTGGTGATAACAGTACATTGATATTCCAGCAACACAGTATCAACACATAAAAAAAAGCTGAGCCCGGAGGGAACCAGGTAAATTACGATCTGATGCATTTTCCTCTATGCACTGATAATTGGATTGTGCCCCTGGGCCCCGGGTCGCACCCCACCCCCCACACAGCTCCTTTCTGTATGCTGTGAACTGAACATGAACTGAAATTACCTCCCTCTGATCAGCAGGTTGGTGACTGGAGGGGAGGGCTGATACTTTTTGGGGCCAGGTGGGGGAGATCATGCAATCATAGCAAACATATGTCCCTTAAGAGGGGCAGAAAGTATCTGAATTGCTGCTCTGCAGAGGGATGAAGGGTCAGCAAAGGCAGCCATATTTGACTAAGTCTCTCTGGGATCGGCTTTTGGTGTCTGCCCATCGCCGCAGCCTTTCCAAAGCACAGTGAAAAACAAACGTTGTGGAAGCCCTCCGGCCTCTCGCTGAGAATACCTGATTAATGTTCCCTCGTCTGGGCAGCCTCTGAAATCAGCACGTCGCTGCATAAGCACAGGGAAACCGCATGGTAGGACGGGACCTCTGCCACAACAGATCTGCTTTTCGGATTAAGCCTATTGTTAGACCCTCGTCTGCCTCTCCATCAAACAACGCAGACACCTGTAAGGGAAACTCCAGGCCAAGAGCCTACCCAGAGAGGTCACAATTTCGCTTGGGTTTTTACTTAACTCATTCTCTTTGACCAGTTTAACTAGCCTATCATTCATCTGCATGAATGGATACCTATACACTGTTCAGAATGTCAATCAAAACATTTATCGGTTCGGCACCAGGGAACAGAATGGCAGTCCTCTGGGAGTGGTACCTCTCCCACTTTCCTTGCCTCTAGTAATCACGCCATGACTGCGGTATCACCAGATCATGCCCTTATGACCCATACTGCCCCCTAGTGTTGATCTGGAAGGTTGTCCTGTCACCTGGGGTTTACTCATTTTTTCTCCGTGTACATCAAAATCAGCAGCTCAATTGACATTTATGGGGACATTTTGCAGTCCAGCACCAAGCTCACCAGAAAAGGCGTCCATCCTCTTCCAGTCATGGAGGTTGGACGTAATGGGGTGGGACAGATCACTGTGTCGATTATTAAATCAGGAGCCATGTTTGGCTTGCAGCGACCCAAGCAACAGAGTGACATTAACACTGTGTGACGAGTGCAGCTGAAACAGAAAGAAAAGGCTTTCCAGCCACTTAGCAGGCCCCTGAGGTTCAGACTTAACACACAACTCAGCTCTAGTGCACAACTCATCTGGGGTGGGACTATAGCTCTCTGGGTGAGGATTCTGTTCTTGTGATTGGATGGTCACCTGTCAAATCTTACAGCTTCTAGAGTGATGTCACCGTGGGCCCTTGAGTAAGCCCCTTAACCCCATTTTTTCTAGGATTTGGCTCATCCTGATCTCTGATCCTCGCTTGTGTGATGCTTTGGACAAAATTGTCTGCTAAATTAAATTTCTGAGTGCACCTGTCTTCCTTCACAGGGACTCATCAGTTAACAAAACCTGAAGTTCCCATTAGCAAAGCTATGGTAGTAAAGACTATACACACAAGTAAACCTAGAATCCTCTGCCAAGTACAACAAAAACATCTATCAATCCATTTTCTGTACCAGCTTGTCCTGTTCAGGGTCGCAGGGGGTCTGGAACCTGTCCCAGCGTTTACAGGCACAAGGCAGGAATCAACCAGGATGGGGCGCCAACCCATCGCAGAGCACACTCGCACACCATTCACTCACACATCTATGGCCAATTCACGTCAGCATATTTTTGGACGGTGGAGGGAAACCGGAGTACCCAGAGGAAACCCCATAATGACACGGGGAGAACATGTAAACTCCACACACACATCAAAAACAACCAACCAATAATATATTCAATAAAAAGGAATCAAATGAGGCTTTGTTATTATTAGTTGTTATTACTTTGCACAAAATAACATTAAGATGCAGTGATCTGCCGATCAGAGTGATGCAGAGTCTCACCTTACTGTGGACACACAAATAATAAGTTTATGCAGTTTCTCAGCAATGCTAATGGCTTTTGCTTACTCATTTGACACAATTGTTTTTTTTTTTTGTTGTTTTCTTTTAACTACCTGTTAATTGATTTAACATCCGAGTTAATTACAGTAGTTCAATCATTTGTTAATTAACAAGGTGTACCTATTATTTCTCAAAAAAACAATAACACATTTCTATTTTATATAACTCTGATTATTCAATGAATAGTTCCTTATAATTTAATCAGTTCATGCATTTAAAAACTCTTTTTGTGATTTTGCTGTTTGAATTTGTTTAAAATTGTTTAATAATTCAAACGAAAAATGCCAGAAATGAATGCACATGCTATTGTCTCTCCAGGTGATGAATAGTATGACCAATAGCTAGGAAAAAACATTGAATTGCCAGGAAAACATTTTTTTCATGTAGCTGCCTTTACCTGTTATTGAGAAAACGCTCCGCTGGGAAAAAAAAAAAAAAGTAACAATAAACGTCCTCAAGGTCCTGTTAAAATTTTATGTGTTAATATTTTAGCTTTCCGTGTGTTTCACTGGGCAGCACCATCACCTCACACCAGTAGGTTTGGGGGTCTGAATTGCCACAGTGTGTTAACATTGTGACCCTGATCAAGGGTTACTGGTTCAAATCCCAAGGCTTGCAGACTGATGTCACCATCGTGGTCTAACTCTGCCTTCTTAATTGTGTGATGCTTTGGATGAAAGCATCAGCTGTATAACTGCAGTGCAAATGCAGCTCACCCCTGCTCTTCACTTATGGAGTTTGCATAAACTCTCCACTCCCCCCCCCCCTCGCTTTGAGGTTAACACCATTGCGGAGCAGTCTGTGGGTTGCCACTACAGCAAAGCGATAATAAGCCCCACAGTGACACAAAAGCAGTTGTGACAAATGGAGAGTGAAAAGTCCTAATGAAACTTTACACAAAAACACTTTTCTAAAATTAAAGCTTGCTTTGCATTTACTAAGCAGTCATTCGTTCCAGCATAACCCTCATATTTGTAAAGCTTAATTTTGTTCTCCTGAATTAGCTTTGACAAGCAGTGCAATTCAATTAAGTTAAATGGTAACTTTTTTGCAGTCTGGAAAGTTAAAGGGATTTTTTCTTCCTCCAATAGATTTCTTTAATATGATTTAATCATGGGAGAAAGTGTTGAAATATCCTGTCACATAATGTTCTTCTTGCTGTGTGATAGGACATTTCATTCTTGAGAGAAGTTCTACAAAGCCATCGGCAAAACAGACAAGTCCCTGCACGATGACAGGAACGGACTTTCATCTGATGTCAGGAAGCGGTCTGCTTCTGAGCTGGTGGGGCAGGCTAAACGCTTCTGCTCCTCGGATGAGCGGACACCTTTCACTGGTTCGGCGGTCACCTGCGAATACCCAGGCACTTGACGCGTATTCGAGGCGGCAGGCACTTTGAAGCTCGGTGTGCTCAGGCAGGGCTATGAGGTTATGCTTCTGTGAGGCTGTTTGTCTGCCAAACACTCTTCCTTAGCAGGGAAAGTTTAGCCGTGGCTAAATCAAGCCCGAGGAACCCTCTAGACTAGCACACACTTACATGCCCACATTTTTGTCTTCTTGAGGTGGGAATTCTCTGGTACGGTAAATGCAAATGAATGGGCAAAGTTCAGAGGTGGACATGTGTCTTAGACAAGCCTTAACTTTCCTGTTAGATGGGAAAAAAACCTGCAATGTTTCCTAAACTAGCCTCACCCTATGTGCCTGTAAGAAGGAATTAAAAAAAAAAAGATGTTGAAACATTTATTGGGTCCAATTAAGGGATTTAATGGAATGAGATTTCAAACGATTGGAAAGGGATATGAGGCCCCTGATTTAAAATGGCCCAGGGGTGGAGGTATAATTTAAGATTATGAATTAGCAATTCAGTGAGAAGCTTAATTTAAAGTCTGTATGTGTTTTTAAGAACTAAAAGAATTCCCTTAGTCGTGAACAAAACCTTAAAAATGCACAATAGAACATTTAATTGAATGTTTGTGAAGAAATTTCTGCAGCATTTCGCTGAAGCCCAATAAAGTCCAGCAGCCTAAAAATCATTTGTATTTTAAAAGTCATAGTAATATGTGTACGAAAAAATTGGGCCAGTTTTATTAATGTAGGTGACCTTTGACAGCAGCATTCCAGGTCACTATATTTGAAATTAAGCAATGCAAATAAACAAAGGTGTCAAGCTAAATTTATGCTCACAGGGGGGAGCAGAGAAGAAAAAATGTTAAACTGGATACTGCAATTTTAGCGTATGATTACTGCCTAAATGAATCACGGCGTCTCAGGACCTTTGAAAACAGAACACAGCAGATAGAGGCCCATAGCATTTCCCCATTTCGACAAAGCTGTGCCTCATAATGGTTACTTTTGGCTGAATGCGATGAGAATATCACATGTGCACACACTCCCCACACAATCACACTCTCGACAATCACACTTCCAAAAAACACTCTCCCAGGGATCACATACTCAGCAATCACACTCCTGATGATCACTCTCCCAACACTCACACTTTCAATATTCACACTCCTGACAATCACACTTCCCACAATCACACTCAACCAACACATATCTGAGGGATGATTTTTTTAGGGCATCAGAAACCAAATCGGTCGCTAATGAGATTCGTCATCCAGCAAAATAGTTCTTAAAGCCAACAATTGTTATATTGCACGTAAACGGTTTGTGGAGACAATCATGGTTTGGACCTACATCAGGCATGATGTGGTAGAGTCTCCCTTTCTGGAATCCATGAAAAAAATAAACATCAGTTAATTATGTTCCTGCAAATCAATTCTTGTTCTACTTGCAGACCCTTCCCAGGCCAGAGACTTCACTGGCCACGCACACTCCATCACCTGCCATGGCACAAATTAAAGCTTCCAAATTATACAGTTCAATAAGAAATGTTTGACAGAAGCCTCCTAGCTATCTCTGGCCTTTGCATTCGTCTGTCATTACCAGTGTTTCCATCATTTCACGTTCCTCACTCCACCATTCATTCATTTGTCCATTTCTGCTCTCTGATCATCTTTTATCTGCTACTCTTTCATTTAATCTCATTATTTTGTCTTTTGTCCTTCGTTCGACATCCATCATGCACGCTTGTCTTTCAGTGATGACTTTGCCTCTCTTTTTGACATCTGTGATTCATGGTAACTTGCTGATATTTGTTATCGCCACCAATGTGCGGAACCTGAAGCAGCGCTTCGTTTCCATGGGGATTCTATTGAACTAGAGTTGCACAACTCACTTGAGAACTCTGCGTCTCAGCTGGTTTGAGAACTCGCCATCGCAAACAAACGGCCGAATCACTCGCCATAATTGGCTTACTCACGCACGTAATTCACGCCCTGTAGCCCTGAGATTATTAGTCAACTTTATGGAAATACAGAATTTAGAAAAGAAAAGAAAAAAAAACAGGTTCACCCCAGATAGGATGTCAATTTATCACAGTGCACACCCACGTACAATCATGCACTATGGGCAATGGCAGACATATGAGTTAACTTACATGCTTGTATTTCCAACTAATGGAGAAAAGTCACACAACCCAAGGGAGAACATGCAAAGCCACACATGTAGAGCAGAGGTGTGGTTTGAACCCTCAACCACTTGAGCCACCATGACCGCCAAAATGAGAAGCAGACACATCAAGCTTCCTTAGTGATTCAGTAGATAGCTGTTATTGTATTTACCAGCTCAATGTTATTGCACACGCATTCTTTTGAATGTTTGACTCTCCTGACTTGATGTTATTGTCATTGTTCAGTTCTATCCATTTTTTTGTAGGCATGATTAAATCCATCATATTTAGACGCAGCTCTACATTGTTAAATACTTTCAGACATACTTTTGCAAGCTGCACACAAGGCCAGGATCTCTTGAATTGTTCTTGAAAATGCTATTTATACGACATGAAGATGGATGGATTCATGTCCTCTGTTTGAAGCTTTACCTGGGTAGGTGGGGAGTGCAGAGAAAAGGATGCAGACATTCACTATAGTACAGATGGGCAATCACTAACATTCACATTGTGAGTTTAGATATAAGGGTTGTGTGGCTGCATAGCCTCATTTGTCTCTGCATGTGATTGGTGGATGTGGGAGGGACCCCAGATGAAGGCTGCAGATTGACATGTACTCTTATTTAACTTGATGAGAAATGCACCTGTGCTCATTTTATAATAAAGAGCTGAAGATAAGGATGCTGAAAATAATCAAGAAAAAAGCTCTTAATGCAATAAAAAAACAGAGAGGCACTGAGCAAGCGAAAATCATCTGTGCTGTTTTAAGATTGCTGGTAAAATAACAAAAATAAGGAAAATGAGATGCATTTTGAAAAGGGCCAAACCGGGCTGTGTGGTCAGGCTTGTAGGAGTAAATATGGTCGCCTCTTAGTCTACAGTCAGCACCTGCATTTCATACGAGGCCCGATTTCCTAACTGAGACCGAGTCTGTTTGGGCCTGTATTTTTCTGTGTCTGTGTGCACAGGTGCCTTAACGCTGAAAAAGGAAACCGGTTATAAATGTCCCCAACAGCACTTTCATAGATTTACGTGACAAACTGCTACCCGGCAAAATGGTAACAGCGGCCTCCTTCTGAACATCGGGCCTGTTGCCGTGAGGGAACCTGAACCTGTTTATGTATCTGAGCTTATTATTCTGCTCCATCCAATCGCCAGTGGCTCGCTGCTTAAAACCTCTGGTCCCTAATGAGTAATAAAGTCATATTTGTTTGTGAAACACATGCTGTTCAAGACAATGCCGCAGAACAAACATCTGCAGTAAACAACATTAAAATCAACCTGCAAAGCCAAAGTTTTCACCTTGGAGAAAGCTGTGAGGAATGTAGAACTTATTATTATTATTATTATTATTATTATTATTCAGTTATTAAGCCGATGACGGAAGGAGGAAAGAGAACTGTTAGCAGCTGCCTGAGATTCAGGCTGTTCATACTTTGAGGTGTATTGTGACTGCCCTCTACTGTCCACTGCAATGAATTACATACAGAGGCTTTAAGCAGGCACCAGACAAAGCTCAAAGTGGGAAGCTCATCATCCCCAGGGGGCACAAGCCCGTGGCCACCCAAGATACCTTCGGTCACTTTTCCCCAGTCATCTTCCAGCTCAGTTCATGCAACATAGTCATAAACATTAAGCAGCTCAACACTGAGGACATTGGTGCAAATTATAAGCATCTGGACCAAATTATGGATGAACAGAGATATCACAGGAGTAAATGAACATACGTTCTGGCTTTCATTTGTAGATAATCCATTAGTTTTATGACAGAAATGAATACAGAAATACTGATGCCTCCTCACGTGTTGATAATCTGTAATATATATTGTTATTAAAATTGTTTCAATAATCAGTCAGCATTGTGCTGTATTCTCACTGGCCAGCTGTGAGTCTTGGTGCCGGGATGCATTCAGATGTGTTCGGTCATCTCGATGAGGCAGTATGGAGCCCCCCGAGGTGACTGCAGGCTCCTCCCCCCACCCGGTAACCACGCACAGGAAGGGCATCCTGAGTGTGGCTCCGGGACACATCTGCAGGTTCATCCTCAACTGTGGAATGCAAATACCTCATATCCTCATCCCTGACTGATGTAATACGATCCTGGAAAATTGCTAGTCTTTACCTCTGCCGAGGCATGCGTCCAGGGTCGTTGTTAGGGGTGCCAGGGTGGGCGTGCCAACAAGAAACATGGCTGTGGCAGAGCGATCTGGCTGGGGGGCTGGATGCAGTACAAGCAAGCGGGCCGTCAACTCCATCCTATCCGCTAATATCGGGGCTGTTGGGCTCAGAAGACTAATGAATCAGCCGGTGCCAACTGGCTGCAAACAAGATGACATGTAAAATGAGCCAGTGCCCAAGATATATAGGAATATTTGAAGAAAATAGATGGACGAAGGCAGCAAACATTCTAAATTACATAAAAACAAGGCACTCATTGTGCCTCAAGAATCTGCCTCTGGAATTTACTGTTTCCAGTAAACTATACTGTTTATTCTGGAGTATACTGTTTACTGTAAATTATACTGCTTATTCTGGAGTATTCTGTTTACTGTAAAGTAGACTGTTTATTCTGGAGTATACTGTCTACTGTAAAGTAGACTGTTTATTCTGGAGTTCACTGTTTCAACCTTCGCAAACAACGGTGAGCAATTTGACCGGCGTGGGATGATTAGAAAGTGCCTGCTTAAAGACAGTTTTTGAAAAAGAACCTAATTTAAACAGATCTGCTCTTTGCTGCGCAGATCTTGATGCCTGCCGCCTCGGTGTGACTGCTTCTTGGCTGCTACTCTGCTGTTTTCTTCTGGGATCAGAGGAATCAGGAGCGGGCTCGCCGCTGCAGAGAAAGCACTTATCTAATCCCTTAGCTCAACTTCAGAAAACCCCCAAGACAGCCGAGCGCAGCGCTACTGTAGAGAAAAGAACAAAATCCCCACCCTCCACGTCTCTACAGCTCCAGTTTCTTCTCAAACTTTAGTTATTGTGGCGGATCACGGGGAAACGGAAAGAGGAGGGAGGGAAGGAGAGGGAGAAAGAATGGAAAAGAAGGAGAAGGTGGTGATGGGGGCGAGGGGAGGATTTTGCTGGACCATCTCTCAGAGGTGCAATCGCACTCCGTCAGCAGATTTGCGGTGGCCCAAGGAGTTCCTCCCTAGCAGATTGCCAAAGAAGATTTACTGCTGAAGGTACCACAGCTGCTGCTTCAAAGAGCCCAGGCTTTTTATATCCGTGGCACTGAATATCGCCTTGGCCTACATGTCCCAGGCTCCTGGAGGACACATCCGGCAACTGGCAGCAGGAGACTCTGCCCTTTTCTCAGCCGCCACATGCTTAAACTTCAGCAGCTCCTCTGATTGGTCCCAAAAGGAAAGTTTGTTGTGTTGTTTATTTTGCTTACTGGTCCATTGGCTACCCTGATTGTCAGGCTACTCACTCATTTGCTGCTTTTTAAAGGAAGCTGGCTGGCCTCTCCTGACCACTGTGACACTGCTGTAAGGCAGCCCCACCAACAGGATGGGGCTAAGAATTTTTTTGGACAGCCGGCGCTTAAACATTTAAAATGGCAGGAATCACTTCAAAGGCCAGTCTTCAACAATTTGTGTAGCCCCCTCATTTCAATTAATCTGCCGTCTAGTGTTTTATGTGCTTACCTAGGCTGAGTTTGGCGTAAAATATTGATAAGTGCTTGACGTGAGACAGAGTGTAGCCCTGTGGGGACAGCATATGTCTCATGGTGAATTTAGAGGCTGCAGAATCAGACACCGCTCTTCGCTGTGTCTGCAAGTTTTCGAAGTAATGGCCTCTTTATTGGGTGTGGACTTATCTGAAGGGTTCAGCGGTATTTAGTGCACTATTGCTATGGGTTCAATCCTCTGCAGAGTCATACTCTGTACCCAGGAGCCCAGCCGCCTGAAAAAGAGGTCTCAGCGCAGTGCATCGTGGGTAATGGCCTGACATGAAAGAGTGTCCTGCCTAGGGGGCACCAAGCTGCTTCGTGAAACATTAATTCTCATTTTTCTCCCCCGAAAGTCATCATTATGAAAACAAATGAAGAAACCAATAGGCATAAATTAAAATAAACCCAGTTAAAGACAGTGAAAAGTCAAAAGGACAGATGATAATACGCAGAAAAACATAATTAATATGAGCCAGCAAAAAACATTCCTTTAACCATCCATCAGTTCATCTTCATCATCGGACCTTATTTGCCTGTTTTGCCGGCTGTGGAATTTTTCCGTTTATCTTCTTCTGTTGACACTGAGAGTCTGTAATGTTCACACACACAGATGCGTGAATGATACTTGGTTTTAATTAGCAGCCTGCAAGCTCTGAACACCTCCTTTAGGTGCTTTTGGTGAAGAAACTGAGAGGCAGGACCGGCATCGCCGCGCTCACCATCTTCAGCCGACTCCCCCGAAGGCGTGTGGCAGACAGCGCACAGAGCAGATGCTCCTGGTGTCCTGGTGTGTCTGACAGGCGAGCGGCGAGGAGGCGAGGCCAGGCGACAGGGCCCGGTAATGAAATACGGGCAGAGGCTGGGCTCGGTACCACTCGCGATGTTGTTTTCCATGCTGGGTACGCATGGGTGAGCAGGGACAGTGGGGGCGATGGCTACGCACTCCAGAATGATACACAGCACCTCTCAAGCGTGCGGGCAAGCACAGCGCGGCGACCTCACTCGTGCGGAAATGAGACATTTCTCTGCATTCTCACTTATCCAGGCTGACGTTAATTGGATTGTTTAATATGCTTGTTATGGTGCCAGACATGCAATACATAGCAGATATACTGTGCTTATATTTTATATAACCAAAGCAGAGTGTACGCAGTATATCATGATGTGTTTTCACCAAAATAAAAACAAAAAAACAGAGAAAATGTCCAATTGCTTGTGTAAGAATGAGGCAATCCTTGGTCTGGGTCTTTATTCATCAGCTGATCTGATTTTTGTTATGCTTTATGTGGTGCGATGGCCTGGCCCACGTGTTTTGAGACTCCGATTAACAGTTTGTGTTCCCTGTTGTCTCAGGGAAATATTTGTTTCATTGAAATTGCTGACAGTTATGATGTCCATAGAATGCATGCCTCCAGCCAATGAGAATGCCAGGTTACTGGTTTGGACAAATCTGAAGTAGTTTGTAAAATATCCCTAGGATTTTTATGTAATAAAACAACAGCACATAATCACTGGCATTGGTGTACAGTATTCTCAGGCAGAACTCCCCATACGTCCAGCTCAGGATTTCTTCGTGGCATCCTAAGGTAACAGATGACAGCCACGACTGCATCCTGCCACATGATGGCTTGTGAATCGTTTGTAACGCACTGACAAAACTCGCCAGGTACTGCTTAAAGCACAGATAATTACCATAAAATCTGACACCGCTTAATCCCCCTTTTGTAACTGGCACTGACTTACCAACAGTTTCAGTAGTCACTCTCCTCAAACAATTAAAATGTGTTCAGTCCCAGAGTAATCCGGCTTGTGGTTTGTACATTTGGTGAGGCTGCAGAGCATTAGTTTCACATATGAAGTATAATTACACCAAGACTGGAATTTTATAAAGCTGGTGTATTAAGTACAGCCCAGAAAATAGGAATATAGTGGAACGAGAACTGAGTCACGGATAAGAATTCCATGCCACCAATCCATTTCACCAATTACTTATCCAATGATAACTAATCCCAGGCCCTGGAAGCAAGGAGTTCAGGACTGTTAGTCCACATACCCAGGGAGGCAAATAAAGGGAGCAATATGGAGTCAGCAATTCAACTCAAAGCACATTGTTGGACAATGGGAGGACAGCCTCATGAATGCACAAAAAAAAATCACACTTGCATACATGCTAATTAGGGTCTTAGCACTCTGGACCCGTGATCAGAAGGTCATAGGTTTAAAAGCTGGGTGAGTGGTTTCCCTGTTGGACCCTTGAACGAGGCCCCTAACCCCAATTGCCACAGGGACTGGCTGTATGTCACATGGAATAGAACTGTCTGGTATATAAATAAGTATAAAATACAACTGAGCGTGGATTGAAACCCACAACCTTTGAGTTGTGAAGCTTTTTCTATAGCGTTCTGTAATATGTTATTTTTTTCTGTTGCTTTGCATGACTGTACTGACTCTCCCAAGGCTGAAGCGGGGTGGGGGGGGGGGGGGGCAGCGTTAACAGGGCCAGTTAGGGGCCCCGGGCCAGGGCCCCCACACCCGAAGACCAAAAACCCCAA
>JAODKC010000016.1:20299562-20324732 GCA_026777985.1 Mormyrops attenuatus | reverse complement strand
CTCTTTGCCAAAGTCGTCTGCCGTGTAGATCAGCAACACGGACAGTTACAGTATGGCCGCTCTTTGCCAAAGCCACGCGCCATGTGGATCAGCACCACGGACAGTTACAGTGAGGCCGCTCTTTGCTATAGCAGTGTGTCATGCAGTTCAGCACCATGGACAATTACAGTGTGACCAGTCTCTTTCTGTTTGGCATGCTGCAAATGTTGCATTGCCGAGGAAGTTCCTATTAATTGTTCATTGTATATAACACATGTTGACTGCACAAGTGATTCCAAGGAGGATAATGTGAACCTATGTGTCAGGCACTACCTTTTACATATCATGTAAAAGCCAAAGCATATTTCTGAGTTCACTCACTTTCCACTTACCATTGACTATGCTGACACTCATCCTTTCATCCCTGCATCCTTGGCTGAAAGTGCAATGTGAAGAGGTATATTTAAATCAAACACTCAGTGAAGTTAATTCTTGTCTGCATTTAGCTCCAGGAAGAGTGTGCCATTAAGTCTAATGTGAATGACCGCATCATGGCATTTCTTGGGTGAGTCATCTGTAAAAAATGCTGAAGATTGACACATCATGGCCACAACTTTCATCAGCCCTATGAATAGGCCATTACTGAGATTCTTCTGGAACAAGTGTTTCTGGGGGTTTATTTATGCAAGACAACTGGCATTATATGTGATTTCCAGACACTTAAGGCAAGCAGCACCAAAATGTCCAACACCAACCCCATAGTAGGGTGTGATCTTTATCGTATTTATTTGGAAGGAAGCTTCTGTACAGAGGCGCACTTAGACCTTCCATGCATTTTTAAACTGAGACTTATTACCAGAAGCCCCACTTAGAATGGCAATTAGATGCCAGAGTCTGGGGAGAGAGAAATGATCAAATTTGGTATGCAGAGAGGTAGCCAAAGTTAATGGACTTTAAAATCGACAGAGTGCATTGAATTACTCATTAACGTGGTCCTTAGCCTTGCGATGTAGATTTTATTTTAAAGGTCAGTCGAAATGTCAACATAAAATTGTAAATAAAAGACACATTCATACTCGGCATGCTGTGGCCTGCTCTCTGAATGATGGCAGCTTGGAAAGGCTATGATTCAGGTGAGCTTTAATGGTTGTGTGGGTGGAGGTGAATCTGCCATGTGACAATGGAGGGTGGCCTTCATTAATGATGGGAAAGGGAGCATAAACAGGTGCACAGGATGTGTTTACATGGAGTGTGACAGTACACATAAGCAGAGCAGGCCCCTTAAAACCCCTGCTGGCCAGACACTAATCAGAAGGCCTTGGAGAAGTGGGATGCAATGCAAAGAGGTTATCATTTCCATTAGGAAGCAGGGAAGTCATCTGCTGCTTACATATACGAGACAGAAGAACATATCTGATTGTGAAGATGACGATTATTACCACAACGACAACAACGACAATGCAACAAGGACTTCGGCAACAACAACAACAACAACAACAACAACAATAATAATAATAATAATAATAATAATAATAATAATAAACATTTGTTTGTGTTAACGTAAATACTGATTAGCTAATGATTCCCCCTTAATGGAAATCATTCAAGGAAACATAATCCAGTATCTTACCTTTAGATCACTGTCACTGTGTATTCATGTTGGATTATCTAAAGATAAGACACATAAAATAGCTCTACAACTTTCAGTCTATCCCTAGAAATAAAATCACTAAAATGTAAACTGAAACTATAAAATATAAACTAAAGAAATATATATTTTAAATAAAAATGAATAAAACCACACTTAAAGCACCTGACACTAAACTGAATTTCAAACGTAAATAATACAAAATAAAAACTAAATAAAAAAAACTCAAAAGTATAAAAGCACTAGTACAAATCTCACCTCTGCCCTGGCTGTCGCCACCGTGACCATGCTGTGCTGTCCAGTGTCTTGACTTAAAGGACACGGGACTCGAGGGAAGGTATTTAGGCGAAACAGAAAAGGGTTTTATTGAACTAATTGAACCAGGACGGTAAACAAACAAGATCATGGGGGATCAGAAACGGGAGGACGCAGGCGACAAGAAAGTTCAACGTCAATGACTGGATTGGGGAATACAGGACCAGAAAGCAGATATATACAAGACTAACAAGAGAGCTAATGAGAGGCAGTTGGGAGTGATTAACTCAAGGTTCTGGAATGAGAGGTAAGACAAATGACTAACACATATGGCTTGTTAGGGTCATGCCAGGGAGGAGACAGGCAGGTCAGGTGGACATGGCAGGCAGGACGTGACATCCAGGTTTTCTAGTTTCCTCCTCAAGGTGAAATGACATTTCTAAATGGTAATACACTTATAGACAAAAGTATTAGGGCACACCTCTCAATCATTGAATTCAGGTGTTTCATTCAGACCTAAGACATACAGTCAAACATTTGTGAAAGAATGGGTCGTTCTGAAGAGCTCAGTGAATTCAAGCATTGTCCTGTCAAAGGATGCCACCTTTGCAATATGTCAGTTTGTGAAATTCTTCCATGCTAGATATTCCATGGTCAACTGTGAGTGGTATTATTGTAAAGTGGAAGAGTTTAGGAACAACAGAGAGTCAGCCACAAAGTGGCAGACCACGTAAAGGAACAGAGTGGGGGAGAACATGCAAACATGCGGAGGCGCATAGTGCATAAAAATCACCAGTGCTCTATTGACTCAATGACTGCAGAGCTGCAAGCTTTTCTGGCATTAACCCCAGCACAAAAATTGTGCATCAGGGACTTCATAGAATGGGCTTCCATGGTCAAGCAGCTGTATCTGAACCTCACATCACCAAACATTGTGCCAACTGTAAGGTTTAGTGGATAAGGGATAATGGTATGGAGTTATTTTTCAGTGGTTGGGATAGGCCCCTTAGTTCCATTTTGGACAATTCTGTGCTTCAAGCTTTGAGGGAACAGTTTGGGGAAGGCCCTTTTCTGTTTCAGCATGACTGTGCCCCAGTGCACAAAGCAAGAATCATAAAGACTTGGCTGGGTGAGTCTGGTGTGAAAGAACTTGACTGGCCCATATAGAGCCCTGACCTCAACCACATCGAACACCTTTGGGATGAACTAGAACGGAGATTGCGAGCCAGGCCTTCACTTCCAACATCAGTGCCAGACCTGACAAATGCTCTTCTGGATGAATGGGGAAAAATTCCCACAGACATACTCTTGTGGAAAGCCTTCCCAGAAAAGTAGCAGCTCTTAGAGCTGCAAAAGGGGGATCAAGTCCATATTGATGCCTGTAGAATTAGAATGGGGCTTCATAAAAGATCCTTTGAGTGTAAAGGTCAGGTGTCAGTACTTGTATGCAAATAGTCTATGTGCATGTATGTACCATATGATGGACAAGCCTCTCATCCCAGGGCGTTCCCTGTTCTGCTTGGGACAGGCTCAAGCCCCTTGGCTGAATAATAAGCAGTGGCAAGATGGATGATAATGATGATGATGATGATGATGCACCTATCACCAATTGCACTTGGTGGCTACTGGTGATGCACATGGCAACAAGGCGGATTGCTTACAGCCTTAGACTGGTACAGAGCGGCAGCTCAGCCAGGCTCCAAAGGCCCAAAGAAGATGAAGAAGCCATCATAGAGTTTGGGACTCCCTGAGAGGTCATCATATCTCAAGATATCATTTTCAGATATTCATTTTCATGTTTAAATCACCACGTTACTGTCTTCACCCTCCATTCCTCTTCCTAAATGTCAGTGGTAGCAAATCCTGCAGGATATTTTGAGGAGGATCAAAATGAAAACCATGAGGGAGCTTAATAAAATCATCATTGTTAATGACACCAAAGGAATGAGAAACAAAGCAAAAAGCCCATTAATGTAATTCAATTCATGCCTTGCAGGCCAATTTTACATGTGCTTCCACATTCTGGCAGGATGTCTCTGAACCACTATGTGCTACTTTTTCCTTGTCACCAAAAAAGAAAATGTTTTTATTTATTTATTTTGCATTTCAAAAACACTGAAATTAATTTCCTGCTCCTGGGGCCCATTCGCTGCACAGCACAGGCCAAAAGCCCGAGGATAAACAGTGTTGGTCTTTGAGGTGAATGTTTGTCCTGTGGAGAGCGAGTTAATGGCAGATGTGAAGACCTGCCACTGCGCTTCACCATAAGAACCTTCCACATCCTGAGCACAAGATCATCGCTTCATGTGACACCTGAGGAAATGGCGCAAGAGCATAGGCACTCTACTCAAGTGGACTGGACGTCTTTACTTGTGGGTTGCCTGTCCGTGTGTGAGTCAGGGCAGGCGGTAATCATTCACTCCACCTTTATGGTTCCCTGAGATATACAGTAGCAACAAAATACATCCCCTTAAAAACCATCACAAACAGTATCGTTTACAATGAACAGTGAACCAGATTTTGAGGGAAACTGATTGTGAAATGGGGAAAAAGCTGCAATTTTCAAAGAGTTTGCTGTTAAATGTCCTTTGAAGAAGATTGTTTTTAAAAGAGCTGTGTCAGACTCATAAAAAAGCGGAGAACAGTCCTCTCTCATCATTTTCGCAGAAGGAAGGCTCTAGAGATGTGGAATGGGTCAGGGGAAGACAGGGTCCTGTGTGTCTATTCAGAGCACTGGCCCTGTATAACAATTATCCCCGTAAAGCGGGAGCCATTTGCAGAATTGCTGCTTTAAAAATAACCGCTGAGCATATGCTGTTTCAACACTCAGGGCAGAATCCCAGCAGCTTTCTGAAGCGCCATTCTCCTCATAAAGCCATTCTCTTCTTCCCTTCTGACTCTGATGTGGCTTACACAGCCTTGTTTGTGAATGGGCTGGGGAGGTAGCTATTGTCTACAGATTTTAAAAGTAAGACAAAGGCGAGCGTTGGCCCCCACCCCAGCCGCCACCCCCTGCCCCCACAGCCATAAAGACAGCAGTTTGATTTAATTTGAGCAAATTGAAGTTTCCCGGGCATGTCCTTGGAAGATACAGACAGCAACGCTCCGGCTGTTTAATTGAGTCAGGGTGTCTCCAGGTATGATAAATCTGATCCGATAGACGCTTCTTTCGTTTTAAGGTTTATCGCATTTGCCATAGGTTAGGGGCATGGTTGCGCATTAAGGCATAGTGACAGGAAATTACACCTTTTAATGCTGGAATGTTAAGTATTGATACCATAACAAAGAGCGTGCATCCGTGTTTTGTAACTAGCATATACATCAAGACATGGATAGAGGAAGTGTGTCACAATTATTTATTACTGCCATGCAATTTTTAAACAGAACTTGTCCAAGAGATTGTTAACATTTTGACATTCAGTTTGAAATGATCATTGCAGTTGGATTCAAGAAGCATCACATTCAATTCTTTTTCACATCACATACAGCACAGAAACTGTGTTCAAAGAGCACCATTTTCCGCAATAACAAACTCTGAGGGTGGTGATCAATGCCCACGTCCTTACACTTGACACCAGTCAATGAAAAGCCTTCCTCTACTACTCAATCTCAGTCATCACCATATCTGACCATTACCATTTTCAAAAGTTCATATTTGACTGCTTAAGCCATATATATAATTTGTTTTCACTTGTTTTAAGCAGTTAAGAATATTGGAATTGTTTATTTGCCGGGTGTTAGTAAATAGTAAGGTCCCCAATTTCCCAGTGGGAAAAGTTTATTAGATTAAGATCTGAGAAATTTTGAAATGACACAAATTTGAGAAAATAATACAATGACAGCAATCTACAAAGAAGGTCCACTGAAGGTCTGCAAGCAGAGCACACAATGAAATGTAACAAAGACTAAGTGGTGAAGGACCTGAATCTATTAATGCCAATGGAAGGATGTTGAAAGGAGGGAGGTAATGTGGGGAAGGGTGAGAGAGACTGTGCTGGAGTTAGGCATGATTGGGTAACTGAAAACAGGGATAACACAGCAGGTGTCATACGGCACTACTGCCATGGGCTCCTCTCCTACCACAGAAACTTGTATGTCAGCTTGCTGATGTGTTATGGGTTTATCACAGATTAAAAGCCCAATTTACAGCATCTGAAGCATTTGAAATCAATTACTGAGGCACCAGCATCTCACTACTCTTGTGCCATGTTACCCGGCTATAAGGTTTATAACTACAGTTGACCCTTCTGCATCGCCACCTTCCCCATCACCGTTTCAATATCGGGGTCGGCATGAGAGATTAAATGGGAACTTTGCAAAAGCCATAGACAGCACACAAAGGGCAGCAGATGACACACAAAATGTTCAGTGACTCATAAATACATAAAATTTCTGTACAGTGCAGGTTTGGAGGCTGCCAGTTGTGTTTATAGCAGCATCTCGTGTGATCTTGCAGAAATGTCACAGTGATCTTCGTATCTCACATTTCTCGTATCTTTTCCTTTCACTTCCCCCAACTCGCATAATCACTTTGCTTGCCTTGGGCACCAAAAAAGTTTATGCAGTTTTTCCAGACCGCGGGGACCTGTACTGTACCTTAACAGGCGCCCACAAGCAAAATGGGGTTTGTCTCATTCAAAGGTCTGCATGAAATTATGTCTTATTTAATTTATGTAAATTTGTTGTAACTTTGGGGACTATTTATTATGATAAGAAGGAATTTTTATTGCCAGTGTATCAGCCATTCACTCTATGCGTGCCAGTCATAATTTCAAAGCACTTAAACTGGTATTGCAAGTTCGACATCACTGGCACTAAGTGAACTTGCTTTGTTTGGCTATAATGTATAAATCCATAAATATCAGTGTTTAAATTTAAATTCTGAATTCTAGATCACACTGAGACATGTCAGTATTTGTACAACACATACATAATACGGTACACCATATTTCAGGACCTCCATCTTCTTCATCTTCCTCATCTTCCTACATCTCTTGCTCAGCTGGCAAATGCAGGAGATGTTGATGCCCAGAAAAGCTGGCCCACACTTTTGCTTTCTTTTTAAATAAACTCTCGCCAGGCACATTTTAATTTGATGATAATTTGTGAGTTGAGAGTTCTCCGTACACCAGTGTGTGCTAATTTCAGTAATTTGTTCTCATTTTCCATGGTTCTGCAGAAATTGCCGCTTTTATTGTTGACGTTGTTGTTTGCTTCCTTCTGATGAGGATATAAGCTTTTGTGCCCATTGAGAAATGGAAAAACTGGAGGAGGGCTCAGCTTGTCCATTTCCTGCATTCTGTCCCCACCTGCCTCAGCTTATGACAGCCGAGGAAAAATCACCATGGGGACAGATCATGCTAAATACCGCCCTCTGGAGGTCAGAACTACCCTATGCAGCATTCCACTGGAGATGTGGCTCACCAATTAGGTACCTTGCCAATGGGGCACGCATGAAGGACAGCCCCCTGAATAATTGAAACATGTTGAATTATTAAGAGTGAAGGCCTTAAGCTGACAGGAGTGTGGCCAGCCCATACTAACAGGGGTCCAGCAAACCAGCATCCCCCACGTTAGCTAGCAGGTGTGGTGGGCGGAGCATTAGGAACAGGTTGCGGATTCAATTCACGATTAACCTAAACTGCAGAGGAGGCCAGAATTGTGCCCTGCGGCATTTACCACTACATAGATCTTCCTACATAGATCTCAGCGGCCACCATTCACAGGGACGTGTGTATTTCTATAATACATATAGCGACACAGCTGAAGCATTCTTAGTCTAAAATGCATTCTATCATATAAAATATGGAGACAATACTCATTCATATACAGACTGTTTAATGTATTTTTATCAATAAATTTATAAGATAAAGGTTTATGGGCTCTGAAATAGCGTCTGATGCTGTCGTAGCAGAGCAGGCGCTTGAGGATGGAGCTGTTCACTCCACCCCATCCGTCATCTTGTCCTTCTGGGTTATTTGTGGGGCCGGACTGAGTTTCTCTCAGGACTTTGACATTTGCGTTTAAGAGCCGTCACTGGGATTACAGTTAAAGAGGAGCTCTATTCCTGCTGTCATTAGCAGATTTAGCTATACCATTACCAAAAACAAATCTTTATGCAGAAACAAATATTTATGGTTTACGATCAAAACTCATATTAAAGGCCTTAAAAAATACATTTTCCTGTCTTAAAAATGAACATAAACAAATCAACAAACGGCTCCATGTCCACACTAAGCATTCAGCTGGATATTTAGCTTAATTAAGTGATTTACTTTTACCTCGATTCAAGCAGTGCAACTTTAGCAGACAATCCAATTAGAGAACTATTTCCAGTGGCTCATTAGCATGAGAGATTTTTTTTTTATCGTCATAGCCACTGTAGGGGAGGATAAAGGACTCAGATAAACAGTCATTAGGTGCCTTTTGGCGATGCACACCGGCCAGCCGCTGCCCGCCTATCACTCTGCTCTCCGTTACACCAGTGCATTTATTTATGTTTTTATTCTGCGAGCTAATGGCTGTGGTGGGAAGGCCGGCTGAACACGGGTGTGCCTGTGAGCGGCCTGCGGCCCTCATTAAGATAAAAGGCCTTCCGGCGCCCTGATAAATAGCACGCCAGATCATCTCTGCTATTTATTTCTCATGCCAGCCTCGCACCGCTTTATCCGGACCGGCCGGCCTGCTCCTTATCCCTCATCCCAACCAAACAAGCCCAGCTCTCAGGAGAGCACCTTGCTGGGCCGCGTGATAAAGCCCATCCAGAGCCGCCATAAATCTTTTAATACCTCTATACGTGATCCTCTCTCCTCTTTCTGCTTCCTATGATATTCTTTTTTGGTTTATTTTAATTAAAAATATTTCCATTGTCTACCCACCTCTCCCCTTAGGCCAGATTCATGTGAAAGGAGCAGTAATCTCCTAACTCTTTTATGTATTAATTTAGGATTTATTCTTACCTTTGGTTAAAATTAAGTCTCACTGGTTTTAACACACAACACAAGAGCTCTAGAACTTTCTGGAAAGTCACAGCACAATGGTCATACAGTGAGAGATCCTATTGTCATTTGCATTTGATTTAACAAAATTTAGTAAATTTTGGTTATTCATGAAATGATCTTATCAGTTGTTCAGGATTGGTTAAAAATATGAATAAAGTTAAAATGAGCCACATTTGGGGGGAGTGGGGTATTATTTATTAATTTACTTGTTTATTGCTGTTTGTTTATTTGATTCTGCCCCCTACTTAGACTTATGATAGAGGAAAATGTCCCAGCGAATATCTTGGTAAACATCTCATTAAGCTGCAATGATTGACACATATATACAGGCAGGCAAATGTATCAGCCATTTCATTTCCACTATTGATTGAGACCCTGAGCTGACGAAACTCACATTTTTGTTGCTCATATACATAATAGGAATAAACTGGAGTCAGTCCATAGCTTCATTTATAACCCAGATACTATGTTTACAGGAACAATAAAGACTTTTTTATTTTAATTTGGAGGAAATTATTCTTGTTAAATATGCAATTAATTTCCTTGAGAAAACGTCTTTCTCCATATCTCTGAAAGACTAAGAAACTAATACCTTTAACTAAAGCAATTGTAATGCAAACCTGAAGTGTGAATGACCTGTTCAAGCAAACATACAATCCAGAAAAAAGTACAAGAAGTATATGAAATCCAAGTCATTATTTTCTCAAAATCCCTAATACATTTATGTAGCATGCGTGCTTTTTATATACCATATCTCTAACATAATGTGGTAATTTGTAAGTATTTGGCTGCCATTCAGTATTCAGCACAGTAATATACAGTTTGAGCTTTAATGTAATTTTGAATAGTTTCAAAAATTGCTGTATATGCTGGTATATCCAGGAAGCTCTACGAAAACTGCACGAACTGTGAGCAGAGAACTATCCTTGCTTATCCAAAAGAGATTTACCCTCCGGCACCAGGAAGGAGACATTCAGTTCTAGCTTGTGTGCTACATCTGTGGAGAACATAAAGGTGTTAATTTTTAGCTTTTTGTAATCTCACTATCAACCCCTCAACACATTTTCTTTTCTTATGTGTCCTCAGTATCCCATGAATTCCTAAATTCCTAAGGTAAAAGCAATCAAAGCAATGCTGAAAAAATTATTAGGAACTACATGAGCATACTGGTGGTCAACCAATGAAGATCCATTTTCCTGTGTCATGGAGCTGGTCAGTGGCCGATGGAAAAGTCCAGCCCTGCATGGCACTGCCAGCACTGGAGTGACAGGGACTGTTATGGCCTGTGTGGGGAGCAGGGAGACACAGGAAGCTCTGCAAACTGGGCCAGCTAAGTGCCAGGGCCTCCAGGCAACATCGAGATGACATACTGCTGGAAAGTGCCCGGAGTTTAGTGCTGTCTCAGGAATATCACTGCAGCTGCGTTTGCGTAGCATTTCCGATACCGACATGACAAATGTCATCCCGTGGACTGAAGCCAATCGGGCTTCTGACCCAGTTCGCATTGCCATCGCCGCTTAAGTTGCCTAAGCACCAATCCCAAGATACCTTGCAGATTGTGACCTATGGGACCTGGTGATGCTGGAGAAGTGGCAGAGTGCACGGTGGCTCCCACATTCCCATGGGATACATTAACACATCATCACTTCATGGTAGCGAAGTATCTGAATAGCGAAATATGACCAGAGGACCCACAAGAATCAGCTGCAGAGAACTGAAACAGAGGCCTGGCTTCAGACATATATTGCTTTAGCTAAAACACATTTCTAATCAAGTCGTTCAGCTTTCTGCCACCAAATTTTAATGTGACACTTAAGAACTTGCTTGTTTAACATCAACACATAATGCGACCATCAAAAAATGTTGCCATTTCCTGCTGTATGGCATTTAGAGAAATATAGAGTGCCTATCCAACTGCTGTGGCTCTTGGGGTGTTCCTTGCAAACTGCTGTGCATATGTGCTCAAACATCTAACTGGTAGCCGTAGGTCTTTCCTCTGATCGTAGACCAAGAGGCTAAGGGAAGGATGTACCCCATGCTGCAAATGAATGCAGCTAAACTGATTGAACAGAAGAAATCACCGCTTTAATGGGCTCTATGATAGCGGCTCATGCTGAGGCAAAAGCACTGAAAAGGCGAATTATGTCACCTCTGAATAATTCACCGATCAGATTCAGGGGCTCTAGTAGCGTTAGGGTAAATTGTTTTGCATAGGGCGAGTCTCTCATGATGACAGATGTACGTGCTGGAGGAAAAATGCCTGGTTTCATTCTGTGTGTAAATTCCTCCTATTTTTTCTAAATAGAGTTCATCTGTGGGGTTAAATAATCCAGGAAAATCAATGTAGCAAATAGTGAGTGAAATTATAATGTCAGTCAAAAAAATACTAATATGGCCGCATAAACAAACACGGTGTGATAAATGTCATTTGTAATCGTTTCCGGTAAGATTGGTACATTCCATTCAACCATGACCACATCACACTGATATAATGTGCTGCCATTTTGTCCTTGTTTTTCGAAGAGTCCCCCACAGTCCTTTTCAGGTTTTGCAGGGGTGCACTTATATAATCGACTGCCAGGCTCAAGTGGGGCACATTCATATCAAACGGACAAGATGGAAAACCTCAGCACCAATGTTTCACGCGCGGCCATTGATTATATAAGGGATGGTGCTGTTATTATCCAGACAGCCTCTTCAGGCTCCAAAGAACAAATTCTTCGCAAAATGAAGCCATTCACTATACTAACCTAAGGTCACAAACACCTCTCTCTGAGTATTACACACTTTCCGATCAGTTTAATGAAACTGGTAATTGCAGGGGGAGACTGTTTACTTTGGTTGTGAACCAAAAATTATGTGAGACTTCAAAGACTCCCCTTCTGCCAGCTAGTTGCAACCTCAAAGCTAAAGCTAATGAGCTATGTCTGACTAGCACCGTGTTTGCTGACGGTTAATTCAAATTTATATTCCAGCCGAACTTAAATATTGATAGAATAATTTCATGTAATTAAAAGTATGCATCATTGATAAGCTCTCATTGGTGTATACATTTCTGTGATTGTTCTGGCCCAGTTGGAATCTCATCACGCTTAGACTCTCTTATCTAAGCAAACAGTCTGATAAATAATACAGTAAAAGTTTTACTTCGGAATTCAATCATCAAACGTCAACGAAAGGATTTCACTTCCAGTCCGTGATTGTAATTTGTTCACAGAAAGCAGAAATCAGAAGGCATCAATCTTCAGGTGGTGAGGAAAAATACAGATACAAAAACACGATATAACTATTAATAAAATTAAATAATGTGGAATTTTAGGAAAGCATTAGGAATTCTGGGAAACAGGACGACTGGAGAGAGAGGTGGAGATTATCCACAGAGGATGCTTTGTCCCGTGTCAGGCCTCCCCTCGCTCATTTGGGCTGAAAGCTGTAGAGATAACTGGGGGTTTGTTCATCCTCCAAGGCAGGTTTGCCAAAAGCAACTCCCGCTGTGCCTGCAGCCTAAACGGGCAGCTTAGCGAGCATAAGGATGCATCTCCCCAGCTGGACCCACACTGCAGAGCTGTCCAGGACATGACCTGCCCAGCGCATCTGGCAAAAGGCCCCTGCGTGCCTCTGGGGGAAGGCCTGAGTCCCCTTCACAGCTGGCTTGCAGCTCTATAAATCTATACAGGAAGCTGGCCATGTATATTTCATCTTTACTAAAGGACCACCCACACTGTGATATACAAGCCTGAGAGCTTTGCTGTTCACATGGCTCTTAGTGGAGTTTATTCCTGTTGTTGATCACAAATGTACAGGGTTCTCTTTGGAATTTGCAAGGGGAGTACGGGCTGGTTCAGTCCTGCCTCATCTGTACTCTTTATCCCTCTCTCTTCCTGCCTCTGCCTCATCTGTACCCTGTATCACGCTCTCTCTCTACCTCACTCCTATCCCATCTGTACCCTGAATCCCCCTCTCGCTCCATCTCTGCCTTAACTGTATCCTGTATCCCTCTCTCTTCCTGCATCTGCCTCATCTGTTACATGTGTCCCTCTCTCTCTACCTCACTCCCACCCCATCTGTACCCTGTATTCCTCTCTCTTTCCTGTATCCCCCTCTCATCTTACCTCATCTGTACCCTGAATTCCTCTCGCTTTTCTGTATCCCTCTCTCTTCTTACCCCATCTGTACCCTGTATTCCTCTCGTTTTTCTGTATCTCTCTCTCTTCTTACCCCATCTGTACCCTGTATTCCTCTCTCTTTCCTGTATCCCCCTCTCTTCTTACCTCATCTGTACCCTGCATTCCTCTTGCTTTTCTATATCCCTCTCTCTTCTTACCCCATCTATACCCTGTATTCCTCTCGCTTTTCTGTATCCCTCTTCTTACCCCATCTGTACCCTGCATTCCTCTCTCTTTTCTGTATCCCTCTCTTCTTACCCCATCTGTACCCTGCATTCCTCTCGCTTTTCTGTATCCCTCTCTCTTCTTACCCCATCTGTACACTGTATTCCTCTCTCTTTTCTGTATCCCTCTCTCTTCTTACCCCATCTGTACTCTGCATTCCTCTTGCTTTTCTGTATCCCTCTCTCTTTCTAACCCATCTGTACCCTGTATTCCTCTTTTCTGTATCCCTCTCTCTTCCTACCCCATCTGTACCCTGCATTCCTCTCTCTTTTCCATATCACCCTCTCTCCTTAGCCCATCTGTACCCTATATTCCTCTCTCGTTTCTGTATCCCTCTCTCTTCCTACTCCATCTGTACCCTGTATCCCCGGCTCTCTTCCTGCCTCTAGTTTACACCTGCTTCATTTGTACTGCATACCTCCCATCCGTCTGCTACACACCAGCATAATCTTCCTCAGCTCCGTGTCATGCCGGCCTCTGGCTCCCTGCTATCTTTAATTAAAAAGAGGCCAGATCTCTCCTGAAAGAGCATGGACAGATTTACGAAGAAGCATCGGCAGCAGGATGCCAAAGAGCGGACACAAGTCAAACACACAGCCGACACCTTGATGGTGGATGGGAAGTGGCTGCTCTGCACGATTACCCATGTGGCCCTAAATCCAAAACGCATGTCATGAAGCCATGGGGGAGGGTGGGGGGACTGCAGTCACAGCACATCTGTGAGGCCCCCTCGGCCCTCCTACCCCCACCACTCACCCAGCACTCAGGTATCCTTCTTAGTCTTATTTTCACTTGTCAGACAGAAATAAATGTTAAAATCATGCAGGATTTATCTGAAAACAAATGTTTGTCCTAATTTAGTTATACTAAACCCAATAAGCATTTACATCTAAACGCTTATTAAATGTTTAACTCTCTGATTGCACAGTTGTTAAAATCAATTGAAAGGGGTTCATTCTGAAATTATTTAATTAAAATGTTCTGCATATTTAATATTTTTTCATCTGGATGAGAAATTGAATTGAGCTTTTAAAAGGATTGTGCTTCTTCTGTGTTTTAATTAGATGAAATGGGGATGGTTTAAAAAATTAATTTTGCTGCTCAGTTGGGGTACTGCAGGGGTTCAATGACTGTGGTGCAGGAGACTCCAGAGCCACGCGGCGACTAGACCTCAAGTCAGCTGACGTCTCGCACCCTGGGTGAGTCACATGACCTCAGTATGAGTTCAGTGGGAGCACCATGCTGCGCTGTGGCCTCACTCACACACAGCTTGCCTCACTCAGATCCAGTACACCTGCTGGTTATATTTTCACACGTGATGCTTTTACAAGCAGACATTTAGATACAGCACCAGCAAGTATTTGAGTGTTATTGAACTAAACCATGATTAAAATGGTTGGCTGTTCAACTTTTAACTGGCTTATGTCCAGAGCACAGAAGTGCTTGTTCAATGGTGAATAGTTCAGTAAAATTAATTACGGAGATGAGCAATGAAGGGTTTTATACTTGGTGTACGCTAGAGCTGACTCATTCTATTCCCTTTATGGGCAAGCATTAGTAAATAGAATTCGGAAAGTAAAAAATGAACTTTTGTATTAAAAAATTACTAAAAAACATTGCGGTTTGGAGAAATAGAAAACTTACCAATAATGCTGTTGTAGCGCTATCTGTGTAGTTAAACAGGTTTCAGGCAGTACCATCGAAAACAAAACGGAAGCTTTGTGATCCTGCTCTAGGACCGATCTTGTCAAATGAGTCCTGTGACATTGCTGTCTGATTTCTGGGGAACTCCAGGCAGTCATTGAGTCGCTGAAGATATAATGTGAGATCAAACCTCAGTATGTTAACGCATAGCGTTACATTCCCCTAAGAGTACAATTGTGCATATGTCTACTCTTTGTCATTTTTAAGGACTGATCTTCGGGGATCTATGTCTGATGTTTAACAGAGATCATCACGAGAACCAGCATTAGAACCAAAATGTTCAAAGGCGATCTAACAGACGAAACACGTGTGACACATGCGACAAATGGCAGATTAAAACTGGTGTTATGGACAGAAAAATGTGAAGGTATCCATCTGTGCAGTGATGTGCTGCAGAAAAATTTAAATACTTAATGAAGCAGACGCCACCCCACGAGGCACGCATTTGAGTGCAACTGTCGGGGAGGCAATGGAACAATGAAATGTAATAGCCATTATGACCAAAGACGACACCGAGAATAAACTTCCAAGGAAAATCCTGGGAATTCAGCATGACCTCGAATTCCATTGATGGGTCAGCTACTAGTCAACCTGCCATCTTGGGAAGATGCATTTTTTTTTGAAGAGGACTCCTTCGGGACTCGCATCCTGCCAAAGTAGTGGGGTGCATCCAGAACACGAGATCTTCAATTTACGTTGTGTGAAGAATTCACTCCTTACTACACATTTCTCATTGGGTAGTGATAAACACTAGATTTAGTTAGAAATTAATGTTCTTAATTGCGTTTTTATCGGAAAATAACTTTTGCTTTCTGTGAAACTTATTTACATTTATATGAAAACTGGGAGACGTTTACAGCCGTATGGAGAGGTTGTACCACCACATTCTTATTTATGTTTCCCAGCATTTAATGTTCTCCACAGTCATTTTAAAAGTTCCCTGAACATAAAGCAATTAGAGTAAGATTTTTTTCTTTCTAGCAGACAGCATGGAACTGCAGATTTGGACTTGGAGCCGTAGAGCTTGAAAAGGCCCCTGCTTTTCATGTAGAGCATGAGTCATTAGCTGGTCTTCAGAAGTTATTTGTATGCTACACCAGTTCTGGCAGGGAAGCGTCGGGTCCCACACACCCAGGTCTACTTTTAAAGGTCTGAGATTACAGGTCCCGCGGTACCACAGATAAAACATGAAGTGGACCGAGGCCCATTTTTAATTTTTTTTGCAGAGTTCAGTGGGGGGGTGCCAGTGCAAAGATGAGGTAGTTTCGTTCAAAAAGTTCATGGCACACACACACACGGACTCATACGCACATATGTACACACACATATGCACACGCACACGGACGCACGCACACATACGCACACGGACGCATGCACACACACACATGCACACGGACGCATGCACACGCATACACACATGCACACACATAAACACACACACACATACACACACACACACACACACACAACACAAAGATTAGGTATGACTCTCCATTCATTTCTACTGGCATAACCCTAATTTTAACTATGACGACCTTAACCCCTACCCAGCCATAACCTTAACCATAAGTAACCAAACAAAACGCAAGACTTTGCCATTTTAACTTTTTTCACAGATTTTTATAAAATTGAGGTTTATATTGTGGGGATTAGATAAATGTCCCCAAAAGCTAAAAAGTAACAGGTTTTTATCACATTTGGTCCCCACAATGTAATATATACATAAACCACAATCGCACACTCAATATAATGGAATCTACAATTATACAAGCAAGCGATCAGCTAATGTGTATGTTACATGGACACATTTACATGTCTGTGTTCATTTCTATGTGTGCAAACACCAGTGGAGAATATCATAAGGTTTTATGTTTACTTAGCTGACCATAATGTAGTTATTTTTTTTACTGAACTACCTGAAATTGTTCAAGGGTATAACAACAGCATCCTCCTAGGACTTAAACCAGCTACCTGCCGGCTAAGCATTACATAAGCTGTCTGGCAATCTCTGCACCAGGAATGTCAAAGCACAGTTTAGTAACAGCCTAGAGCTTCTTAGGAGTCATAAAAAAGCAGAACCATTGTCTTACAGAAGTAACAGTGCAGAGGCAGATTGTCTTTATTTTATATCTTTATTTTATACTGGTGATAAAAAATCACAAGGAAGCACCTGTATTAATTAAATAATTTATTAAGTGAAAGTAGAAGAGGTAATAACAACATACAAGTGGATCATGCTGTGCTGGACAGCGCTCTTGATGAAATGCGTGACTTTGGCACTGAATAAAGGCGACATCACTGGTTCAGAGCGGACCTTTAGCCACGCACAGCTCCACAAACACAGCACCGCACTGCACGGCCACATTGCTGCCGTTATTTGGCTGTCAACATCCCGGCATCCCGGGATACTCCATTTATATGTAGCTGTCAGTGACAATACCGCAGGACTGTGAACAGCAGCAGCATATTGACCCGCTGTCTGGCTGGAAAAGTGTAACACACCCCCCCCAGGGACACCACACCATCTTCTGCTGTGTTTGTTCCCCGTTTTACTCTAAGTCATTTTGTTTTCCTACTCAACTGGCTCGAAGGACCTGAATAACAACGTACCAGAGACAATAGCAGAGCAGAGAGCTCTTACAAAGGAGAAGTCACAGTGCCCCATAGTGGATAGGAGGACCCAGGGTAGCCCCTCAGCTGGTATCATCCCTCATGGCTCGACTTGATTTGCTGAGCACTGAGCTCAACTCTTGCAGCAGGCTGGGAACAAGCTGAGATTGCTGCTCCTGAGTTGCCATCTTGGGCTGAGTTCTATCTTGGCTGACGAGATACCGAAGCTGCCAACTGGGCATCTGACACATGGCCTCATCCTTCTTCCTGTGGCTGATGAGACACCCAGCTGTGTCTTTCTGCTTCAAGCAGTCAGCCACCAAAGCCATCCTCTGGTGGAAGGGTGCATTGGAGATGTCAGTACAGGCCTCCTGGGGTTTCTTTGCCACCGGTGGAAGGCTCTAGAAGGTGAGATGTGAGTCAGAGAGGAATGGACTTCACAACGACACCACAGTGTGGTTCAGTAATAGTGTGGATTATAAGGCATTCCTTCATGCTAGGAGTGTGGGTGTTTTTTTAAACACAGAAAATGTGTACAAGCATAATTATAAAAACGTTTGTACATCTAAAGAGCACCATGGGAACACAGGAAGTGGGTCACACAAGAAGCCACTGCTTTTCATCGTATACAAAATGTAATCTAATCTAATTACTGTCTCGTTTCATTTTCAAAAGACTTTTATTTTTAAGAATAATTAAAAAGTCATGCAGGAGAAGAGATAAAACCTCTTTTTTGGGCTTTTCCTCGTCCTTCTGCATGTTGCTCTGGACTGCCGTCACAGTGCCCCCTCTGGTGTTGCTCTGAAGCACAGGCTGCCGATGAATTCTCCCTGTGGGCCATGCCTCTCCGCCATACTGCAGTGGGAAATGCAGCAGGTGCATCTAAAATCGCATACTTACACAGATATAGCAGTATGTACTATATGTATGCATGAGAACAGTATGCATGCACTCAGACATACTGCAGTCACCATCTTGTACATGACCTGACCCAGATGTTTACACAATGTAGTTATAACCCAGTGTAAATTAAAAATGGTTTAAAACAATCAACAAGAGAAATACACATTTTGAGTAAACGTAAGTAACTGAGTATTGTTGTCTACTTAAATGTGTACAGAGATAGCACTTTCTCCTCCATCTTGGCGTAAATTTCTGAAAAAGCCACGTTCTACATCTCTGTCGCAGCTCCAGAAGCCTTGTGGGGTACAGGAGCTTCCATCAGTTGCCCACTTCAGAATTTTGCAGAATGTAGCAGGTCACCCGGATACCATTCACCTACTGTCTCATCCATACTGAAGACTTGGAGAAACCGCTTACGTCACATACTATATTTTGCCTACTACACAGCAAACAAATATGCGATTTTGGTTGCACCCGTTGCCCGTCAGCACGACGACGTGAGCCTGTGATGCTGTGTCCCATCCTGGACATGCTAAGCACCCGGCAGATAGAACACCATCGGCTGCCTATGGATGGAGAGAATGCGAACCGCGAGGATGCCGGAGCTGCAGCCTGACAGACTGCTGCCAGGGCCATCCAGAAATTCATAACTGGGCAGAAATTATAGAGAAATTAGGGGGAGACTGATGGAGACAGACACTTAACTCAGGATGAGTTAGTGCTCCATGGTCGAGACGGGGTGGGACAAGGGGGGCCATAGCTCTGGGGCCTGTCCTAAATAATTCAGACAGGTCCGCTTCTCACTCTCCGCATCCTTATGTTATACTTTTGAGGGCACAGAGGTGAGGAACTGACCGACTTTCTGTCACCAGATTACTCAAATCTCCCACTAAATAAAAATATTTAGTATCACTGTCCTTAGGTTCTGAAACAGCCCCCAAATTCAACAGACAAATCTGTCGATCCAACCAATATGAAAATCATTAAAAAAAGGTACAATTTTGTTTCTAATGACAAGTGTCATGATAAAGTTTAGCCAGGTCCTGTAGTTACTTTTACATGAATAACCTGCAAGTATGTGATTGGTACAGTAAAGTCATTCCAGCAGCGAGTCCAGTACATTCTTTAATTTAGAAGCAAAGAAGCAAAGGTACCGACGTGCTTTGGGGTTTCTGTTACACTCCTCTGCGATACATAACAACTTGTCCTCTCCCAATTTCCTCTGTGACCTCTGAACCCCAGTGGTTCGGCACGCCACTCATTTAATCTGCGCGAAAGCAATTTGCCGGTCTCCATGGAAACTGCGCCAGCAAGGAGACCAACTAATGGGTGGCGGATGGATTTTGAAACAGAGGGTTTAAGAAAATCCAATATCTGCTGTTAGCCTTCCCACAAATCCCATGGGCACGGACGCCGAGGCAGGCGGAGGCATTAGCAGGGGCACCAGGAGCCTGATCTGTTTCAGGAAAACTGGCTTCGACAAAAAATCTCTGTACAGACATTCAGTTTGAGAGACACAGCGTTAGGAGAAGAGGGGAAAGCTTGTGTTATTGATTAGCTGATTTGAATGCCTACGGCACTTAGAAAACAGACTGGCTTCTGCAAACTTCACCGCAACACGCAGTATACAAAGTGCATACATTTACCATGGGACAGGCCAGCAGCAACAAACCCACATGCTGGTACACGACCACTGCCCTCTGTGCTATATATAAAGTCAAAGAAACACAAATAATTAATCAGTCCATTCTGTGCTAAAGGTCCAAAAGAACAATCTGCTCATACAACTCGGGACTAGGCAGGAACAAAAAAAGCCAACAGAAATGTCTAATAACATCTGTAGGTTTTGCTTGAAGTTGCATTATTTATGTCCTGCCTTGTAAGCCTGTGACAGTAATGGCACTTAACTAGGGGCTGGGGGATGTCTAAAGCCTTGCGAGCCTGTTTGCAGGAACAAAGCCACTTTGCAGACTTGCTATTTGTGTTCACCAGATGACCTCAAATCCTTTCCACTCATTTATTTGTTGTCTGAATACTGGGGCAAATGGAAATCCATTCATTCGACAGTAATTCCGACGGAAGAATGTTATTGTATTTGGCAAATTTGAGCAGAATTCGAACACTTTAGGAAGATCAGGTGATCAGTTGTACTTTCGTATTAATTTCCACTTCAAAGAACACTATATGGACTATGCATCTTATTCTCTGACTGTATGTGCAGTACTGTGAAAAAGTGCAAATCAATGTTCAAAGTGGTTTATCTGCATAGTATGTGTATATTTGGTCAGACAATGGAGAGTTAACTGACTATATGCAAATGAACAGTAACACAACAAAAAGTCACAGATATCCTGATGGGTGGTTAGAACAGGGTTTCAGTTCCCAAATCCCTTCTCGGGGTACCTCAGCCATTACACATATTTGTTACATTTCATAACCAGCTCACACTATTAATTAATTTAATTAGTTAAAAAAGTCAAAGAGGTCCTGATTACCCCAACGTGGTGTGCTGGGGGTTAAGTCAACAAATACATGGATATATTATGATGGTTACTATAAATACTGGGGTGACTTCAGGAGAGGATTTGAAATGGCTAAGTTAACACACTGTGACAGACCACTATAAAGATAATTTAAGCATAACCTCCTTTGACAGCCTTTTGAACTGTCCTGTATATTCTGATATACAATAGGAATGAAGATCAGTTGTAAGCTGGATCTCTGCTTAACCACCAATGTAACATGTGTATTTTGTTATCAGAGTATATTTAAAAAATCTGAACTGGGCAGCATACGGAATTACTGGGGCCAGCGTATGGAATTACCTTCACCCGGAGGATCTCCGTCACCCACGTCAGCTGTGTCTCCTGGTCCACGCAGCAGAAGAACCTACATGACCAGCCGAGATAGATGTATGGAAAAGGTCATCTTTCAAACAGGTGTCTGTTGGCCACAAGTCCTCATTGACAAATCGCCAGAGCTCTACAGGCTACTCCCCCCACGACCCCCCTCAACCAACCCAAACCACACCCCTGACAAGCGGAGTGTGCTGAGGTAGACAGGCAACCTTACTTAAGCAAAATAAAATGGGGGGGGGCTTTCATCTGCTGCTTTGCAGAGGAAGGCAATTCTTTGATGTGATGAGAGCCAGGAAAAAAATTATCCCGTGGGACCATGTGCCGCTTCATAATGTTGAGTAGTGAGGAGGCGCAATAACTGTGAGGATGCTGGACTGGGTTCGAACACGCCACTGAGGGTGTCCTGGCCCCACTGCATGCCTCCACACATTGCCTGATAATGACTGTCAAAGCAATAAATGCGACATAGGCTTTTTGGCACCATGCATATTTTGTAACAGTTAGCTATTATATGGTGCATATTCTCCATTTATTTCAACGTTTATGCAATTAAATTGTGTACATCTAATACATTAATTCTGTAATGTTTATACTATTAGATGAAGTTTATTTACCATGATTATTTTTTGACATTTACACTATTATGTGGTGTTTATTTAATGTGAATAGTTTGTAAGATTTATAATAATAGATGATGTATATTTACCATATTTATCTTGTAACATTTATTCTGTTCCTTTGCTCACAAATGGTAGATACTAATACTGGTAGATTTTAAACTCGCTCCCTCAGTGCATTTGATCAAAAGTCCACATTGACATTAATAAGAATAAAAGAGACCAGTTTTAGTTAGCTACACTTCTGGTCTTTTTCCTGAGACTGACTTGTGTGTTACAAGCCCATCTCATAATCATACAGGCCGTGACATCTCTCTGACAGGCAGTGTAAGGCCAAAAATGCATCTCCTGCCCTGGCTCAATGCTGTGCTTTATACACATATCTTGAAAAAGGAGAATGGAAAGTCTGGCATGTGTCCAGTTTTGTCAGTGACTGTTGGAATGAGAGGATGTAAATCAACAGCTTTTATAACCTGGCAGAGAGACGGTCTCCAGCCATGATGGGGGAGCAGTGTGTTATGTGACTCTACGTCTGTGCTCGAAGATCAGTCAGACAAGTCTTTTATTAAAATATGTATTAATAATGGTGGAAAATGTAATTTTGTAATTTAATGGGTATTTAGTACAAGAACTTACCATTATAAATATCATTACCACCTACCAAATACAAGAAAGCACTTACCATTGATGCTTTTCTGTGTAAACTGTAAATCCCCAACTATTAAAAACACAAATAAAAAAACAATACCACAATTAATTGATGGTATTTATCCAGCAACTATGTTGTATAAGTGTTCTTATGAATTGAATGGCCTTTGGGATGTCCCTGTTGACACTTTGTGGAGCAAAATGCTGCTTTGCAACACAGATAACAGATTCCTAGCTGGCCCATGAAGAGCTAAAGAGGCCAGTCATGTGCCATCCTGGTCCCTGGGGGTATGGTCTCTTTCGCGAAGCACCACAGTGACTGACACTGAGGAGAAGCCAGTAGGAACAGAGCTCCAGAAATGGAAGGTGTGCATTGCACTTTAGTTAATCATTACTACAACAAATTCTTTCAATCAGAGCAGAATTAACTTATTTACTAGATAAACACCTTAAAACCAGATTCCATCATCATAAAAAAATAGAATGCAGACAAGTCGCTTCATAATAGGATGCTTCCTAAATGCACCCATTACCATTTAAAAGTAACACTGAACGTATAATTTAGTTCAGCGTTGCTTTCAAACGTTAATTACAAGCATTAAGCATTGGATTTTTCCTGAAAGAATCCATGGATAAATAAGCCACACAATGGTACAACAGCAGGCTCCACTGGGGAATGAAAACAGGGTTTTATGGGTAATACCACTTCATGGGTCTTCATGGGTAATACCACCTACACCTTAACCGCTAACTGAACCATCAATGGGGCTGAAAGAGAGCCAGGGTGGCTTGTAATGGCTAGGGCCCACAGTGTGCTGATCTCCAGCCTCCTCACACGGTCCTACAACATAGGATGCCAGACAGCCCCTCTGGCTGAATCTCACACACTCTCCCAGCTTCTCTCTGATGCAACAAATAAAAGGAGCATCGCAAGCAAAAACGGAAAAGCAGACTGACTAACTCTTTCTGCAGACGAAAGAACTGAACTCCAGCCAGCGGACTGAAAGGCCCTAAAAGAGGAAACACTGTGAGGGGAGAGCGGGCTCGAGGAGGCACCGTGAGGAGAGTGCGGCCATGAGGGGACACCGTGAGGAGAGAGCGGCCATGAGGGGACACCGTGAGGAGAGAGCGGCCTCAAGGAGGCACCGTGAGGAGAGAGTGGCCGCGAAGAGGCACTGTGAGGAGAGAGCGGCCTCGAGGAGACACCGTGAGGAGAGAGCAACCATGAGGAGACACGGTGAGGACAGAGCGGCCGTGAGGAGGCACCTTGTGGAGAGAGCAGCTGTGAAGAGACACAGTCAGGAGAGAGCGGCCGTGAGGAGGCACCGTGAGGGGAGAGCGGCTGTGAGGAGGCACTGTGAGGAGGGAGCGGCCGCAAGGAGACACCGCGAGAAGAGTAGAAGGAGACAAGCTTTTGTTCCTAAGCTTTTCATGGGAAAATCTGCAATGTGTATTTGCTATAGTGCAATCTAATTGAATCGGTTTAATCACAGGCAGATGTGGCAACGGCTCTGATTCAAGATCGAGGAAGAATAGGGAGGGCAGCATGTGCCGGAGAAGAGCAGCGTGTGCAATTAGAGGCACGTGGAAACATCACTGAGGACAGGCCATAATGCAAAAATAATGAGCCTGCCTCATGGTGCTATATTTATAAATACAGCTTTTACTTTCAGCCTGCTGAAAATGCATTCTTTCAAATGAGGCTTCATTGTATAATAATTGAGGAGACAAAGCTAGACCCCTGCAAGCCCCAGACACAACTGCTGTAAATTGAATTTTCTGAACTACTCTGAGAACACTTTCTTTATCTCACCTTGTCGGCGGTTTTATCCGTTTCCTCAGGCCAAAGTAGCACTTCGCTGACCTCAGCGGAACCTCTCTCTCCGGTTTAGTGCTCTGGAATGAAGGTTTTAGCGTTACACACGAAAGTGTCTTTGGGACTATAAACCCCACATCTCCACATTCATACAAGTGAATTATAAATTGCTTGATTTAGGATGCTCTTCAAAATGCATTAGTGCTAATGCAAACAGTTCAAATATCCATTTCATTATGACTTTTATAAGATTATGACATTTATTGCATATTGACTCAAAAGGGGTCTGGGTCAGGGCCCATGACTGTAAGGTTGTGGGTTCAAACCCTGGGGACACTAGAGCTTACAGGTTACAAATGGGCCCTTGAGCAACGTCCCCAACCCCAACTATCCCAGGGATGCTGGCTAACCCTGATCTCTGACTCCAATCTTGTACATTACTCTGGATAAATGTGGCTGCTGAATAAAATTAAATAGGATGTTAGGGTGGTAAATTCCCAAAGTAGGCTTGGTGCTCTGCAACGTCTGCACTGTATTAATTCTGCCCAGTGCCGCCCCTGGCCAAACTGGGGCCCTAAGCAGAATTTTATTTTGAGGCCCCCCATTACAAAAAAAAATGAGTAAAAAAAATCCACTAACAATCTTTTCCTTTTCCTGTGCACGCTTTCCTAACAACTTTTATACAACGTTCTTAGCGGTAAATTGATCTTGACAGCTGTTGATTTTAAGTCTAGCTTATA
>JAODKC010000016.1:20276029-20292311 GCA_026777985.1 Mormyrops attenuatus | reverse complement strand
TGTCAAAATTAATGGGTTAAGGTAGATTAATCAATCATCATTTTTAATCTGATTTTTAATGCAATTAACCCATCTGCAGCGCAGAATGACTCAAAATCCCTGAAATGTCTCTGTCAATGTCAATGCAGGTTTGGTGCGTTCCATTCGCCCTCGGAACTCGTATTCCGAGTCAGATTCCGAATTTTGAAGTCAGAAGTGACGAAATGCACACTCCCGTTTCTCGGAGATCCAAGAAATGTCTCGGAGCAGCACAGAGGATCCCAGAATTCAAGAGGGCTGTGCCCTTTATCAACAGAAGGGAAAGCTGTAGTTTTATACTGTTTAAGCCTACTTCTCATTTGTGGCTCATTAAATCGGTTGCACACACTATACTGTCCAACTTATCTGTGCACCACGCGTAATGTGTTATCAACTGATATTGCTAACAATGGCAATTAACTGGGCTAGAATTGGATGTTATGATCAGTCGGATTATTTGTCGGATTTAGTAACTGGCTGAAAGAGGAGTGACCGGGCCACATTAATGTGGATAAGTGTTTAGAGAGAGTTTTTTGCTAACATGAATGTTCAAGATGTTCAATAAACATGTTAAGTGCATATATATTCCCTTTTTTCTTGAGTCTGTTTGCAAATGCAAAATGTAATGCGATTAATATAGATTAAAAATGAATGATATTTATTTGTGATTAATCAAAATGAATCCACAGCAACACTGATTAATTATAATTGTTTGACAGCACTAATATATATATATATATTTCCAGACCGCTTCTCCCACTGGGTCGCAGGGAGCCTATCCCGGAAGCTATGGGTACGATATATATATATATATATATATAATATGGGCATATATTATATTATATTATAATTATATTATCTTAAAGTAAAAAGAGCTCTTGTATTGGAATCTGTATCGGTATCAGCAGTTGTGTACTGGAAATGGATCAGAACTGGAAAAATTTGCATCAGCCCATTTCTACACAGAGACAGACAGACAAGCAGAAGCAGGCAGGAAGGCAGGCAGGCAGACAGACACTTTTATTCCCTACTTTGATTAAGCAGCAGTTCTCCGCTTTCTTCTTCTCCAGATAGACCTCAAAAATCAGGTCTCCGGCCCGCGACAACTACAAACATGGAATAAACAGCCGTTGTAAAAAAAAAAAAGAAAAGATGACATGCCACCCTGTCCTGCCAAAAAGGAAAGCAGTCCCACCGCAAATGGGAGAGCACGGAGTATCCTGAACACCATCTTAAAACTGTCTACCTTAGCTCTCCTCAGGCCCAGCGAAGTCCCCCTACAGAAGTGCTCTGTCATGGCCGTGCTGGACGCGAGCAAAGTCAGCACAGATTCACATGGCGAGGCCAGTGGGCGTGAGTGAACCTTCATTACTCATTTACACACAGGGAAAACTCGCTCTTCCAGACACGTGCTGTTTCAGCGCCGTCAGGAGCTCCGCTTCTGCTTACGCCTCTGTGTACCGACTCGGTGACCGCACTGGAGGTCTGGCTGCTACAAGGACCCCAGGGGGCCAGGACGGCAAGAACAGGGCCGCAAGGTGAAGAATAAGTCTATCTTTAAATGGCTGTGAAATTCAGGAACACCCAGGGAACAATATGGCACTTAAGTGATTTCCTCTGGGGTTCCTTAGCATCCTGCCTTTGAAATTAGGCTCAGCTGTCTTGGTTTAGGAGGTGAAAAAGGTCCCGTGAGCAAAGAAATGTGACACCAATCTGCAGCCTTCATGCCAGAGGGGGGCGCTTTGCAGTGAGGATGCTGAAGAGCTTATGGCTGTCTAGGGGAGGGGGGACGTGACCATTTTAATAAAACCACACCACAGCAGAGGGCTGTTACATTTAAATTCTAAGACAATGCCACAAATAAAAGGCAAAATGAGGATTAATTCCTGTACCGTTTAATTCATGGATAATATATATCCAGTTAAGATCTGCTAGATATATTATAAACTATTACTAATAATAATTACTGAAAAGGTAACATACGAGTTTCCCATTTTAATGTAAAATCTGCTTCTGTATCAGTCTATGTTGTTTGCAAAATAAGCCTGTGACACTTATTTCTGGGTGAAGATGCAAATCTACATCACTACCATGCAAGTAAGAACTTCACATTTTCTCAAATGAATTTTCACTTTGCAAAGCACCTCAGACACTGAAGGCAGAAGGCAGTCTATGTAAGTTTCCCTTTATAAATATCAAATTCATATTCTGTAACAAGTATTTTCCAAATTAAACAGGTGTGTACACATAAAAACAAAATATATTATCACTAACATGGTTAGTTGGAAGTCATCCTTAGCTTAGCTGTGGTATTATTTATAAATGTGATGTCATAATCACTGTATTGTACATCTGGCTAAGCTAACACTCTTGTTGAAACAGCTAAATGCAAGAATTAAAAACTTTGTTTTGGGGCATTGTCAGGTCCCCTCAGAAAGGCCTGCTGTGAGATGCCTTCAGATCAGAAAGCTACTTAAAAAGTTCCTTCGCAAGATTCCCGAAGCTCGGTGCAATAAGGTCGGGCAAGCTTCGCACTTCAGTAAGCATCACGCCTCCTTTACATGGACCTACCAGAGGAAGTAAAAAAAAAGTCTACTTTTGCCTGGTAGCACACGCTCACCCCAAGCCACAGGATGCCATATTAGACAATTCAGCATGAGGGGGTGAGAAAAGTAAGTAATTACAGAAATAATTATGAAATTGTGCTGGAAGATTATCAGTGCAAGTATGCAGTGATGGTGATACAAAGCAACACAATGCGAGCTGAGAGAATCACAGAAATCAGGGCAGGCATTCAACACCAAATTATAACATGCGCAAACTTAACTTCTCGCGGGTTCCTACATTCATGCCGATTGTGGTCCTGAAACAAAGCGCAATCAGGCTCTATTCACAGCCTTCGGAACAGTTCAGAGGAAAGGATACGAGAGGACATTAGGCGCAACCCAGCTCCCAGCTGCCAGACTTGGGGCACTGAACTTCTTTCCCAGCCTGAAGCCATGGGCAGAGGTTACGGCTGGGGCAAAACTGTCAGAGTGCTGCGACCGCGCCGATCCCAATCTCCCATCAATTAGACTAATTAATACAGGCTGAAGGTTTGAGGATTATGACGAGGCTGCAGGACAGTCCCGGGTGAGAGAAAACTGACAGCCAGAGCTGCTCTGATACGGCAGGATATACCCCAAAACCCATACTTTAGGACAGACAGCTCTGAGTGATAATTAAACGGCAGAATCGCTGGAAGATGTCTACCTCCGTCGAGGAAGCATCTGGGGGGGTTGGGGGCTTGGAAATAGGCCTGAAACCTTACATGGGCAGCAGCCCCAACAAAACAGCGGCTCAACAGCACCTGCATGAAACAAGCTGCGGTTTCCCCCCTTTGCAGGGCCTGTGACAGACAGCAGCAGCAGCACGGTGCTGAGGAGGATGCTCTGGGCGTGTCCCACACCGTGCCAGCGCAGCAGGGGGAGGGGGGGCAATTAATAACTGACACTTCTGTTGTTGCCGGAAGCCTTCTGCACGGCTGCTAAACCACTTTGAAAAAACAGCATCATCTCCACGGGAGGACGGTCTGACAAGGCCGAACCGCTACGGCACCAACCTTTCTTTCCGAGCGGCTCAATTTATTCACAAACTCTGATTCCCCTTCAGAAAGAACAAAAAAAAAAGAAAGAAAACTTTCTGAACTTTGGCAACAGAACGTGTGGAAGATTAATTTGTTTTCCAGCTATCTGAACAAATTGTTTCTTGCAGCGATGGCACCCAAGCATACAAAAGTAGCCATAAAGGTTAAGGTTCTTCCTCCACCCCCACCAACCCGCCTCTACCCCCACCAACAAAATCACGTCACACACTTTACCCCCACACACACACGCACACACTTTACACACACACACACACACGCACACACGCACACGCACACACACACACACAGGTAAATTCAGCACCCGCCTTCAGTACATACTGTACAGTCATTTTCCTCACTGTGGCATTGTCACTATGTCACATGATTACGATCACAGTTCAGAAAGCACCCACAGCCCATCTCAAAACATTTAGTTCATTATTTAGCAAATTCTTTTATTGAACGTAACATACAAGGAGTGAAATTACTCTGCCAACCACCAAGATTTAAACCAGCGACCTTCTGGTTACAGGCATGGCATCCTCACCCACTGAACCACACACTTCCTCCCGATTACTGACGTTCATCTTCCACAGCACAACCAGGACAATCAAACTAATTATTTTTATCCAGTCCTCAAGAAGAGAGTCCATGTGTGGGGGTGGCGTTCACGCGGCTCAGTGCCTGTGAGCAGATTGCCATGCCCCCAACCTTGGCAAAATAGTTACATCTCCAGAGGACCCTTGAGCTAGGCTCGTCACCCACCAAAATACTCGGGGGGGGGGGGGGTCGGGTAAATGGCTGACCCTGCACTCAGAGCCCAACTTCGCTCTCACCTGTATGTATTTATCAGTATATCTCAAAGGAAAGCGAGATGGGATACGTGATGAGAAACATCTTCACTCATACTTGTGCAAAAGGCCAATAAAATGGAATTATCTCCTTTCTGATCTCAGGACACGGCTGATTACCGTTATGTCTTTCCAGCTCATAATGAAGCTATTTTCGGTCTCCATTTGCTTCACCTGGTCTTCGTTAACCTGGAAGGAGGAGGCAGGGAGATGGACATCAGAACACGGGGGTGACCGCTTCACTGGGGCAACTGTCATTCGTGATTAGGGGCGGGGGTGGGGGGGGGGCTTTTAAAACCCACAAAAGCAATGTACTCAGGCCCTGGAGAACACTGGCACGTATCTTCAAAAGCACAGCACGTAACAGTATGCCAGGGTTTAAACCCGGCTTTGATGTAAGCTTCTGTCCAGATGAACAAACCATGTTATTGCCTTTCAAAGCCTTAACATGTACTTGAGGGAAGAAATTATTTTGCTCAGTCCCCCCCCCCCAATCCCCCTTGTTTTCATAAAATCATTAGCTTGTCATGGCGTGCGATATGCAATGAAAGAGCGTCCTGAAAACACCCAGTGTGTTTCGAACTGATAAAAGCTGAGGCGATGCCGCCTTCTGCCATGTGCCGTTCTAATTAGGGTCTTACTTGTTTCACACCACACTGAGCACATTCAGCATGATTTTCAGTTATTGGTTCTGCTTAATGGCTATTTGTCATGCAGGCAGCGGCATCGCTAACTGATTTGGAGGGAACGCTCCTCTCCGGGGCCGCGGACGGACTGTATGGCACGCGGGGAATTAGGATTCTGCTCAGCTCCAAATCCTATTAGTACAGAGGCTATCCGAGTGTCACGCCGATATCATTCTGCCATCACTTCACGGCCCCCTGTTTAATAGCAGCCTGCTCTGGGGGCAGAACCACCTCAACAGACTGGTCATCTCTTTGTGGCTTGCCGTCTTTGTTTTCTATAGAGTTTAGAGAGTGTGGGGACGTTGTTAGTCAGGAACTCAAACCACCATTTTCGGTCTTAACATTTTTGGAAAGTCATTTTTCCTCATATATTAGGCATTTCCCTTTCAATAAAACGTGCCCCTTTCAGTGAAATGTGTCCCAACATGTGCCGGCTGTAGGTGGGAGGAATTCTCGTAATCTCGGGCCTGTTCCTCCAAAAACCCGACTTCGTCTTGTCGTGCCACACTGGTGCTAAAACATCTGCTGCTAACTGCTAGCGCCTCCTAAATTAGGCCATCTGCTGTATTACAACTTCTCAGTAACAAATATTCCATAAATACATTAAGGTTTGAAAAAGCAACAGATGCTTCTTCAATTTTATGCTAATTCTATAATACAAAGGCGACGCTTCTGGCTCTGTTTCCATCATGCTCCAAATATGCTGCTCTCTTTTTTTTTTTGTTAGCTTTACCCTGCATGCATTTGGGTTGATCAGCATCTAACTTGGGAACTTGAGGAAAATATGAGTTACCTCTCCACATCACAGAAATGAATGCTCTTGGATGTATTTTGAATGGGGCATTTGGGCCCTGGAAATAGACTCTGGAGTCCTGCCTACCACATGACCAAAAGGCAAAAGACGGCTGGCTGTGGCCACCCTCTCCCTACGTCTGAGGCACAGGCCTCAGCGTCAGTCCACGCCAGGAGAGCATTAACGGAATCAGACAGGTGGGGTGGGGGGGCGGCATGTGAGACTCACGTCGAACAGCTCTGCAAAGTTGTTGATCAAGTCCTCAACGACACGGACCTCCTGGCTCATCTGTCCTTCTGTCTGGAACAGGCAGGATGAAAACACTGAGGCCAGGTTGTGGGTCACCATCTGGTTCATGCTGGAGCACTTCTGGATCCTGCCGGAGAGAAAGGCGTCACGAGCCGCCCCTGGCACCGATACACACGCTAATCTGCTTAGGGAGCGGGGGCACAAGCTGCACACACAATGCCGGGTACCCCATGCAGTGGAGGGGGCAAAAACCACTCACACAATATTCTGACGTTTTATTTATTTTTCAGTTTGGATTAGCATGCTTAATGATGACTCATTCTTTCCAATATTCACTGGGCACCCCAGGCCATTGCCGAAGCATCTGGAAACGCGAACAGAGGGTGTACTTTAGGAGGTCACTGCTTCAGGTCCCAGCACAGGGAACAGGCAAGCGGATGGAAAACCCCAGCCAAGGACTCCAAAGTGAGGTATGTGGAAACAGGATTGGGCCTAGACTATGCTGCGAATGACACTTTTAAAAAGCTATTAAGTGAATAAATAAATAAAGGCCGGCTGAGAAGATGAAGGTATTGTCGGATGATAAAATATGTATGTGCTTATTAGCTCTCGCTGTGTCTGAGCTGAGGACAGAAGCTGGTGGCATTAAATGTGAGGCAGACACATGGCGGCGCAGAGCCAAAGCGAGACAGAGTGATTAATCACCACAAAGTGGCTCACATTCCGGCCCATAATGACATTCCGGGGGAAACACAGCAAACCCGCTTCCCGATCTGAGCGGGAATTTACATACGACAGCAGATCAGCCCCATGCTATTTCCCTTCTTTTGTAAATGGCCCGTTTTAAATAAAAACCCTGGACTGAAGATCATCAGAGGCAGTTTAAAGAGATCATTTGGCACAAAGTCACAGAGATATCTCCCATTCGTGGAAAATTAACAAAGAAACCCTAATGGATTTCATTATAAAGGCCTGTGTGGTACCGTTGCGCTGGAGAGCCATTTTACCTTTTAGCAAGGTCCCCACTAAGCAATAAGTCAAAATTCCCAAATAAATAATAAATGTAAGAGCTTCTAGCTCATGAGAATGAGCCCAAATGCTCTGGGTGGGGAAACACGCAGGCTGCCAGAGGGCACCCTCAGGAACAAAGGGGGATGGCCAGTCCTTGGGAGCTGAACTGCACCACAGTGGGAGAATAAAGAGCGCCATCCCATGGCTGATGCTGGCCAGGCACCTCTCACCTCTCTGCAAGGTCTGGTTCTATCTGCAAGGTCCTTGTTTGCACAGCAAACAGTGCGAGCCGGGGCTGTGTACTGCCAGTCGGGACCTCCATGTTTAGCCTGCCCCCTACTGGAGGATCTGCTTAAACGTTTTCTAAACACATCCCGTTCAAACACACACCGATACGCACACACACCTAATCCCAGCTATGACAACCATAACCCTTACCCAGACCTAACCTTAACCATAAGTAACCAAAGTCTTTTGGCAGTTTTAGTTTTTTGATTGCAGTCAGAGATTCTTAGAAGCAGTGGGGAGGATTGAAGACAAAAGTCATGCTTAATGGTATTAGTGGTGAAAAAAGAAGAAATTAGAGCCTTACTGCATTCTCCATGCTGGATAGCATGAGTCAGAATACTGTGCTGAACCAGAGCCTTAGTGCAATCTCCACGCTGGACAGCGTGAGTCAAGAGTGCCACACTGAACCAGAGCCTTACTGCATTCTCCATGCTGGACAGCGTGAGTCAGAGTGCCGCGCTGAACCAGAGCCTTACTGCATTCTCCACGCTGGACAGCATGAGTCAGAGTGTCATGTTGAACCAGAGCCTTACTGCATTCTCCATGCTGGACAGCGTGAGTCAGAGTGCCGCGCTGAAACAGAGCCTTACTGCATTCTCTACGCTGGACAGCGCGAGTCAGAGTGCCGCGCTGTGCCAGGGCCTTACTGGTTATCTTCCACTCAGACATTATCTAAGCAGGATTTAGGAGCGGTGTGCTTTAAACACTACAGAGTAGCTACTCCTAGCTGCTAAGCAGCATTAGCCAGGCAGCTGCCCACCTGTACAGGTGCTGCATTAGCGCCCCGAGGGTGGTCCTGTTGATCTTGGGCAGGCTCTGGATCAGGGTGCAGTACCTCCGCACTCTCTCCTTCTCAGCCTCTTCATCTGTTTAAGTGTGGAAGCAGTAGGTTAGGAAAACACCACGCTGGCATCCCCAAGTACGGAGCTGAGAACAAACCGGCGATGCTTAGCCATGGGGCCACGCACCTAAGATGGAGACCCAGAAGGGGTAGAGCTCCTTGGTGAGCAGTGCGTCTTCCAGGCCACACAGGAAGCACTTCAGCACATCGGTGACATCCTCCAGCTGGTGCTCACCAACCCGCAACTTGACACTCCTGGCATCCTTCTGGAAGCTCTCCAAAAGTTGGGCCATCCGCTGTGGGTTGCCATTCCTCTGGTAGATACCCTCATAGGCCAGACCTTTGCGGGGGGGGGGTTGCACATGGACCACTGTTTGACAGAGGCAATCAGCTATCAATGCATCTGCTTAGTCTTAGTTATGAAGTGAACTGGAACCGATACTGGAAGCAAAATAAAACTACTACTAATAATTACAATAATAATAAAAATTACAACAAAGACAAAAAATAAAGCGGAAATAAACATGGGAATGTAAGTGGGTAAAAATACCATGACAATTGTTCTTATTGCAATATGCCATGTGTGATGTCTATTTATTCTGGGGGAGTATGATTTTGGGTGTGGGGATTGTTGGCTCTGGGTGTTGGAAGTATGACTCTGGGTTTGGGAAGTGTTGGCTCTGGGTGTTGGAAGTATGGTTCTGGATGTGGGAAATGTTGACTTTGGGTGTTGGGAGTATGATTCTGGATGTAGGGAATGTTGGCTCTGGGTGTTGGGAGTATGACTCTGGGTGTGAGGAGTGTTGGCTCTGGGTGTTGGGAGTATGATTCTGGATGTGGGGAATGTTGGCTCTGGGTCTGGGGAGTATGATTTTGGGTGTGGGGAGTGTTTGCTCTGGGTGTTGGGAGTATGACTCTGGGTGTGGGGAGTGTTGGCTCTGGGTGTTGGAAGTATGATTCTGGATGTGGGGAATGTTGGCTCTGGGTGTTGGGAGTATGATTCTGGATGTAGGGAATGTTGGCTCTGGGTGTGGGAAGTATGATTTGGGTTGTGGGGAGTGTTGGCTCTCGGTGTGGTAAGTATTACGCTGGGTGTGGGGAGTGTTGGCTCTGGGTTTTGGGAGTATGACACTGGGTGTGGGAAGTATGACACTGGGTGTGGGGAGTGTTGGCTCTGGGTTTTGGGAGCATGAATCTGGGTGTGGGGAGTGTTGGCTCTGGGTTTTGGGAGTATGACTCTGGGTGTTGGGAATGTTGGCTCTTGCTGTGGGGAGCATGAATCTGGGTGTGGGGATTTGTAGCGCTACACTCTTTCTCGAACACTCCCAACACCCAGTCAGCTCCCATTTTAGTTTTTCTTCTTTTTCCACACTGATACCATTAAATATGTCTTTTGTCTTCAATCCTCCCCACTGCTTTTGTGCATCAGCCTCCACCTCTGTCCCCAAATTGTCCCCGTTTCTTCCCATCCCTGTGTCAGGCCAAGCAGCAGGGAAAACATAACTGTGTTATAACTATATGCCATTAGAATGACAACAATGTATTCCCAGCTGCTACAATTTTGATGCACTTAGTCTCGAAATTTGATCAAGTCCAGATCTTCACCCTTCCACCTCAGATCTTCATGGACCAAGTGTCTTCTGCAGCCACCCTTTCCTCCCTTTGCTGCCACCAAGCACTGCTGCTTCAATTTTGGGGCAATCCGTCTCAAAATTAAATCAGGTATAGCTTCATATAATGTGAAGCGGTAATAAGATTTATCAAATATTTTCTGACATCACATTCACAAGGTCAAATGTCATTTGCAGTTACACTTCCCACTGCTGTCACTAAGCAGTCTTGCTTTAATTTTGGGCCAATCTGTCTCAAAATTTGAAAAATTTCAGATTTTCACCCATCCAATGTGTCTGCAAAGTTTGAAAATGAACTGTCAAATACTTTTTGAGTTATTGTGTTAATGTCTGCAGTGGTGGTCCAGTCCCAAAACCATATGTTTTCCCTGTCCGGGGAATACAATAATAAATGTGTTTATACACGGTGGTTTATTGGAAGCCACCGATTGCCATCCCAGGCACTGTGTGAAAACATTGCATTATGCTCTCCCCATGTCATGTGACTTTCCTCTGGGTGCCCCGTTTTTCTCTCGCAGTCCAAATTGCTGAAGTAGTGTCTCTAAAATTGCCCTTAGTGTATCACTGTGTGTGTGTATGCACGCACATGTGCCCTATGATGGACTGGAATCCCAAACAGGTTGCTTCCCTGCTTTATTCCCTGTGCTTCCTGGGACAGGTTCTAGGATCACCACATAAGATAAGCCATTATTGAGGATGGATGGATGGATGGATGGATGGATGGATAAGATGACATTTCCTAATAGTGCCAAAGCAGACATTAGTATTCCTAAGCGCAGAAAGCACGAAGCGATTGACGGCCACCCTGCCAGCACTTGTAGCAGGGTCTACATCGAAATTGCCGCTCACCATACTGCGTGACAAAGGCCACGCAACTCTCCACCACAATGGGCACGTCATGTTTGCTCAGCTGCTGGCTGCTGAGGGCGCGCCCATCCGTGCCTGCTGCCCGGAAGATGGCCCCACGCCACAGGCTGAAGTCCGCCCTGGAGAAGCCGTGCACATAGACGGTCCTATGGGACAGTGAATCGTGGATCAAGCTCACGGCCACGTCACAGGTTCTTGCAGGCTTTCAAAGAGCTCCTCAACCTGACGGTGACTCTCTTTGATGGTGTGTAAGACAGCTGACACTTATATATTTTATAAAATATATATTATATATTTTACTGCACCACACTCAACACCAACCATGAGTCTAACCCGGCCTGTATGCAGGGCATGAATCTCTATCCACATACCTCCCACTCTCCACCATTAGCAGCACATCCATCTTGTCCTGTCCCACTGTGCGAGTAGATACAGCTGTGAAAATAAAATAAAAATGTGCCCATGCACACATGCAGTCCAAGGGCAGCCTTGCAAATACACACGGTCCAAAGGCGGTCGGGCAAACACACACAGTCTAAAAGTGGTCATGCAAACACAGACAGTCCAAAAGTGGTCATGCAAACACACACAGTCCAAAAGTGGTCAGGCAAACACATAGGGTCCAAAGGCAGTCACACTAACACAAAAGGTCCAAATGGGGTCGTGCTAACACATGCAGTCAAAGGTGGTCAAGCAAATACAGACTGTACTGAGGCAGACAGTAAACTCCATCAGACTCTAAAAGCATGAATATTATCAGCAGACGCATGTGAATGTACTGCGTACTGTGCAAATGTGCCGCCGTTAAATGTCAAAAGGCCTCAAAAAGGCTAGTTTTAAAAGCCAGCAGGGTTTTCTTCTCTCCTCACACTGCTCGCTCTCCGCCGCCTCCATTAGAAAGCAGGACATGATGTAATAGGACCCAGAGCAGAGCGGTTTGGAGGCATCAGCACACGGCGGTAATGGGGGGGGTGGTGGGGGACTCAAAGGCTAGCCCAACACATTTCGAGCGACGGCCAGGGTCACAGGTCATGGGAGACCTCAGCGCCATCGGACCTGTACCTCCCTCTCATTCTGTTCTGCTGAACACCTGCCTCCAATCTCTAGGACATGTGTCACATTGCACCATATTGTGCAGTGGAATAATCAAATATGGTAAAGATGACTAAGACCGTCTGGGATAGCTGCATGTGTGGCGAGTGATGCACCCAGGCAGACTTTTAGCCGGTTTCCCCTACCCCTCATCCTATGAGGTGCTGTACCCTAAATGTGGTTAATTCAAACGGATGTATGAGGAGATTTCAAATAACCATGGTGCTGAAAAGTTCTGGTGTACTAAGATCAGGTTGTTCTATCACTAAACCCAGTTAGTCTCCCTCTCAAGGGAGAACGTTCTGTCACTAAACTGAACAATAACTGGACAATTTAACTAACTTATGAAAAAATATTTCCCTGAAACCACCCTTGATACAGTTTACATGGGGGGAATATATAGTCAAATTTGCAGCGGACACCAGCCAGCCAATGACACCTCCCGGCAAGGCTCCACCAATGTGAAGCCTCGATAGCTGACAGCATGGTCAGCCTGTCACTCTTCAGAGACAGGAAATGCTACACCTATGAGCTGAACGAGCACAGAAACATCAGCCCTCAAAAACAGTCCAAACAAGTGGCATGGAAACAGCAAGTCAGCAGCACTTTCTGACTTCTGATATGAAAAACAAACATTTCAGCTCCAAGGGCAGCCCACTGCTCTCGCTACTCGCTGACCTTCAAAGCGCCTTCTTGCTTTTATTTTCTCCTCGTCCACTGCACAGGGCCCTTTTGAAGGCACGTTATCTCGGGAAAGCATGAACTCCTTATCTTTCAAAACAACGGAACAAATAATGTATTAGGCCTTGCGGTGTTGACATTGTTCCAAAAAACATTTTGAGAAATACAAATAGACCCCTTTCTGAGGTACTTCAGTTTAATTAGTCCTGCAGTTTGGGAAATGTGTTCCTCCAGTCTCCTGAATTTTTTTTATATTAAGTGTTGTATTTTGTATTTGTGATTAAGCTACATGTAAATACATATTTACCTACAGATATTATCACATTCGGTGTTCACTGCATTAACTCAGGTTTGACCAAAATCAATACTATATGATTGTGCAATTTCAAAGTACTTTAATATCATAACAAATTGAATTGCACAGCGAAACTATGGAAATCAAACCTCTTATGATTACCAATTATTGCATTACTTTATAGTTATGGGATGAATGTGAACACGGATGACTAAATAACTGTGAAACAAGGCAGATTCTTTTCAGTTCTGGTCACGCCACAAATTGAGACGGTCGCAGTTATTGTGCCTCTCCCATCTTCGACAGAACAAGTGCAGCAGCCTGCCCTGGAGTCCCGCTGGACGGTAACGTCACCACATCAGTTTTCAATTGCCTGTCCTCACCAGTCTCTACATGAGGAATTGATGTTTCAGTTTTCAGATATGGTCATTTCAAAAATAACAATATAATAAAAAGCATCCCTTCCGGAAATCCTTTTCAGAAGTGAATTAACAGTAGAATTATCAGCATTTTTTGACCTCCTTTAACAGCCAGCACCACGTACTTTTGCGTTTCACACCTTTCATTTTTGTTAATGAGCCATCGTATTAGCATACTGCTCACCCATTAAGTCATATGTTCATTGATTTAAATATTAGTTCTGATAGATCAATCTTGTGAAATTTATCTTAATCCCACACCGGTAATAAAATAAAGGCCTTGCTTCAACATAAATGCCAAAAGAACTGATCACTTTAATTATTACAGTTGGGCGGTCTTATAACTTCAAAAAGACATAAAAAGTGACAAGTGATGTTTTCTCATATTTTGTAATTATCGGAGTAACAACGCAAAGGGAATGACAAGCTGCTTCAGTTGAAAACAGTGCATTTTACAGGTCATTTCAATGAAAATGCAAGGCTGCCAACTTTGATCAGCAGGGTAGAGTGAGATTTTCCAGTTTGAGACAATTCTGCACACATTTAGATGTATGAAAGTTTCATTACCTTGTAAATAGTCTGCAGGGTTTGCAAACTACTCCATGTATGTGTCATGTAGCTAATTTTAGGTTTATAATAGAATAATATATATTTGGCGTAAGACGTCTTGTGTGAGTGCGAGAGTCCGAAAGTGAGTGTCTCGCGAGATGCGTGAGAGTCGGCAACCCTGAAAACATACATTTTTAAATTATGTGTTTCACAGGAGTTGATTTGTATATATTTTTTATAGCTGTTAAAAAGCAGAAACTTCAACAGACCTGAAATCACCAACAAAATACATCTATGTATCCAACGTTTTATATAATACATACTGCATTTAAAAACTTTTCAGCTTTACGATTTCAGGACAGAGCAGCCACTCTATTCGGAAGATTATGGCTTTTTGGTTGAGGGTGTTAGATTCGCTGCTGTTATTAACACTAATGGCATAATAGTGCAAACAAAAGGGCAACATACGTGAAGTACGCTTTGCTTGGAAGATTAAAGGAGTTTGATGTTCATTGGAGTGGCAAACGGCGGTTGTGGTGTTCATGGGTTTTATCAGGCCATTACGCGCAGATCCACACCAGACAGGAGTCCCCGTAAATGGCTTTGTGAGGCCCAACTCTGTGGAGGCCACGGATCTGTAATCCAGCCTCAGGTTAGCAGCTAGCGACATGCTTGATTTTATCCACACTCAGACCTAAACCAGAATAAACGATTTATAGATTTTTTTCTGCCCCCACATCTTTCTGGTGCAATCAATTGAAATGTTGCAAATCCAGGCAGCAAAGGGCCCCCCATCCACAGGCCAGTTGGCACCTTCTGGAAGGAATTAATTTCCTCAGCGTCTGAAGAGACTCTATTGACAGCAAGCAGAGTGGAACGGCGGCGAGTCCCTCGCAGTCATGTGAGATATAAGGTCACGCCTCAGCCCACAGAGACATGAAGGCCGGGGCCTTCTAAAAATGGACGATCTGTCTTAGGGAAAACGGCAGCATTCGGTTATCTACTGGGATGTTGGTGCGCTGTGTACGCTTATCTTACCTTCCTGTGTGTGTGTGTGTGCGCGTGTGTGTGAGCGTGTGAGTGTGTGTGTGTGAGCTATGCCACTTTCCCATAACATGCGACAATCATTCACTTTCTACCATTAAGCTTTTCAGTCCGAGAGCTACTTACTTGATAGGTTTACAGCACAAAAATGCCCTGTAACTCTTAAAAGCTATGCTGAGGTATCGCATGTTTACTGACACAAAGAGGAGAATGTGGGTGAGCAGCTGCATTTACATACCACTGCAGAATCACTGTCAGCATGAAGCCAGAGAGCTAAAAGCTCATCTCTCCGTACATGAGCTTACTTCCTGCCTCAGGACTAATCATGGAGGACGGATAACGGCCTTACTGAGCTCCTGGAGCCTCTTCAGCTGGACCAGCCCCAGGTGGGACTCGCTGTCGCCCTCCCCAGAGCTGTAGTACAGATTGGATTCCTCCAGTGTGAACCAGCCAACCCTCCAGAAGTTAAGGTCATGACCCTCTTTGAAGTAGAGGCGCCCAATCAGCTCATAGTCTTTGTCCCGCAAGTGGGCCACGGGCAGAGGGACGAAGCACTGCGGGGTACAAAAGGAAGAGGAAGGAGTGAAGTAAGAAAGAGTATGGCTTAAGAACAGGGAGAGAATACGACGGGCAAGATGGTGCTAGTGGAGGGTCAACTAAAAGGCAGATGTGTATGCAGCTACTGCAGTGTGTATGACGACAGTGCAGGGATGGACCACCAAACGACTCATTAATCCCAGTAGCTCCAGTAGTCCAACAGGACCGGCACCCCACTGAACATCAGGCTGTCAGCCAGATCGCTAAAATAAAACAATAAATAACAGCTCCCAGCAGAAGATGACAGGCAGCAGAGGCAGGGTGGAGGTGTACATGTGGCATACCTTGGCCAGGGCCTGCACCCACTGCCTGCGCATCTCCGACGTCTCGGTGCCGAATGTGAAGATGCGTTCTGCCATCAGGTATGCCTCAAAGGTGAAGGCGGCCTTAGAGCTGGGGACCAGATCCAGAAATAACAGCAACGGTGTTACAGCACACACATATATGAGGTGTTACAGTACCCACATTTATGAGGTGTTACAGCACCCAGATCTATGGGGTGTTACAGCACACACATTTATGAGGTGTTACAGTACCCACATTTATGAGGTGTTACAGCACCCAGATCTATGGGGTGTTACAGCACACACATCTATGGGGTGTTACTGCGCACACATATATGGGGTGTTACTGCGCACACATATATGGGGTGTTACTGCACACACATCTATGGGGTGTTACTGCGCACACATATATGGGGTGTTACTGCACACACATCTATGGGGTGTTACTGCGCACACATATA
>JAODKC010000016.1:20247693-20272090 GCA_026777985.1 Mormyrops attenuatus | reverse complement strand
CCCCGCTCCGCAACATATTATTTAAATGCAGAGGAAACACCTTGTTGTGCTGTGTCAAAAATGCCAATTAACAACCCCCACCATCTTTAACCCCCCAACCCCCACCCCCCCCCCCCCCCACGTGCACCACCTCTGAGACACAGACACCCCACACATTGAGTAGCTCTCCTGAAGTTTTCACCCACCCTTTCTCTTTCATACACACAAACAGTGTGTTCTCATCACCAAGTCCTCTTCAAATTGTAATGTCACTCTGTCCACGAGTTCACTGGGCCTGCCTTAAAAGCAGAGCACTGTGCTTACAGTCTTTTACTTAGGTCACACATCTCTGTCTCTGACTGCAACACTTAGTCACTTTAGTAATTTTCTCTGCTTTTTCATCATTTTCCACAATAAATCACTCAATGGATACATAGCTACTGTTGGCTACCATACTAATATCACCGTTTTATTGGTTGAATATTTTGAAATGCTACTTTTGCCCAGTACATCTGTATAACGTGCATACAGACTGATCGGTGATCTTTAGTTTTCCCATATCCCATCCTTGGAGATAAACATACACATATACAGGTGAGAGTGAGGCTTGGGGATAGAGAGCTATGCCAGCCATTGGTCTGGTTCCCCTCGAGCATTTCTTGGGGTGAAGGGTCTTGCTGAAGGGCCCAACTGTAAAGCGACCACCATGTTAACCATGGGCTTTGATCCCACACACTGTCCCTTCAGATTATATTAGCATGGGCAGATCAAACAAAAAACCTGATTGGACAGATGGCGCATGCCCAGATTTTGCAGGACCGAGCACGCTCGAGGTTCGCTCGGACTGAGCATGATCGGATTTTATGGGACCGAGCACGCTCGAGGTTTGGTCGGACTGAGCACAATCGGATTTTACAGGACCAAGCTGGTCGGACTGAGCACGATCGGATTTTACGGGACTGAGCACACCCGGCGTATGGTTGGACTGAGCACGATCGGATTTTACGGGACCGAGCACACTCGGCGTATGGTCGGACTGAGCACGATTGGATTTTACGGGACCAAGCACGCTCGGGGTGCGGTTGGACTGAGCATGATCAGATTTAAAGAGAGTGAGCACGCTTGGGGTATGGCCGGATTGAGCATGATCGGATTTAACGAGAGTGAGCACGCTCGGGGTATGGCCGGATTGATCAGACTTTATGGGACCGAGCACGCTCGGGGTTTGCTCGGACTGAACACGATCGGATTTCACAGGACCGAGCACGCTCGGGATTTGGTTGGACTGAGCACGATCAGATTTTACGGGACCGAGCACACTCGGCGTATGGTTGTACTGAGCACGATCGGATTTTATGGGACCAAGCACAGTCATGGTTTGCTCGGACTGAGCACGATCGGAGCTTAAAGGCCAGTTTCAGTCTGCAGTATCAAGCCAAAAATCTGAGTAAAACATGCTAGACAAAGAGTAAAACATGTTAGACAAAGAGTCATCTTTGAAACGACTGTTTTTATACATTTGTAGTGAATATATCTACACATCTAGCAATCGAGACATCCATAAACATGTATTTAACGTCTGTTTCAAAGGCCCACCACCATCTGTTTTTTTGCACAGCCTTTGAAATAAACAACGTTCTGCCATTATTCCATAATTCTAACATTAAGTCGATTTATCACACGGATGTGCTAGTTGGGGCCGCACAGCTGCAAAGCAGGGTAGTGTTTCCGCAGGGCGCCATTTCAATAACTAGACCACTTGTGGGCCCTGGCCAGGTGAGGATTCTTTGCAGCACTCACAGGTGCGATTAGGGCCAAGCCGCCATGAGGGGGGCCGTGCTCATGGTCAAAACAACATATCTGAAGTTAATATCTCAGAAACATCCAGGGAGGCTCTCCGTGAGGAAATAAGCTCCCATTCAGCCAAGGGAAACTAATTATCTCCAGACAATGTCCTGCTAGACAGACCATCATGCCTTCCCCCCTGATGAATTCAAGTAATGATTAAGTGGAGTATGAAGTGAAGCTGGTCGTCAGGCGGTTGCCAGACACGGCCCGTTTGCCGGTAAAAAAAAAGCCTGAGTCCCAGCCGTTCGGCAGCTGTTCAAAGGAAACAGCATCTCCCCCAGAAACCTCCGGTACTGCTCTCCAGAAAAATGATCAAATCATTTTTGAGGCTCATTGGGACTTCTTAATTGGACGCTTACTGAACATTTATCTCTGTCTGTGGGCCACCTTTCAAGGGCTATAGGCACGAAAAAGCGACGGTTTTCCCAAAACAAAATCGCAGGCTAATTGGGATTACATGGCTCGGTCAGCAATGTGGCCTTCTGGGAAACAGAGTTCTTGATATGGATCGTGTATGACATCACAGTGCTTTTTCGCGCTGTCTGGGTGAACTCTGCCCTTATGCGCTGTTAATGCCAAGCTAAAATGAATTCTGAGCTGACTTCCTACATGTCCTGCTAATAATAATGTACCGTGTTGACCATTCTGAGATCTAAATGCCAATATTATTGCTCAGGCTGAGGAACATGAATTATTAATCCCCCTGCATCCACAGGCCATCAAACCATTAAAGAAAGAGCTTTCAAACAAGGAATCTTAAAATACCTTTCTGCTCCTTCCCTCCTGATTTAAACACAAAGTTTAACCCATCTTCTGAATTTTTAATGCCCCTAATGCCCCATTAATACCCCATCTAAACTGAAGACTTTCATAATGGATTAAATAACAGCATTTATCAGATCTGGGGATCCTGTGGTTTTATGCAGCCTTGTAAAGACGGGAATCGTTTATGTTTCAGGAAAGTAGGGGTACATCTGTGTGGAGAGAAACCTCAGTTCACACTGTCCAACATGGCGGATTCTCCACTTTTTCCGTTGATTTTGATCCAAAATGAATGCAGCTAGCACTTCTATACTAAAGTGTACAGAACCAGAGTGCCCATTTCAGAACATAAAGTCCTGTCCTTTAACCACTGTGCCACCTGCTGTTCAGCTGTCACTCAGATACTGTGCACAAAATGGGGATCATTGACCTGATAAGAAGCGAGCAAACTGGCATGCAAGCGACTTGGGAAACACGCAAAGTGCCACCCCAAGGCCCTGCTATTCCTGCCCATGAAGACGAAGCACAAGGGGATTATCCGGGGATGGCATCTGCTGGGATATTCTTCCTATTTCGCCAGCAAACACGCCTTATTAGACCTTCAACTTCTACTCTCCATTTCCAAAGAAAGCAACTGTTTATTCACAACATGTCCTTTGTGTTCTTTCACTGCTTCTGTCACCGTGTGTGTGTGTGTGCCCTTCCCCTTTAGCACTCTGCACATACCTGCGTTTATGCCCTCTGCCCATTATAGGTGTGTGTGTGTGTGTGTCTGTGTGTGTGTGTGTGTCTGTCTGTGTATGCCCCCGCCCTTCCCCCGTAACACTCTGCGAGTATCCACGTTTATGCCCTCTGCTCACTATACGTGTGTGTGTGTGTGTGTGTGTATGTACGTGCCCTTACCCTGTAACACTCTGCGAGCATCCAAATATATGCCCTCTGCTCATTATACGTGTGTGTGTGTGTGTGTGTGTGTGTGTGTGTGTGTGTGTGTGTGTGTGTGCGTGTGTATGTGTGTGTATGCACGCGCCCTTGCCCTGTAACACTCTGCGAGTATCCACATTAATGCCCTGTGTGACGGTTCCTACCGGAACAGCTCTGCTCCAAGCTGTTTGCCTCCAGCAGGTGCCAAAAGACTCACAGTAACGCACAGTAACACCTACACCTGCCAGACCCCCCTGAACACATATGATAGCAAGGGAGGGTAAGCACGGCTGGGGGCCACGGGGACCCCGCTTATGCGTACGTGTGTAGGCGGGGGGGAGACCACCTGGGGGCCCCTAGCTGAGAAACAAGAAATAAAAAGCAACAGCTGCAGGGTTTATTCCTGCCGACAGGTACCCCTCCATAGAGAGCCCCCCCCCAAAGCAGACACACACTGCGTGTATGTCTCCGGCTCCCTGGGGCACCATCCGAGTATCGCTCCTTTCTCTTAATTACCATGGAGACACGGTGCTCCTCCAGATGTTCTGTGGAAAGCACCCTCAGCGCCTGCGAGCATTCGGGAGGGAGGGATCACAGACACATCCCTCAGCGCTGCCGCCACCGCCTGCAGGTACCAGGTCTTTCATGGCTTCCTGCCCATTGTAACCCCTCCTCCTAACGGCGAAAAGCAAGAAGGCCCCATAGTGTCTGCTTTGAAGGCCACCAGACTGCTCCATTATCCCAGTCGATCCATCCCTACCGAGGGCACGGAACACGTCCTGCACACACGAGAACAGGGACGCTAGGAAGGCCTTCCCTCATGGTAACAGTTAGACCTCAAACACAGACAAAGCTGCTTGCAGCAATGGTTCAGCGGCTCCATACAGGACACAACCCTCCAGCCTGTCAGCTCACCTTCTCGGGCTCTCCTGTCCACCGCGGGTCGGCCCACGCTGAGAGCGGTGTACAGGAAGCCGCTTTTGAAGAAGGATGCATTTCGGGGGAACTTCTTTCCATGCACAGGGTCCAGCTTAGGGAAATCTGTTAAGAGGAAATCCCGATTTAGTGAAATTACCTCAGCCCAGTGGAAAAACACGGACAACAGCTGCCCGAAAACAGCACCTTCCCACGCCGCCCTGCAGCCAGCGAACAGAACCAGCCCCTTACAGATGCATGACTGCTTCTTGGGCTTTCCTTCCCATATTCATGGTAGCCACCCCAGTGCTTAAACTCCTGAGCCACAGTAACGAGAGATGGGGAGCAGCAGGACTGTAACCAAAGGGAGTGCAGTGGTATTCTGGGAATAGCGTCCTGCCACCTACCGCAATCTTCTGCAGATGCTACACGGGCTGATAGGAGGCACCACCGGGAGAAACGCTGATAAGACATTCATGCTAATGCAAACCGCTACCCTTAGCTTTTTTATTATACATACGCCTCCCCTCTGCAGGGTGTGTGTTTTTTTGTTGTTGATTTTGTTTCTCCTACTAGAATGGCATACTACCTGAAAGGTCCAAGCCGATTGAGTTTTGCTTTGAGTGCTGTTGTGGTACCAGTGTGTACTAAAGACACAAGCCCAATGCGCATGAAGTGGATTTGATGAGCTTCAAGAGATGGATAGGCATCAATGGAGAAAGCAGGTCCACAGACCTGCATCACCCATTCGGGTACTCTGTAGTGGCATGGTACGGGACAAGGTAAGAGTTGAGCCCTCTCTTTAAAACACGGCGTGTCAGGTCAGGTGCCATCCGAGGGGCATTAAAAGGGCCAGTCATCAGCTGATCTCCGGCATCCATACAGCCCTGCTCAGGCTCTGAGGGCATCCATTGATCAGCCACCCGCAGAAGAGGAAAAGTAGCAACTTCCCAAAGAGTGCAACTAAAAACAGCTGATGTGAGGGCAGATAATGACATTCATCAAACACAGTCTGGAAAAACACTGGGCAAAACCACACAGATGATGGCTCTCTGAAGGACCCAAAAGGTCTGTCAGAAGAAGCACACAGAAGCCAAGTCTGTCCCATATATATATATATATATAGAGAGAGAGAGAGAGAGAGAGTGAGAGAGAGAGAGAGAGAGAGAGAGAGAAACCTAGCGAGTCCTAAGCTGCTCCCTGTGCAGGACAGCTCTCTGAAAAACACTCACCATCAAGTGACAATATGCATTATATTAAAAAGTACAGTACGTCCAGAAACACTAACCCTTGGCAAAAAAATTCATTATATGTCATTATATGGTTATTATATGGTTTAGTCCAAGAGAAAATGATTGGCTCCCGGAAGAGGACAGAACACACTGATTGGTCAAAATATGTGTCCATCAATGCAAATGAGGCTCCAAGTATGGACATGTCCCCTGACACAAATGTCCCCCCACTGCTATCAGACTGCTATGTAAGGTTTACCATTTCCTGCATGTTTGCCCCCTTCATCAGCCTCTGAGGCATGAGCCTGATGCCATCAGTTTAATTAGCACGTTCAATCCCTTCATAATTAATTCCCCCGTTTTGGGGCCGCAAGCCAAAGCGCCCGCTAAAAAAACTGTTCCGCCTCCTGACCGTTGATAGCTGGAATGCGTGTGGGGGGGGGGAGAGTCGACCAGTCTTCCGGCCTCCCCTGAAATTGCCTCATTCCAGAAGTCCATCCCAGTCAGTCATGGCAGTCAAACAAAAACCCCACAAACGCTTGACTCTCAACAGTTGTCCATCCGATTCCAGCAGGGGGGCTGTTATACTCCTGAAAACAGCACCTTCCCACGCTGCCCCACAGCCAGCGAACAGGAACAGCCCCTTACAGATGCATGACTGCTTCCTGAGCTTTCCTTCTCTTATTCATAGTAGCCAGTATGGTTTTTAGACTCCTGAACCACAGTAACAAGTGATGGGGAGTGGCAGGACTGTAACAAAAGGAAGTGCAGTGGTATTCTGGGAAAAGCGTCCTGCCGCCTACCACGATCTTACCCAGATGCTACACGGGCAGATAGGAGGCACCACGGGGAGAAACGCTGATAAGACATTCATGCTAATGCACACTGTTACCCTTAGCTTTTTTATTATACATTCGCCTCCCCACTGCAAGGTGCGCCGTGGCATTTCAGAATGGTTAATCCTCACACCGCAAAGACCATTTTTACATACACATTTTACAATTGGTAGCACACCTCTCCTGGAAGGGTCCAAGTCACCAAGGGGGTCAAGCCAGCAGTCTGACGGAGAAACATGGACAGGCTAGCATGCACTTACAGTACAAGTACATGAGAAACACGACACCGACACGACACCGGGCGTTTCTGTCGACGCGACCTGCTGATGATGGAAGCTTACGGCTTGAGTGCCATTGGACCTGGTGCTCGAGAGGAAGGCAGATATAAGCCAGCAGCCCTCGTCACATGACCACTATGAAGATGTCAGCTGATGGGGCGTCCTAACAGACGATACCACTGTGTCCGCAGAAGGACATCCTGGCTGCAATGTGGAGATTTACCCCTGCATTTTACCATGCATAAGTGAAAACTAAAACAAGGATATGTATTCAGACGGGGCCCCCTTAGACATCAGCGCATTTCAAGTTTGGCAATGCTATGGTCATAGAAGAAGGTGAACAATTTCAGCAATCAGTCTGTTTTATTCCCTTCCAGTTTAATCAGAATACAATTTCCTTGCTATTTGTTTTGTAGACAGGAGGCTGGTGTGGAGTGCAGTTACGGCAGAATAAAGCTTGCGGGCTCATCTGTCTGCAGGGACAGAGGCCATCAAACGCACAGCACTCGCTGCTATTTTATACATACAGCTAAGGGCAGCCGACACTGCAGATAACAAGGACAAATCTACTTGCTTCCCCTTAACAAAGTCATGGCTGTTGTCTGCTTTGCTCCGGTATCCTTCAGCAAGCCATTTTCCAGCTGCATAAAATGGGCAAAACATGAGCCGCTGCCAGTAAGCTAAGTGGCTGAACCCCAGTGTAACGGGCTGCACTGACATGGAGCCTTTTGATTGGTGAGGTGGTGGTGGCCCTGCCTACCTGAAAGCTTATTGTGGTAGAGGAACTCCATCTGCAGGTGCTGGCCGGCCTTCTGGGCCAGCAGGTAGGGCGTGGAGTAGGTGGGGTCGCCTGTAGCGCTCATGACATCAGCCCCACTGAACACCAGGCGCATGGTGAGCAGGACGTCCGGCTGCACCACAGCGGCACACAGGGCCTAGGCGTGAGGGAGGATGCACGGTTACGCACTGGTGCATAGATATGTAGTCACACACACGCGCACACACACACACACACACACACGTACGTGAAAATGCATACTCCTAGTCACACTCGGGAACACGTTGTGCTCACTGTGTCTGTCCGCAGTCGAGACCCACTGCTGGAATATGTCTGTGACACCAGGAATTAATACTGAGTTCCCTGTTACACAGACACATACAGACTGGCACCCACATAAACACAAATAGACATACACATAAACACATACACACACACTCAAACATACAGACAGACACATAAACACAGACAGACATATACACACACTCACACATAGAGAAACATAAACACATACACACACTCAAACATACAGACACATAAACACAGACAGACAGACACAAACACACACACACACAGATACACACCAGGCCCTGTTCACACCTGGTATTAACACACATCCTGGGTCACTGGGTGATCCTATCAAAAGTGGACAGCTGTAAATACACGTGTGAACGCACCCAAAACCCACTGAAAACGCACTGAGATCTGATTGCTCAAACCACATTTGGAGGTGGCCATATTCTTATAAAGTGTGAACGTGAATGTGTCCCGGGCCGCATTGAATAACCGCCTCCTCAGCTGATGTCCACGTGTGAGCGGAAGAACGTACGTACTCGTTAAACACGCGAGCGGTATTTGACATATGGTTTATGTCAGCATGTCTGCCAGTGCAGAATGGGCCACTGTGTAGTAAACTGCATTGTGAATAATGTTTTTTTCACAACACCAAAAAATCAGTTTGCATATACTAGGAAGTTTTTTTAATATCGTACTGTCCTGACCCATTTGCCTGAAAATGTTGTCAAACCCTTTAATGCCACATGTATCATATTTGATACCATGCAAAATTGGTAAGAATAAATTGACTATTGAAAGTTTTGAAATTTGTACAGATCATATATTTAATGCACAGTTTGATGAAACTTTTGTATTTATGTCAAAGCTGCTCCATGCTTTATTAATATTGGTGAAACGTGCCGGTAAAAACTGCATGAATGCAAAATTAAAGCGTGTAGGTAAGAATGAGCGTTCAACAGCATATAGATAATGGATATGCTAACAGAAACATATAATAATAGTGTGGTTTATATAGTCTTATATTGGGCTGTCCAGGTCTTGAACTCTATCTTGAACTACTTTGCTCCTTTTAATTCACTTGCTCCAATTCAGACATATAATTCAGCGTATCAGTGAAGACAATGAACCTCTTCGTTGAAATTTTCACAAATTTTTAGCTTCATTGGTCATGATAAAATGCCGAAATATTAATATGACAACGAACACAATGCATTACACACTGAACCCTTTGCCCTTGAATAGAAAAATATTAACCTAAGTACTGAAAGACATTTTAACACGTACATTTGTATCGTGTTGATGCGGTATAAAAATGCATGCCTACAACGTGAAAAGTTGAACTTTATTGTGAAATATACTGTAGTTTGCATTATCAAAGAAATCACATTTCGCATTACATGAAATAATATTTGAGAATAATGATTTTTCAATGATAACCACAGGGTTATTATGAAATACAACTTAAAGTCTATACATAGAAGTTAGTTGTTAAGAAATATAATGTCTGTTATGGAATTATTTAAACATATAAGAACGCATTAATTACTTAAATATTTATTAATTGATTTATTATTTTTTATATAGATATACAGTGGTACCTCAGTACTTGAACTCATGAGAACTCGAATTACTTAAAAGTCGAACCAACCAGTTTGAAAAAAAATGACCTAAAACTTCATCTGAATCTCAGAAGTCGAACCGTGAACGCCGACCTAAGATAATTTGTACGCGTGAGGAAATGAGTCACGCGGCGCGTCTCTCAGCAGAAACAAAGGGTAACAAATGTTACAACCTAAAAGTTCGCGATTTATGAACAAATTAACGAATACAGAGAAATCTAGTGTTGGCGCAGTGTTGGGGCATGGCTTGGGGTAGTGTTGGGATACATTCTTTATCATTTTGGAAGCCATTAAGAAAAGGACTGTGCACAGCTGAGTTAAAAAAAATAAATGATTGATTTTTTTTTTACTTTACACATTGTTTGGATACACTTATTTTCTTACTTTACAAATTACTGTTTTGATAAATGTGGTTAAATGTGTTTAGTATATGTTATTCTTGTTTTATCCTGTTTATTTTGTGTTTAAATGCTAACAAAACATATTTATGTCACGTCACACCGGGGAAGCAAGAGCAGGGAGACGGAGGATCGGGAAATTACGGGGTTTAATCAGGGAGCAGCAACACAGAACAAGAAACTTCTACGCAACGTTAATGATCGGACTGGGGAAACAAACTTAAACGTGGACTTAACCACAATGAACTAATGACAACAACAAAGAACAGCTGGTAAACACGGGGAATCCACACAAGGTTAACGAGGGGGTGTGGCACACGAGATGATCGGACGAGAGGCATGACAATTTAGTTGCATTTTTTTGGGGGCGGGAACCAATTAATTGGTTTTCCATTATTTCTTAAGGGGAAAATTCGATCAGAACTCAGACTTTTAAGGATTCGAACCCGAGTTCTGAACGGATTATGTTCGAGTTCTGAGGTACCACTGTATTTGTTTATTTAGAGTATTATGGTGTTCATTACAGACATCTTAAGTGATTTGTCTACCCTGGAATACGCTAATGGATTCTCCTTCTTTAATGTTCGCAGATTCTGCGTAGGAAAGTGATTTACATGCTTATTTAAATAAGTTGCGGGAAAGTGAGATCTGATTATAAGCGTCACTCGAGACAAATGCGGAGACGCATGTTAATGACAGGTGTGAACGGACATATTTAATGCTCAGTGACCAGAGCAGCAGTTCTTCAGCTTTAAACAGGCTGCGCGCAGCACGCTTAGGGTGGCAGCACGCTTAGAGCCACAGTATGCTTAGGTCCGCAGCATGCTTAGAGCCACAGCACGCTTAGGGCCGCAGCACGCTTAGGGCCGCAGGATGCTTAGGGCCGCAGCATTCTTACAGCCAACTGTATGCTGAGGGCCACAGCATTCTTGGGGCTGCAGAATGCTTAGGGCCGCAGCATTCTTTGGGCCATGCTGTAGCACACTTAGAGCTGCAGTATGATTAGGACCGAGCCCAGCACACTTAGAGCCACAGCACGCTTTGGGCCAAGCCAGGGCATGCGTAGAGCCAAGTTAGGGCATGCTTACAGCCACAGCATGCATAGGGCCAAGCCGCAGCATGCTTAGAGTCGCAGTAAGCTTAGGGCCAAGTTGCAGCATGCTTACAGCCAAAGGATGCTTAGGGCTGAACTGTGACATGCTTAGGGTCAAGCCACAGCACGTTTAGAGCTGCAGCACGGTTAGGGCCGCAACACGCTTAGGGCAGAGCTGTAACATGCTTTAAGCCACAGCATGCTTATGGCCGAGCTGTAGCACGCTTAGAGCCACAGCACGCTTAGAGCCTCAGCACGCTTAGGACCACAGCACGATTAAGGCCGCAGCACGCTTAGAGCCGCAGCATGCTTAGGTCCGCAGCACGCTTAGAGCCACAGCAAGCTTAGAGCCACAGCACGCTTAGGTCCGCAGCACGCTTAGGGCCGCAACACGCTTAGGGCCGCAGCATGCTAGCCACAGCATTCTTAGGGCCGCAGCATTCTTAGAGCCAACAGCATGCTTAGGGCCGCAGCATGCATAGGGCCGCAGCATTCTTATAGTCACAGCATTCTTGGGGCTGCAGCATGCTTAGGGCTGCAGCATGCTTTGGGCCATGCTGTAGCACACTTAGAGCTGCAATATGATTAGGACCGAGCCCAGCACACATAGAGCCGCAGCACGCTTTAGGCCAAGCCAGGGCATGCGTAGAGCCAAGTTAGGGCATGCTTACAGCCACAGCATGCTTAGGGCCAAGCCGCAGCATGCTTAGAGTCACAGTAAGCTTAGGGCCAAGTTGCAGCACGCTTACAGCCACAGGATACTTAGGGCCAAATCGTGACATGCTTAGGGTCAAGCCACAGCACATTTAGAGCTGCAGCAAACTTACGAGCAAGTCGGGGCACGGTTAGAGCTGCAGCACAGTTAGGGCCGCAACACGCTTAGGGCTGAGCTGTAACATGCTTTAAGCCACAGCATGCTTATGGCCAAGCTGTAGCACACTTACAGCCGCAGCACGCTTAGAGCCTCAGCACACTTAGGGCCACAGCATGATTAGGGCCAAGCCGCGGCACGGTTAGGGCCAAGCTGCAGCATGCTTAGAGCCGCGGCATGCTAACAGAAATACACACATTGCTGAATACAGTTATACTGCAGTTAACCAACTTAAGCTCTACCACTTAGCAGCATTTCAGGGAATTATATATTAAAGGAGGGTTCAAAAGTCTGAGACTACATTGAAAAATTGGGATTTCCTTCATTTAATCCTGGAAATAAACAAAGTTTAGGTGAGGGCCAAGAATACCAGCATTTCACAGTGAATCATTGGAAAAAGGTCGTGTTTACTGATGCGATTTGCTGAAGAAATGTGAGACTGAGGGCAGTAATGACCTCAACCTCATCAAACATTTATGGGGACACCTAAAGACCAAGAAGTCACGCATTCAGTAACGTCATGAGATGCTTTTTGCGGGGTAACATGTGGAGTCATTGGCAGTTATTAAAGCAAGAGGGGGTTTATCAAATACTATGAAATCCTTTTCAGTGAAAACTTTTTCAGTGATTCAACTAATCAAACTGTTATGCTGATAATACAATTTATAATGACCAATTTCATGTTTAATCAGAAAAGAATGCAAAGTAGAAACATTTTCACTAGTTGGCTTTTGGACCCTGCTGTACATGTCCAATCTGCTTTGGACTTGCTTCACAATTTAAGTGTTTCCAGGAAGTACTAATCATTCTCTGTCAGTCATCGCCATACCCTGGGCATTACAGTGTTCATTCATGTAGAATGTCTGAGTCCCTGTGCCCCTGTCAAGGTTCAGTACTTTAATTTTCCAAAAACCCACAGAGCTGAGATAAGGACCAGAGGAGTGTAGATGATGGAAAAATGCTGACTGGGAACTGTATTTAAACTACTAGCGGTCATGATTTATTATATACATATTATGAATAGATGCAGGTCCCTCAACATGAAAACCAGCATCTGGACTTATCCAGTGACTTTCCTTTAACCACCACGCCATCTGCTGGACTGATGCACATCTGCGCCTCACCAACAACAAGCCCACCCTCCCACCCGGTGGGGACTGGAGCAGATAAACCCACACATGCGCATCACAGTTTCATAATTCACGAATCGCACCCACGTCGTGCCACTCAGGTTGCTGGCACCCTTTAAAAGGGGCTGTCTGACACCCCCCTCCCCCACTCACACACTCCTGAAACACTTTATTCCTTCTGACTGAATCTCTCTTTCATCACCAAATTTACACCTCCTTGGCTCATGTGTGACGCACCAACACACAGAGAGATAAGTGACACTGTGGCATTGCTGTTGTGGATCTTAATCCACTTTTCCACTTTGAAAATTCTCTCCTTCTCGCCTTCCTTCTCACTCTCCTTCTCTCTCGCTCTCTCTCTTCCCCTTCTTCCAGTCCCACTAGAACAATGAAAGGGATCATCCTTGCTTATGCTGACACCAGTGCAAAAAAAAACACTTGAGGGGTAATAAAGACAATCAGGCCCACTTTCACCAAAGGCCCGTGATGAATAAACACGATATATGGGGCTCGCCGGCCCCAGGCTGCTTATTTGTAAACACCAGGATCCCTGTGACCGGGCGGCTGTCGGCTCCCTGCAAGGAACAGCATACATTCAGGAGATGAACGGCCCCAGGGTGCTCGCTTTACTTGAAACTCCACAAAACACCGCCTTATTTTTCTAACTGTCAAATCCAGAGCACAGGGAAGGCCGCAGCTCGGATGCAGCAGAGCAGGATCATCGTGAGGGCTTAGCGGTGACCATGACGACCACCTCCTGCCCATTTATTCAGAGGGCGTCCCCGGAAATTCCCCCCCAGCATTTCACCCACAAGCGTCCCTGAGACCAGCCGGAACCCTGCCCACCTTGTTGAGCTCCTCCTGGCTCTGGAAGCCCTCCAGCTTGCGCGTGTACCTCCGTTCCCAGTACTTCCTGCGTAAGAAGGCAGCCCGCCGCTCTGGAGCCGCCCCGGGCTGTAGCTCCTCCTCCGGGGACAGGTTCGCCACCCAGAAGAGGTTGGCGTTCTTGTTGCCGATGGTGAGAAAGAGCTGCCAAGAAGAGAGGAGGAAGATTTGGGCACTGGGTAAGGGTGGGGGGCATTAAACAAAAGCACCCCCATCAGGCCCAGCTAGTGGGGTATGTGAAGATGGACAGGAGATCTCAAGAGCCCCCCCTGACTCACTGTAACACCACAGCACACACTGTCTTCTATCTGCTCAAATCATTCAAGTACAGAAGAGTTTCAGTTGTTGATAAATCTCACAACTACCAAACACTGCCTGCAACTAGTCACTAAATTTAACAGCCAAATTCTGTCTATAGAGATCAATTGTGTCTCATTTAGGGTGATTTATGCAGATTCAGGACTTTTGTTCATCAAGACCAGCTTACAGAAGATAAATAAAAATTACAGAAAATCATAAACACGCCCAGGTCCTATCAAGGGACTTTAGGAAGCCACAGCTGCTCAATAAAAATGACGCTTAGACCTGCAGGTTCGTAATACCACACACATGGCAGGAGAAGGTGGGTGCAACTCCCTGCCATCATATAAAATATCCGAATTACAGCTATAGGTCCATAAATACCGGCCAGCATCAGCGTAGCAGAGATTTTGAGACACAACTTTTAGATGCAAAGCTCATTTTAATGAGGGATGAATGAAGCCAAATGTAACATGGAGGAGTACAGGTCCCACTGCCCCCCATTTCCCTGCCACTCCTCATGCAGCCTCACAAGAAGGTGGTGACCTACCTCCACCAGTTCATTGCTCCAGATGCTGTGGTCCAGTTTGAGGCTTCGCACCTGGGAGATGCTGGAACCCAGAGATCTGTGCTGACCTGAGGACAAAGCGCATGTGTGACACCTCAGCCTCCACTGCAGAAGAAGCAGCGATTAACTGGGAAAGGCCTTAACTGCAATAAATTCATAATTAATATTGCAATGCTGCATCAGTCACTCATCAGAATTTGAGTTATAAAGTAAAATATAATAAAGATAAATTATGTATACAGCTAAAAAAAAACACAAATAAGCAATATCCCATATCTGTATTGTCCATCAAAGGACTGTGGGTATTAAAATTGCAACTGATTTAGCTTTTGTCAAATTAAATGATAAAAAAGTGCAAATTCGCCTTTTCTACGGTGTGTCCTTCAGATATGAGGAAAAAAATATATAAAGGGGAAAACGTAAGATAACAGCCACTCTGCTGATGAATGGGACTGAAAACAAAAAGGGGTATAAGGACAGGAGGAGACGCACACACCTCATGGACAGAGTGTAAGGAGAGGCAGAGATGCACACCTCATGGACATGGTGTAAGGACAGGAGGAGACGCACACCTCATGGACAGGGTGTAAAGACAGGAGGAGACACACACCTTGCACAGTCAGGGAGTAAGAACGAGAAGATACACACACTTCGCATAGGTGGGGTGTAAGGAGCAGAGGAGAGACACACTCCACACATTAAGGACAAAAGGAGATGCACACCCCGCTCGGATGGAGCATAAGGAAGGGAGGACACACACACCCTGTATGGCTGGGGAGTAAGGATGGGAGGAGATGCACACCCCATACAGCCGGGCTGTAAGAACGGGAGGGGACGCACAACCCATAAAGCCAGTGTGTAAGGATGGGAGGAGACACACACTCCACATGGGTGGGGCGTAAGGACAAAAGGAGATGCATGCTTTGCATGGTCAGGGAGTAGGGATGGGAAGGAGATACACACTCCACATGGCCAGGTAGTAAGGAGGGGTGGAGACACACACCCCACACAGCCGGGGAGTAAGGATGAGAGGAGATGCCCAGTCAGTTACTGAGGCCTCCATGACTCGTTAAGGATTCAAAAGAACACACTGCACAATTAAGTGTACTTAATGAGTTTTCCAATGCAATTAAACACCTAGGTAGGTTTCACATCAGCTGGCACTTTGCTAAAGTGCTTCACAGCCCATGAATGCCCGCTTGCATCGTTTCCATGGAAACAGGCGTGGGCTTGCTGCAGTTGTGCATATATTACGATTCTGAATAACATGTGTGTTGGTTGCTGTAATACTCTAATTCAGAAATAATATTTATTCAGACTCTTTCTGAAATCCATCACCGTTTTGTCAGCATGATGCTTCCCTCAGAGGGAATCCCTGACCAGTCCTAAGTGGATGGGCAATTAGATACGGATGGCTGGATAGACCCAAGCAACATCACCCCAGAAACTCATGCGACGACCCATGGATCCTCAGCCGAATCAGCTCCTCGTGGCTCCATGTATTGACATCTTCTCAAAAAGACATCAAAGGCCCCAATGGCAAACTCGGCACCAGTTCCCCCACAGGAATCAGCACTTCCCAGGAAAAAGAAAGCGCCCATACTGTGGGGTGAAGCATGATTGCAGAGAGGCAAGGTCACGTCCAGCACGAATGATCCATCAGGCGGTGAGCAGGAGTGTGGTGACAGTTAAGAGGTTGGGGGGGTGAGGCATTAAGTTGGAGAGAAATAGCATTTCAGAGAGTTCAATCTTTATTACCTGCACACTTCTTACAAATGACAACTCCCAGATTGATGGACGCCCATTGCGGCAGCGGCGATGAACAATCCGCACAGCTCCGATTGGACTTATTGAACCAGATCTTCTCAGCCACTTCATAATCGGAGAGAGTTTCGGCTATCGATTCCTGGACCGCTTCAATCCACTCCTCCTTTTCCCTTTCCGACTCTGCCGTGAAGCTGCAACGATTCAGTTTTTTTCCACTATTTAGTCATTGATTCAGAGACCATTTAAACAGTACGTACCACTTGCTGTGTTCAGTTACCGAGAGGTTCCCATCTTTCTGTACACGTGCACGCATGTATAAGTGCGTATGTGTGTATCAGCCGTGTGCCTACGAGCCTGTGTGCATGTCTGTGTGTGTGTGTGTGTGTGTGTGTGTGTGTGTGTGTGTGTGTGTGTGTGTGTGTGTGTGTGTGTGTGTGTGTGTGTGCATGCGTATACATGTGTTTACGTGACTGATGACCTTTCACAACAACCATATCGACCAGATTTACTCTGGACCCAAACCTGTCTGGACCTTTTAAATCCATCCAACATATTTCACACTGTGTATGAATATTACACTGAAGTTAATTATATCAGCCAAACTTTAGGTAGGTCTTTAGATAGCTCTGGAAGTACTGTATACTCACAAAATGATTGGTAAATCTTTCTCTGCTCCTGTTATTTGTGACCTTGTCTCGGTTTACTGTTGTTATGGCAATTTGCACCAACATAGAGCAGAGCCTGATCTCGGCATCATCAAAGGACTGGGTGAATCACCGAGGCACCGTGGTGCATCTGCTGTGCATCTGAAGAGTGTGGGATGAGCTCGAGCAGGATGACGACCGGCCCTAGGCTTCCATTTCCTCAGTGCCCGACGCCTGCCACATTGCCACACGCGGCGGCGTTTTATTCTGCGTACTCGCTGCTTTCCAGAAACTTCCATGATTTTATAACTGAGTCAGAGAGCATAGCATATGTTTCAAAAATACTTTTTTAAAGGGAATTCTGTCAGAGCAAGCCACAACGAAAGGCACATTTTTTTTCGCAATTTCAGCAGACGTGCTGTGGAGTGCTACTCTTAAGTTTCAAAATTTAGTACTACTGACTTTTTAGTAGTCAAGAGGATGTCATTGAGAAAAACTTAAAAATAAGTAAAACAACAACTGAGCTCTGCCCAAAAACAGTTTCGCAAAAACATGAGGGGGCTCCTCAGCAATATCATCAAAGCGTGATGAAGACGCAAATTTACACAGTCATTTTTACCAGCACTGCTCTCCACAGCCAAGTCAGCTGACACTGATAAACTAGATCATGTTGTCCTTTATGTACTCAATTTACCAACATAACCCCAATTATATACGCCCATTAAAATCAAGGGGAGCGATTCACGCTAACATAAACAGATCGATCGCGTATATACAGAGGGCCGGCGCGAGGGCTGTAAACACACAATGGAGAATCCAGGGCACGACGCCTCTATATATATACAAGAGGGGGGGTAAGGTAAAAAAAATGGCCAGGCAGATACACAGAGAACAGAGACAAGGATAATTCCGAAACCCAATGGCAGCCCTGATACAACAATCAATATCTAGCTGTTGGGTCTTAATTTGTCCTCCCCAATCCAGGCCTGCAGAGGGCGGGCCTGAGCGCCAAATACTTCACAGGGCCTGACTGAGGCCGGTCCGAGGAAGGGAGCCTTGTCTTCCTGTGTGGAACACTACAACGACACTGTGCCATGTTTTCCCCAGCAGTGTGGGAGGCAGAACCGTCATCACATTTATACGTGATTATGTCATACACGGGGACTCGACGTCACGCTGAAATGTCACAGAGGAAGCACCCGCTTCAAAAAACGCCACCTTCTCCTGCAGAAGGGTCCTCATGTCCTGACACTTCAGCCACGCTGAGGAAATTCATAACTGCGACGGAGCCAAAGTCAATTTCCTGCACGCGTTCCTGCGCTGGTCAGCCACGGGGTGGGGGGGGGCAACCAGCCTGGGGGACGCGGGAGAAATAAATGTGCCTGTTGTTTTGGTGGTCGATTAGGACAAAATGGGCAAGATAAGAGGCTTATGCCTGGAGGACACTTTTAAAAGGAACAAGGTGAATGAAAGTAATAATCCATAAAAAGGGGATTAGTGTGAGTGCAGCCGGGCCCAGCCAGCTACCCCAGGGCTGGCTGCTTGCTGGGCTTCTATCAGGTTATCAGAACGTTTCCAATTAAACCCTTCCTTCTTTATTTTAGGAAAGTGAGTGTGATCTTTCTCATCCATGCTACTGCCCTGTAATATTCCTGGTACCCGTGTCCCAAAATGCTCTGGTATCGGGTGTTTGTACCACAGCAGCAAGATGAACGCAAGACCACATTTTAGAATAAAAAGAAACTGCTTTATGTTTCAATTCACTGAGCTCAACAGGAAAAAAAATCTCTCTCAGTAAATTCCATTCAACATATAAATGTGAGTCAGTGTTGCATGTAATCATAACTTTAATATCATTACACAACTAATTAAAAATAGATGAAAAGTTTGTCAAGGTAGAAACAAACAAGCTCACGCCAGCCCAGATTAGAAGGCAAAGCCCAAGGCAGGAAACGGCCGCAGTGGGTTTGCATACATTGCCATGCTGCTCTTAGAGGGGCCTCCAGCATCAGATACCTTCACCCAAGGCCACAAGGGGGTGCTGTGTGTCACAGAAGGTTATGATTCTGTGCCCGTGATCAGAAGGTCACTGGTTCAAATCCTTTGGCTGGCAGGGTGAGGTCACCACTGGACCCTTGCCCTGGCCCTTAACTCCAGCCGCTCCCAGGACTGTCTGATCCTGCTCTCTGATCCTCACCCATTTGCCACCTTGGACAAAAGCATCTGATAAATAAATATATAATAAATATATAAAGTATACGGCCGTGTTCTTCAGCAGAAAACCACCACTGATACTTTGCTCTACTTTTTCCCTATTCTCTAGCTTTGGGCCAGTGTGTCTCCTAAACGGATAAATGTAAATGAGCAGAAAGCAAGAGGAGCGCCTTGTCAGGTTCACAGACGGAGCAGGACGTCTCACGAGCCAGCAGAGACGAGCCCAGCCACTCAGGAAAGGCGTCAGAAAGTGGTCAGTGACAGGCTGATCAAAATAGACCCCCCCCCCAGTTGAGCACTACCACAGCCCAGCCTGCGGACACGACAGCAGGGAATGTGCGCCCGCTTTGTTCACTCCGGAATATCCATTTTTGAGAGTTTTGTTAAGAAAGTCAACATTCCTGAGGACATTCGGAAACTGGCCCCTTAGGTCTGCGACTTACTCAGTAATAACTATTAATTCATAACTTAATAAAACAAACCAGCATGCTCAGTGAGCACTTCTGACTGGTCATTTGCCCAGTGTCATGCTAAGCTCATGCTTTATGTACTAATCTCTGCAGCCTGACATCTCTACCTGCTCATTTAGTCAGGTCTGCGGCTCGTTCGACAGATACATTCGGCTGGTCGTTTATTTGAGTCTATTTCATCCCAGTGGCACTTTGATACGCTGCTATTCATGTGTGTATGACGTTGCATGTATGCCTCTTACTGAAACAACAAATAAAATCAACACAAACTAAATACTGAAAATAAAATGTTTACAAAATTAGTGTATATGAACAGCACGTGAGAATAGAGATTTAAAAGTGTAGATGAGGCTGGTCCTGTGGTAACTACAGGGCGGGGTCACATGCAAAAAAGCAGAGCGAGGGAACACGAGGGCGACAGAGGCTTACCAGAAGTTTTTAAAGGGGGTATTAATCTCGAAGCCCTTTCGCTCCACATCCTTCACGTGGGCGGCGGCCAGCTCCACAATGGCCACCCCGATCCCGGCTTTGAAGTCCTTGAAGAGAGCACACACACGCATCCATACAATGAGCAGTGCAGACAGGAGGCACCTCTCACGCTATCGCTGGTATGCAGTGAGCTTCTCCAGCTTGTGCCAAACCACGGGGGCGTTCAGTGGCTCTGCTGGCAGAAAAAAATAATTTTAACGTGCCCAAATGGTTTTAATAAATATGCATTTAATAAACATTTTCAAGCTTAAATGTATTTTTTGATCTTATTTAGTCTTCCAAAAAACTGTCTATTGACATACGTCACTGCAGACTTTTTGCCTTGAGCTAGTTAATTAAAATTAAATAAAATCAGACAATTTCTTAAATGAATCAATCAATGTGTTGTGGCCATAATGTCCTTCACACTGCATTAGGCAGTGTAATAAAATTACTTGCTAACTAATATAGACATCACTAATTAGAAAATGGAAACAGAAAATATAATAAACTATAAATTCCCAAATGGTGTGTCGGAGACCAACAGAAGCGAAAATGACAAAAACAAAAACAGAAAGCACAGCCTTTCCGGAAGTCTGCCTTGGGGGAGCTAAGGTCCAGTGCGAAATGTGGGAACTGGCACTGCCGTTTAAATACTAACATTTTAATAATGGTGGCCAAATCCATCTGCCAACAGGATCTGCAGCTGAGGAGCAGCTCAGTGTGACACACACAGGTGATAGCACGCAATTTACTGGGCCTTACTGGAGAGATTCGGCTGCAGAGATGCAGATCAACTTTCCGTTAGAGTAGTGTTTCCCAATCTGGTCCTTGGGGTCCCACAGCTGGTCCACGTTTTTGCTCCCTCCCAGCTGCAAGACAGTTCACATTTTAGGGAGCTGGGAGGGAGCAAAAACATGGACCGGCTGTGGGTCCCCACAGACAGGATTGGGGGAAGCTGCCTTAGAGTATGTACCAATACACAGTTCCTGTGGGTGTTTTCCACAAATGGGCCACTCAGCATTTCCTTTGCCTCTTTGTAAGATTCATTAAATGAAACAAAAGACGTTTCCCATTGACACAGTCGCTCAGGGATACTTCAGTTCCTTTGGCGACATGTTACAATAAACGCAATTTAATTGTGTGGAAAAACAGACGCGATGCTATGCGTCACCTTGTCAAAATGTATCCTTCTCCAACAAACAGGGACGCTGATTACAATTACGCCTATTTAAATTGGCAGATACTCTCCTCCAAAGCAAATTACCGGTCAGTACAAAGAACAAGCGCTCTACGCAACAGTCAAAGGCCATCAGTCAGAACAGAAAATGCCTCCAGTATCCTGTGAGAGAGACAGCAAAGAAACCAGTGTAAGGTTTACACAAACAGAGAAGGACAGCTGAGGTCCTAACTGAGTACCTAGAGACCATATAAAAATGGTCATTCTGAAGTTACATAGCTTATATAGCTAGATATCTTATAGCGATTCCCTGTGCATCACAGTTGCGTACTGCAGATCGAGTGCTGGCTCACAGTCCTTAAGGAAATGCTATTTATTTGTGAGGGCCCTGCTCACGTCCCCACATGAAGTCAGACGCTGCAGCTGAACTTTTTAGTTTTGCGATTTAAACAGAAGCAGGGGGATGAAATATTCATGTGTGTGAAATGCAGAGCGGGGCAGCAGCAAGAAAGGATGGAAGGGGAGAAGGAGATGGCAAAGGACGGCCCTTTCCTAATGACGCTCATCTTTTTGCGAGGCCAATTAAAGACATGTTGTTATGATCCATCGAGCCGCGGTGTTGGCGACCTCACCATTATGCTCTGTGGCCGCTCTAATTAATACCCCATGCAGGTTAGTAAGCACACAGCCTAAGTGTGGGTTTTCTGTTAAAAATGGAAAAAAACCTTTATGAGAATCGAACTAAACTAAGCAGTACTTCGAGATGACAGGCAGAGAGAGAACATGAGTGTGTGTGTAATGGCAGCAGCAATCGTTGAGTAGAGGAACAAAAAAACGCTCAAAAAAAAAAAAACATTAAAATGTAGATAAACAGTCGTTTGCCTAAACTCAACATTTGGTGAGGAAAACAATCCACAACAGCAAACACAAATGTTTAGTAACAGAAATATCACTAAACGTCTTGGTCTCAAAACGTTGCCACAATGAATAGCCGCGTAATTATGAAGGTTAGTGGCATCTGTCTTTTACATCATAACCACGCTCTACTCGCAGGACTCTTCCTGTTATTTCAACTTCTTAAAATAAAAATGTGCAAAACTCTAATAAAGACTTTAAAAAGATTCTTCAATAGAAATCAATAGAATCAATAGAGATCAATAGAAAGAATGCTACATCGTATTAAAACTCCAATAAATAAAATGAAGCAAAAAAATAATTAACAAATGAACGAGGGCACATTTTGTGTATGCAGAACAGGGCGAAGGACCAAAGTGGAGGAATGAGGTTCAAACATAGCAGCATCGATTCATCCCATCGCTTCGACACTCCCAGACAAGTGCGTTGCCACCTTGGGAGATGGTCCATTGTTACCGAGAAAATTGTGCTGGAATTTCAAAAGATCTAATGAAGCTAAAGATAAATTTAATTGTTCCCTCCAGGTCAAGTAGCACATTTATATTTAAATCACATATACACATGCAAAACCTGAAACTAAGACTCAACTGCCACCAAATCTAAGTAACGGTTCATTGAAAATGTTTGATATGTATAACAGAAATAATTATATACATAATACAAATCGCAATATAAAATGATATAACAACACTATTCCAGAATTAGGCCTATAGCGAATACTGTATGTTTACTACAACATATTCAGTGATTAAATGGGGGATATGTCATAGTAACATTCTAGGAATGTTCTTTATTTCCCTGCCAAAATCAAAAAGACAAAAATTCAGTATGAAAACAGGCACAGAATGGTTTCAGAATGGTGACCTTTTGTTACAATTTCGGCTCCTTCTGAAGAGCCCATGCAGCCATAACTCACAAGAACAACACATCTTCCTGCCCATGCGGTCTGCTCCACCTCACAAGTATCTTTATGTCGTGCTTTTACAGTGTCGAACAGTAACTAACTATGTAATGGCGCTATGTAATTATATTACAAAATAAATGTAACTGTAATATTTTATAGTTACTGAGAAAATATGCAATTATATTACGGATACTAATCAAAATGTTGGTATTACAAAGGGGTTACATCCGAAAATAGTCGTTTCAGTAAGAAAAAAACAAATAGCGAATAGAAAAGGGATATAACGATTCTCCCAATCCACAGTCCAATTCAGACTTCTTGTTTTTGGAGGCGGGAGGTAAATTAAAAAACAGGAGAAATCCTGCATTTTATTCATCTTTGGTGTGCTGTTGATATCAGTGGCAGGATGACGCCTTCTGACATGCGTGTTTCATGCTAGCTGAGGATGTCTTTGCAACACTTACACCAAATGTCAAATGACAAATGTAGCTGGAAATAGGAAAATATTTACAAAATATACAGCTTGCTATAACTTTAAAAAGAATAATTTTGTTATGGGTGTTAATTGTTAAATGAAAAATGAGTTTTGTGACATTAGTAACGTAATGAGAGCTCTGCACCTGCAGCGATAGCAGCAGGTTTTGGGGGTTGGCTCGTGGTTCTGTCTTGTGGTTCCACAGCATGACACGAGATCATGAACGTTTGTATTGTGGTTTCAGTCTCAGTTTCAGAACCGTCACCCATTAATGTAGAATATAACTGTGCATCTTTTCACCATGCATAAATGACTTCTTTTGGCATATTTCCAGACAACGCAGGTCAGCAAAGTCGTTGAGACAAATGAGTCAGCATCATGAGGGGCATTCGCAGGGCATTCGCAGGCCATCTCCCTCCACCGGCCCCCCTTTTAGTATGTTCATTTAGATGTTCATCCTAAAACAGTGTGTGTGCATGCAAGAGTAGAAGGTGGCGGAGCTACACTCAGGCAGGGTACGATTTGGACATAAGGAGACGGAGCTGCGCTCAGACAGGCTGCGATTTGGACTTAAGGAGGCGGAGCTGGGCTTCTGACTGTCCTTTAAACCCGAAATACATGGGAGGAGGAACTGTAGGCGACATGCC
>JAODKC010000016.1:20222852-20244492 GCA_026777985.1 Mormyrops attenuatus | reverse complement strand
CTGCCCCCCCCCCCCGGTTTTCCCATCCTTGGCAGTAGTTTTGTGGTACCCGCATGTGGTTTTCTCTGCAATGCCATGCAAATACAGTCCACTTACTAGTTCTTAAAATGATCCAGGTCAGAAATTTCCATTACCCTTAAGAAAGCGCCAGTCCCGCTTTCCAGGAATCCTGTCCACTTACTTTTACTTTTACGTTTCAAGTCTGTGTCTCTAAAAATTCCAGACCATAATTTTCCATTATGCTTAGCCTTGATGCCTCACCACTTGCTGGGCAAACACTGACTTTCTGTCAGAGTGGCAAAAATCCAAATTGGACTTTAGTAATTACGTTTCACGGAAAAGAAAATTAAGTTATATGGAGATACTTATATGGAGATACATTATTCAAGGTCTTCAGTTGGACAGTAACACAAGTGGCACCAGTTAGTAAAGACTCATCGATGTTTGTGTTCTGAGACTCATCTGAGCTGTGTGTTGGTTTTACTTTCAGAATTATGAGAGCACTAAACAGCAGAACTGAGTGCACACAAAACGTGAAAAAATACAGAAAGATTCATAAAGCGCATAAAAACAGAAACTAAATGTTAAAAAGAATGTGCCAAGTTAAACTGCTATGACAAGTATACACAAGCTGTGAATGAGTGCATTGCATTGGTTCGACTTTTGATCTTAGGTGTCTGGTTTTCAAAGTCGTTATGTGATGGGGTGGGCAATATGTCTAAAAATGATATCAGGGGTTTTCAGAGATTTTCACAATATTAACATTCATCACAAAGTTTTAAAATTCTTATGTAGAAAACTGTAAAATATGACGGTTTTGTGTTTTTCTGATTACGATTACGCGATAACCAAATTGTTTTACTAATAGGCACGGAGCGTGTGACAGTACAACAATAAATTACACCAACAACTGACTTGATTCTTGACAGAATTTGTTTCTAAAAAGTGCATTATAACTGTAAATTATGCAAGAATACAAGTGTTTTGGCTGTCCAACAATACTCCCATTATTGAAATTGATTAAGTGAATGCTCATAATCAAAATGGAATATGTGATGACTTATGTCATCTTTTGACCTCCATTGTCCTCTTTTTTGGTACTTGGCTATCCTTCTTTTGAAGGCTGAGAAACTGTGATAGTGACCACCCTTGTTTGATTTGCTTTATTAATTTAGTTCTTATTTTTCCCTGAATTCAGTAGATTCAGGCTTAACATGCAATTTAAGCTTGTATAACCAGTGACAAAAAAAGAAAACCTTGAACATTGACTATTATATTAAATACAATATTAAAACAGGAAAAAATATTTTGACATATTAAAATAAAATGAGTAAACCACAGAAAACTGAATAAGTATCATCAATAATAATAAAATAATAACAACAATGATATTGATAATAATAATAATATTTAATGATAATTATTATTTTCTTGATTTTTTTTTATTGTTCCTATGCCCACACCTAAATGTCTCCACCCTTGAAAAGTCCAGTGCATTCGCTTATCCAAACTGTTTTTTAAATCCGGAGCATAGTGATGTGTGTTCAAGTACACAAACTGTCTATTAAATCTAGATTTTACAGAACCTGGATTAAAGCAATATAAATTCACGTACAGAAACTGTCTATTAAATCCGGATTTGGAGCCATGTGCATTCACTTACAAAAACTGTTTACTAAATCCAAACCGGAGCAATTTTGTGTGTTCACGTACACAAAACGGACTATTAAATCCGGATTGGAGCGATGTGCATTCACGAACACAGACTGTCTATTAAATGCAGATTGGAGCAATATGCGTTCAATTACAAATATGGTCTATTAAATCTGGAGAGGAGCAATGTGGATTCACACCCGATGTATTACTAGGACCCTTCACCCAGGTTGTGGTTTAACAAACAGTTCGTATTATCCGCGCAGATATCCCTCATTTTACAGAAAAGCAGCCCCAGGCCTCAGAAAGCCTATATTATTAAGAATACTGGAAGGAATGGGCATCTTCCTGACTCTGGGGCGCCTTCTCACAGCAGCCTTTAATTGTGCCGGAGCAACACACTTAGCGCCAGAGAGGAAACGGCGCCTCTTTCAAACAGCTCGTTTATCTCTCTGGATTAAATACACTCCATTGAGCATACTGTCATACTTCCAGCCTTGGCCTCCCCCTTCCCTTCTTCTATGTCTGGAGACCCAAAGTACATTCGCATTGCCCAGGATTTACCGTTTAAACAAAACAATACAATTAATTCCCATTTTCCACACCTCCCTCTATATAATTCATGGGCTGAGGCGGAATGGGGCTGTCACAAAGCAATTTGCAAGGGATGCAGGAAAAATATGAGGAAGTGTGTTCGTGCTAATGATGGAAATAATGAAAGGCAAACGGGGGTGAGCCAGCAAGATCGGTGAGGCTATTTGCCCGTAATTTGGGTCGCAGGACATGGCGAGCGAGTATCACAAGAAATATCTATCCTATTTATCGCCATGCAATCTTAAAGTGCGCCCTTGTAGGGTGTCGATGGAAACTCGGAGAAGCCTCCACTTCATCCTGTTCTTAATCCCACTCCAAAAACCACGAGAGACTTTTCCCCCAACTATTTTTAGCTATATCTCATCCTGCTATCCTTTATACAAGAATGTTTTATTTTATATAAAGAGAGAGTGAACTTATTTCACATGAAAAGGGTTGGGAGTGATTGCATACCTGCTCTGCTTTATAAAGTCTCACTTGCGTTCCCATCAGGGACAGGAAGACTCTTCCTTTGTAGCCGCGGAGCTCCACATAGCCGCATTTGGCTGCGCTGGGCTTGGAGCGCAGCTGGGATGTGCTGGGCTGGCTCCGCATCGCTATCTGCAGGGCATTGATCCAGTCGTACCGCTCTCCTGTGTGGGAACGGCGACACGCACATATAGTGAGATTAGAACAACAAAAAATCTACTCTTCATTATGAAATTTACTCTCGAGAAACCGTTATTGAAATGTTACCGTGGAAGTTTTGGATATTGCATGATAGAAGTCCACTCTTAGCTAACATCAGCTGAGTTTAGTTTCAAGAGTTGAATCGCTGGGATCGAATAAAAGCCAGCAGCTCCAGTGGACCACAGACATTTTAGGCATAGCTGAAGGCGATGATGCTGACAGCAGCACTGATGCTGGCGAGAAATCAGCACAGGCCCAGGCGCTTCCTGAGTGCTTACACTGCTCACTTACTGGGCCCCCCTCACCAGGAACAAGCGAGGGGGGCCTTTTGTTTGAGGTGCGCAGACGGCTCTCTACGACGGGGATTTGTTAATTAGTCCCTAAAGTTAGCAGCTGCATAACTCAGAGAAACCTAGTAATAAATTATACATTCAACAAAGAGCCTTCCAATCAGAAACAAAAGGGTGTAAATCAGACACATTTCAAAAGCCTGAAAGTCACAAATTCGCAGCAGAATTACCCACAATAAACTGCACTCAGGCCGAAACTCAAGATGAGAACTGCCCTGCTGGTACAGTGCCAGTTCCAGATGGCCCCCTATGCGCGAGCGCGAGCGTGGGCCTGTGCGGCACAGAACAGCTGCCTGAGAGGGATGGGGAGCGAAGGCCCCCCCAAATCACTCAGTCAGCGTCTCTTTTCAGATCAGCTCATAAGGCGGACAGAACTTTTCCACCAGCACTGGGGCTCCCGCAGGGGCCCCCACGGGACGGCTGAGCCGTGACCGGATATCAGGCGACCGCAAGAACATTGCAGTCTCCTGCCACACCTCCTGTGTGTGTGGGGGGAGGGGGGTTGCAGAGCCAGAGAGAATTTGCAGCTGGAAACTTTATTTTAATCATGGATCTGAGGCACCTGACAGCAAAGCTGGTGTGCTGAACATAAAAAAAAAGTCAAAGTGTGTGTGGTGGTGGGCTAAGTGAGAGGGCTACAGGGGAAAAAAGAAAATAAATCACATGTGAAGGAGGGAGGGCTCCAGGGGCACAGCACCAGAGAAGTGTGTCACTAGGGGTCTGCAGAGTTAGTCTTAAAACTTCAGTGGAGGTGTCTACTTTCCATACATATTTTGCTTTTTTTCTCCCTCTGACAAAAGGCTATGTAGAAATTCAGCCTTTTAAACGCCCCCCCCCCCTGCCCCCACCTACACACTCTCAGACACTGAACAATATTAAACTTGGTAGATGTTAAGCCTTCTTTGCCATTAGCTGCTCCAGTTCTTCGCTCAGATTATCGGTGTGGCATCACTATCTTACCAGGTATCACTAACAAGCACCTGGGTGCTGGTGATCAGGAGCGAGGCAGGGTTAGGGTTAGGGCATTTACAGAGTCTGAGTGGTGGTGATCAGGAGCGAGGCAGGGTTAGTGCATTTACAGAGTCTGGGTGGTGGTGATCAGGAGCGAGGCAGGGTTAGGGTTAAGGCATTTACAGAGTCTGGGTGGTGGTGATCAGGAGCGAGGCAGGGTTAGGGTTAGGGCATTTTCAGAGTCTGGGTGGTGGTGATCAGGAGTGAGGCAGGGTTAGGGTTAAGGCATTTACAGAGTCTGGGTAGTGGTGATCAGGAGCGAAGCAGGGTTAGGGTTAGGGCATTTACAGAGTCCGGGTGGTGGTGATCAAGAGCGAAGCGGGGTTAGGGTTAGGGCATTTTCAGAGTCCAGGTGGTGGTGATCAGGAGCAAGGAAGGGTTAGGGTTAGGGCATTTACATTGTCTGGGTGGTAGTGATCAGGAGCGAGACAGGGTTAGGGTTAGGGTGTTTCCAGAGTCTTGGTGGTGGTGATCAGGAGTAACGCAGGGTGCTGCACGCATGCACCACTTGGGCTGTTGGAGAAGACCTCTCCGGAGAAGACGGGGAACACAGCACTGACAGCTCAAAAAATCAGCTATACTACATCATGTTAACAGACTGAAGTTAGAGATGGTTTGTTGGTTCGGAACAAGAACTATGGTCTCACAGCTCCTGGGTTATGGGACGAATTCCCCACCCCCCAATTAGACTGACATCCTGCCCTTGGATAAGCTCCAGACTCACCATAACCCTGCGCTGGCTAAGGAGTTAAGGGAATGGGATCGATTTCACTTTAGTTAATTAGGACAGGCAACATAAAATCTAAAAATAACTTAAGCAAAAATACAATCATAAAATTGATCAAATATCTTCAGTAAAACTATGTTTTACGCCACATAAATGATACATATATTATATAAAATATATGCAAAATGCATGCCAAATAAGCTTTATGCTAAAATATTATCTGTAGTTATTTTCTTTCACTTGCCATAAACTTTGATTTACAAAGTCCAGAGAGTGTAATCAACTTTTCTTTACAAAAGTCAATGTTACACAGTGATTGGTAATAAGAAGCAGGTGACCTACATAAACCTCCCCCAGGCCATGAGGCCACCAGCCATTGGACACCCCGGCTTTGGTTAGAGCCCCCCTGCATTTTGTCTACCAGTTAAATCAATATATAATGGCAGAAATCCTCCTGATATGATGCATCTAGTCCAAAATCACAGAGAAGGCTTCTGACGATTCACCAGCGCACCTAATTTGTGCTTTCTCGCAAAAAGTTTCTCTCTCTAAGCCAAGGCATCCTTGCAGTTTAAAAAAAAGGAGGATAAAAATGAAATGAGCATAATTTGTAGTTGTTTCTGCTGAATTACAGTGTAAATCTAGCATGACAGACAAACAGCAGATCATTATGTAGGGATTGTGTTGGCTCAGCTCCTGTGCTAGTTGGTGGGGGGGGACGGGGTGTTTTGTCACAATGCCACGAGTGATATTGTACTTAGTGTTCTACCCACCGGCACAAACACTGAAGACCATGCGCCTTGGTTAACACCCCTCTCCCCCTGTGATCGGCTCCCTTTTCAGTATCACTTAGTCGCGTGCCCCCATGGTGGGCCAGCACGTCTTAAGAACAGCACCATTCCCAGCTCATAAATTCATAAAAGGAGGCGTAAATAATGAATAAGCACTTCAATTATTCATACCCCTTTATGTTGCCCTTCTTTACTGCTCCTGCGCTGTGGTTTCAGTACCCGTTTCCTACTTATTTACTTAATCTTTTATTCAGACTTCCTCTTGCTTGGAGAGGTTGGGCTCTCGGAAAAAAAAAAAGCAAACACACGTGGCGAGAGAGGAGCCCCGAGCGCCAAACGCAAAGACAGGATCTGTGAAGGTCATTTGCTGCGGAAGAGAGGTGGAAGGAAGTGTCTGAGCGCACTTCTCCTTCGAGAAATACAATACTCCACAGTGCAAGGCGGCCGCAGCTCCAGCTCAGCGCCTAACAGGGAGATTAGCGCCTGAAATTAATGCTGGGGAACGATGCAGACAAATACAGGCTTGGAAATTACTTTACAGAGCAGCTGATAATACATTCCATGCATCTATGCTGCATAAATGTCAAACCATATACAGAGTTACTGTGAGTAAGTTTTCACCCTCATCCAGTAAGACACAAAATGACATCGGTTTCTCTCTTAGCAGAAATAGACCTGCATGCTGGTGAAACAACTTCATTTCATGGGGAGGATCCAGTGGAAACGTTTTTCAAACGAGGCCCCCCTAAAACGGAGCGGGTTCAGTACAGTAGGTAAGGAAAGGTACACAAAGCAAGGGCAAATATCAGACCGCATCACAGAGCCGTATCGTTAGCATCCAGCAGCTGAGAACAACTGATTCTGCAGTTATTCCACGTGGCTCACTTTCCCCTTAAAGTTCCTTTTTTCTTTCTCCGTTATTTATTTATTTTAACTTTGACAAGTTTGCTGCGTGCTTCCTGTGTTTTCTTTTGTTCCTTGAACAGGGAAACACGCCTCTACTTGTTTATGCAGCCACCTCGCCTGTATCTCGCCTGTTCATCAGCTACCAAACCCTCCGTCTGATGCCAGCGCATTCACGCCTATCTGACTCGCCCCTGCAGGAAATAGACTCCCTCCCAAGAAAAAAAGAAAATAAAGTTTTACAGCCCAACTACCCTATTTACCCTATTAAATGCTCCAGCAGCTTGACGTCGGCCTGTTTTCCCGTAAGTCCCACACAGAAACGTCACCTTGCCCAGGGTGTGGCACATTATTTCTGGGGGGCTCCTGTATCATGAGGTCAAGATGCTTAGTTTAGCAACTGTAAATTCATTTATTTAGCAAATGCTTCTATCGAAAGTGACTTACAATTGAGAACGCAGGCCCAAACAGTCCCTGAAAAGCCCAACACCGACATCACTCTGTCGACCCTGGCGTTTGAGCCAGCGACCTACCAATCAAAGGCACAGCATCCTACACCCACATACCATCACTGAATTCCAACCACCCAATGATATCCTAGGTCAGCTTATCGTGGCATGAGATTAGACTTGGCTCCGTGTAACTGAAGGACATCTTCACACGGGCGATCTCACCCTCCACTCCCATCTGTTGTTAAAAAACAGCCCCTATGAATTAGTGGATGTGCTAGCAGGCATCATCTGTGGGAACAAGTGTGGCAGGAAACGCCCCCTTGCAGCCACCAGAGGGAATTTTGGAAATTTATGCAGGCGAGGGAGAAGAAAAAAAAGGATGTTACCTTCCTTCTCGACGCGGAAAACGAAGGCCCGATGGGACGTCAACACTTCAAACTTGCTGTCCCCGAGGCTGCGAACGTGGCTGACGGCCAAGAGAGGGATGAAGCCTTTGGAATACATATCCTGAAAGGCAGAAGAAATGGGGCTTTGCATTGGGCGGTAGCTGGGGGGGGGGCACCTACACGCTATGCTCCCCCCACAGAGCCACACAGGGCACATCTTGCGCAGCCACAAACTGCCACAGCTGCATGAGTCGATAGCAGTGGGTCTCACATGGCCTGAGTGTGCAGTTTAAGAGGCGTACCATGCTAATCACCGGCCTCCCTGAAATCACAGCACATTCCTGCCTCTTTTTCAACAATCACAGTCTAATGTTTCCCCAATAAAGATCTGGCAGGTCAGATTTGCTCTCATGGAGAACGCATCCGAGCCGCAGGCTCTCGTTGCACTAGGGGCCGTGGGAGGAGCAGTGTTTTTCTTGAAGCTGACCGCCACGAGGTGGCGCCTGGGCGGCCTCAGCCCACCCAGAGACCTCTGGACAATCTGAGGACAGACTTTGGCCTTTGGCTTACAGCTCAGTGCAAAGCAGCTAGCGCAGACTAATAAAAGGACACAGCAAAAGAGCCAGGAGCCCAGAGGCCCAAAATCACATCAGTCTCTACAGAGAGAGCCTTTCAGTGTTCCTGAAAACAGATTCACAAACTCAGGAAATCACAGGTGATAAAAGCTATTCTATCCATGTATTATTCATAGCAATAAAACCATTATCACAGGCCAGGCTGCTTAATAAAAACCCTGCTTTTCTCCAATAAGACTGACCTGAATGTCATTATCACCTATAGAGCCATGGGCTTACGCGGCACAGCTATCTGAGGGCTGGGCGAACTTCCGGAACCTTCTGGAGCACTTACAGTAGCTCTTAATTAAGCCGGTCGCATTAACACCCAGGGCACAGCATTTTCCAGAAACGGCACGTCCAAAAATACTCACGGTGGGGTGAGCAATCCCATTTTTCTGAGGCTGACCAACGGGGGGGAGAGAGAGGGGGGGAGGGACAGAGAGGTACGAGGGAGAGAGGGAGAGAGAGGTGTGAGAGTAGAGAAGGGGGAGGGCAGCCGTACGAGGTCATGGCGAGCTCCGTCCTCGCAAATTAAGCAGGGATGTTAACAATGGTAGGAACAGCTAACCGTAATTACTGAAGCGCGGCACTGCCTCGCTCCCCGGGAATTCACTATCGCGCAGAAGTAGAGGCTGTGCCGCAGCGCTGCCATCGCCTGTGAACTTTGGCGCATTTTAATGAGCCGCGCTAAATTCGGAGGGAGCCTGAGGTGCGGACAGCCCGGCCCATGCCAGGCACACATAATCACGCATCATCTGGGCCGCCTGTAATTAATTGTTTTTTTTTTTTTTCCATTCCTCTCTGGAAGCAATGATGGACATGTTTTTTAATCACGCCAGCATCTGTAAATAGCCCAGTGAGTGTCGGGAAGGAGCCAAAGAGATGCCTCCCCCCTCTTTGCCATAGGAGGATGAGAGGGCCCGGGGTCAAGGAGCTCCTGTGCTCTTGCACCTCAGGTAATACCCACTCCGGTGTCCATGTTCTATGTACATCGCTCTCACTCTTTGTCTCTCTCACTCTCAATGTGCATGTGTACGCTAAGGTACGTACACTGCTATATTTAAATACACAGGCTCGAGCAAGCAATTTGGACACTGACACTAGGAAGCTAAAAGCTTTTTATAATAAAGGTTAGATCAAGAAGGGAGGAAGAAAAGACGGCATTTCATGCCTTTGTTACCAGTTTCCATTAGATTAAAACCCCCACACCCTGACTTGTTTCACAGATAAATGAGGACACCCAGTGGCCAGACTATAAAACAGCAGCACAGTTCATAATATCCCAATTACAATGGGTCAGTCAGAAAATAAATGGAATATCATGGATACTGTCACAGTATTGCTGTATCTATTCTCCAGTAGAGAGTGTGGGGTAGCTGACCGGAGCAGTACTGATATGCAGCCTGGCCCTACCCAAAAGAGAGACACCAGCAGGTCCGCACTGCCTACCTAATGTACTTATTTTATTTTTTATATTATTATAACTGGTTAGGAGGCTGCCTATCACACAGAACCTCATCGAAAGGTTCTGAAAACAACTCTCACCCAAAACTAACCTGAAGGCCACCATCCCAAAGATACCATGAGTTGCCATGTGCTGAGATGTAGAATGAGGAAGGTGGATTTATCCTCCGTCCTGTGCAGGGGACTAGGCACCGCAGCTGTCACACAGACTTGGAAAGTCTTACTGCACAGCCTTGCTTCCCACTGCACCGCATGTGAACTTTACTGCAAATGATTTTTCCTCCAAAATGCACCTGTGTGGGGCGTAGGCCACAGCTACAGACACAGAGAAGGGTGGGACGAGGCCGTGCATTCCCCCAGGCTGGGAATAGCATGGATCCTTCGCCCGTGTGCAGGCCACGCGTGTCCACACGTGCGAGGCGTGGTGACAGAATGTCAGCCGATGGAATCCATGAAAAGCTGCTTGGCCATTATGCTTCTGCCCACCATGCGATTGACTTACAACATGTCGGGTCAAAAAAGCACAGATTAATGCTCCCCTCTCTGCGGCACGCAGTGACTCCATCCCACAAAGGAGGCGGGCTATAATTAGTAAGTGATTAACGAGGGCAGCGTGAGAGAGGGCGATCGGCATTGGTGGTGAGAGAAGGAGGCTGGGACGAGGGCTGGGGGGGTGACGGGTTTGACTCTCCCTGACCTACTGCACTCCCCCTTCTATAATTGTACATTTATCACCCCCCCCCACATCCCATTCACACTGGGGTGTGCACTGCCTTTAAACTTAAAAAAACAGCCCACGTAGCAGAACTTCGCTCTGGGAGCACTGATCGCGGGGGGGTGGGGGGGACGTGACAAAGAGGAGGTGCATGTACAGGGAGCCCATGGCAGCCTACAGAGGCCTGATGAGGAGGAGGTACATGTACAGGGAGCCCATGGAAGATTAAATGGGCCTCATGAGGAGGTGGTACATGTACAGGGAGCCCATGGAAGATTAAATGGGCCTCATGAGGAGGTGGTGCATCTACAGGGAGCCCAAGGGAGATTAAATGGACCTGATGAGGAGGAGGAGGTGCATGTACAGGGAGCCCATGGCAGACTAAACAGGCCTGATGAGGAGGAGGTGCATGTACAGGGAGCCCATTGAAGACTAAATGGGCCTCATGAGGAGGAGGTGCATGGACAGGGAGCCCATGGCAGGCTAAATGGGCCTGATGAGGAGGAAGTGCATGTACAGGGAGCCCATGGCAGATTAAATGGGTCTGATGAGGAGGTGCGTGTACAGGGAGTCCATGGCAGACTAAATGGGCCTGATGAGGAGGAAGTGCATGTATAGGGAGTCCATGTCATACTAAATGGCCTTGATGAGGAGGAGGTACACGTATAGGGAGCCCATGGCAGACTAAATGGTCTTGATGAGGAGGAGGTGCATGTACAGGGAGTCCATGTCATACTAAATGGCCTTGATGAGGAGGAGGTACATGTATAGGGAGCCCATGGCAGATTAAATGGACCTGATGAAGAAGAGGTGCATGTACAGGGAGCCAATGGCAGACTAAATGGGCCTGATGAGGAGGAGGTGTGTGTGTACACGGAGCCCATGGCAGACTAAATGTGCCTGATGAGGAGCTGTGTGTGTACACAGAGCCCAAGGAAGATTAAATGGACCTGATAAGGAAGAGGTGCATGTACAGGGAGCCCATGGCAGATTAAATGGACCTGATGAGGGGGAAGTGCATGTACAGGGAGCCCATGGAAGACTAAACAGGCCTGATGAGGGGGAGGTGCATGTACAGGGAGCCCATGGCAGACTAAACAGGTCTGATGAGGAGGAGGTGCGTGTACAGGGAGCCCATTGAAGACTAAATGGGCCTCATGAGGAGGAGGTGCATGGACAGGGAGCCCATGGCAGGCTAAATGGGCCTGATGAGGAGGAAGTGCATGTACAGGGAGCCCATGGCAGATTAAATGGGTCTGATGAGGAGGTGCGTGTACAGGGAGTCCATGGCAGACTAAATGGGCCTGATGAGGAGGAAGTGCATGTATAGGGAGTCCATGTCATACTAAATGGCCTTGATGAGGAGGAGGTACACGTATAGGGAGCCCATGGCAGACTAAATGGTCTTGATGAGGAGGAGGTGCATGTACAGGGAGTCCATGTCATACTAAATGGCCTTGATGAGGAGGAGGTACATGTATAGGGAGCCCATGGCAGATTAAATGGACCTGATGAAGAAGAGGTGCATGTACAGGGAGCCAATGGCAGACTAAATGGGCCTGATGAGGAGGAGGTGTGTGTGTACACGGAGCCCATGGCAGACTAAATGTGCCTGATGAGGAGCTGTGTGTGTACACAGAGCCCAAGGAAGATTAAATGGACCTGATAAGGAAGAGGTGCATGTACAGGGAGCCCATGGCAGACTAAATGGCCTTGATGAGGAGGAGGTGCATCTACACGGAGCCCAAGGCAGATTAAATGGACCTGATGAGGAGGAGGTGCATGTACAGGGAGCCCATGGCAGACTAAACAGGCCTGATGAGGAGGAAGTGCATGTACAGGGAGCCCATGGAAGACTAAGCAGGCCTTATGAGGAGACGGCGCTTGTACAGAGACCCCATGACAACCTAAAGGGGTCTCATGATGAGTAAATGCGTGTGCTGAGATCCCATGGCAGCCTAAAGGGGCTTGATGAGGAAGAGACATGTGTAAAGAGAGCCCAAGGCAGCGTAAATAGGCCTGATGAGGAGGAGACACGTGTGCTGAGAGCCCATGGCAGCCTAAACGGGGCTGATGTGGAGGAGGCAGGTGTACAGAGAGCCCACGGCGGAGAGTCTGTCTGCATACCTGCCTTTCAGGCTCCATCTCTCTGCTGTCTATAAGCCACACAGAGTCCTACTCTTAAGGAAGCAGCCTCAGCAGAGCATAATTTCACCCTTAAAGTCAGGTCGTATTGGGGGGTGGATATGCTGACAGAGGGAGGAGGACCGCGGCAGGGCCCTGGGGAGCAAACATGGAGGTCACCCTGCAGAGTGGACACCATGCCCTCCTCCCGCTTTTTAGTGACACACTAACCATCTCTTATGCTTTTTATAGAGCTTAAGGGCAGATGAGCAGTGAATTGAAATGTAATTCCCTCCTGTCAGAGGCACCAGAGGTGAGCAACAGAATACACATTAATATCTGCAAAAAACTGCATATGTGTGTGTGTGTGTGTGTGTGTGCATCTGTGCACATGTTAGTGTGAGAGTGCATGTGTGAGTGAACATTTGTATGAGTGTGGATGTGTCTGATTGCATATGTGACTGAGAATTACTGTGAGCGTGTGTGAGTGAGCGTTAGCACGAGTGTGTGTGGGTGTGTGTGAGTGTGCGTGGGTGTGTTTGAGAGTGCGTGTGAGTGTGTGTGGGTGTGTGTGGGTGTGTTTGAGAGCGCGTGTGAGTGTGTGTGGGTGTGCTCATTCAGTACACTTACTTTGTCGTTACTGTAATAGCGGAGATGCTCCCCATCAAATGTCACCCATCTCTTCTGATACACACAGTTCCTGAAAGAGAAACATCGAGCTCATTGAGGAACAGCGTCCTGCAGTGGAGGACTCAGTACCTCAGCCGGACCCAACACCGGAGCTCACAGAGGAACAGCGTCCCACACTGGAGGACTCAGTACCTCAGCCGGACCCAACACCGGAGCTCACAGGGGAACAGCGCCCTGCACTGGAGGACTCAGTACCTCAGCTGGACCCAACACCGGAGCTCACAGGGGAACAGCGCCCTGCACTGGAGGACTCAGTACCTCAGCTGGACCCAACACCGGAGCTCAAAGAGGAACAGCTCCCTGCATTGGAGGACTCAGTACCTCAGCCGGGCCTCTTGGCCTACAGTCATTCATCTACCCCATCCAACCGCGCTATACTCTAAATTTAATCACCAAAAAAATGGTCCACACTTGACCTAGTTCCTATGTGCCCAGCCCTGTGACACGGGGACTGGTATCCCTTCCCCTGAGGCAGCAATCTTTCAGTCTGACTGTGTAAGCCACCGCATGATTCTTTCCTTTGGCCCCAAGCAGATCCCTGCTACTTTACACTTAAACCAGGCAAAACATTAAACACAGTCACCTGTAAAGAACCTAACTAACCGTGCATGGCTTTAGGGAGAATATCACACTATGGGACCGAGTCACGTAGCCAGAATGGGGACACAAACTGAAGTGGATTAACATGCTAATCTTCGCTCCCGAACCGCGGTCTCAATTCACCGGCAGCGCTGAGTGCAGCAGAGGCTAAAGCCCCTCACTGCCATCACCGACGTCCCCAGCCGAGGCGTCAGCCTGACAAATGAGAAAATCTCCGTGGGTCAGAGAAGCTGCAGCAGGGATGAAGCTGATTGGCCCCGCCCACATCTACTTAAACAAACAGCCAGCAGCAGGAGGCCGTCTCTCTCTCTGTAAGCAGATGCCTACTTCAGAAGAAGTAAAGAGCTTAGAAATGAGCCAGTTTCTACTCGACATTTGGCTTAACATTAATACTGCCATCAATACTCTCCAGTTATGTGCAGTATACTTTCACACTAACTGCTAATATTGTTATGTTGCATACCTTTCCATTACTACTTGCTTAAGCTCTCTGTTCTGTCTCAGTCCGCCTCTCCTCACCACAAACACCACCACAAACCAGCATCCCCTTTTCTGGCTGTCCTGTAGATACTTTGCTTTTTCGTTTATTAACCGCTTAGCTTTTAGGAACAAGAAGTAGCTGTGAGCCTCGCAATGCAAAGACAGCTGGCCCAGGGTGCCAAAGAAACCACAGCGATATAAAAATACCTCAGAGATGTCAGACGTGCCCCACAGCCTGCCTGCATATACTCTCAGCACTCTTGAAATAAAAACGCAATAAAGTGCAGCACTGAGGCTCAGTAGGTAGCCTTGTCACAGTTGGGCTTAGCACAGCCATTTGCACGCTCCCCCCCTGGAAGTATAATTTAGCTTCTCTCCCACTCCAAAAGTATGCATGTACGTGACCTGGCACCTCTAAGTTGCCCCTACTTTGAGTGTCCACTAGAGGGCAGAGCCTCCCAGGATGACCCCCCCCCACCCCCGACCCCTCCGTGGCACGACCTGGTGGCCGATAATTGGCTGGAAGATGCAATCAGCAGGAAAGCAAAAGAGCGGTGCCTCACCCCTGCGGGGAAAGCTTGTCCAGCCAGCCAGCCTTGAGAACGGCCTTGTGGGTCTGGTAGAAGCAGGCATAGGGAGAGATGTCCAGGTCCGGGTTGGCTAGCTGGGTGTGATTCCCCCTGCAGTCTGCCACCTGCCCCATGCCAAAGTGCCTGGGCAGAGACCGAGGGCTGTGGGCCTCCTCTGTGGAGCACTCCTGCTGTGAGAGCCCCCACTGGACCCGTCTACTGGCTCTCAGAGGCGTGGTTCGGGTCGAGGAAGAGACTGCATCGTTCTCGGATCTGCACTGCTTGGTCCTGAAAAGCCATGTCACACTTTAGGTCATGGACCTGGGTTTCTGTGGCATTGAAACAGACTGCAATCGTGAGCATTTCATGAGGAGGTGTGGCACTGAAATTAGTGACATCACACCTCGCTGTGACCTCCTGCTACATGAGCTGCCTGTTTTCCTATTACACTGCACTGCTGTGGCCACACTTAACCCTCCAAACACAGGACTCTGAGGATGGACTGCACTGCTAGGGACACCTACACCCTGCACATTAAAGGTCTGACAGGTAAATCTGAACCAGAGGTTCCAAGAAACAAAAAAAAGTGAGACCATTTTTACCCTGAAGTGAGCTTTGATGCCTCCTTGTTTTTACTTCTCAGCTGGTCATCAGCAGCTGCATCCTGATCAAGGAAGGAAGCAGAATCAAGATCAGCATCAAAAGCCACATATATGGAAACATACACGTGGTGTCTTCACGTAAGATTCTAGTACAGCTTCCACATTCAGATACCAAGAAATTAATTCAGAACACATGAAAGAAGTGTATCCTGTGTTGGGCTGGCATCCCATCCAGTGGGTCCCCCAGACCTGTGCCCTGCGCTGGACTGGCATCCTCTCTGGGATGTTCACCAGCCCTGTGCCCTGTGATGGACTGGCATCCTGTCCAGGGTGTCCCCCAGCCCTATGCCCTGTGATGGACTGGCATCCTGTCCAGGCTGTACCCCAGCCCTGTGCCCTGTGACATACTGACATCCCATCCAGGGTGTCCCCCAACCCTATGCCCTGTGATGACTGGGAGAGGCTCCAAACCCCCATGCAACTTTGGCCAGGGTAAGCAGTTCGAAGAGCGACAGACAGATAGATGGGTTAAACGTGTAGCTTATTTACCTGCGTTTGCATATTAGGTATTTTCAGCACAACGAAATTAGAAATTTTCAAAACAATATGGAAAATTAGAAACTTACGTCTTAATTTTGAGTCAATGTTTAATTTTAAGTCAAAGCGACATGGGAAATGATTAAAATAGCATGGTGGAAACAAAACTGTAAATCAACAAACAATAGATTCCACTGTGTCATTATTTAACAAAAAATGAAGCCAAAATGGAGAAGCCATATGTGGAAAACTAAGTAGACCCCATGATTCATTAGCTTGTGGAACCACTGTTAGCAGCAATAACTTAAAATAATCGACTTTATCACTCTCGCACAGTGCTTTACAATCTTCTTTACAATGTTGCTTCAGTTCATTGAGGTTTGCAGGCATTCATTTATGCACAGCTTTCATAAGGTCCCGTCACAGCATTTCAATCTGGTTGAGGTCTGGACTTTGACTGGGCCATTGCAACACCTTCATTCTTTTCCTTTTCATCCATTCGGTTGTAGATTTGCTGGTGTGCTTGAGATCATCGTCCTGTTTCAGGATCCAGTTTTGGCCAAGCTTTAGCTGTTGGACAAATGGCCTCACATTTGACTCTACAATATTTTGGTATACAGAGGAGTTCATGGTCAATTCAGTGACTGTAAGGTTTTTAAAAATCTAATTAGTTTATGTCAGCTACTTACTGGAAGTCATCATTAATAAAGTGGACAGTCAGGCTTACGTAGGGCTCCGTTGTTCAGCTGGACCACAAATCCATTGTAGCTGCATAATATTGTACCGCTGAAAGTTCAGTTTAAACTTCTGCCTTGCATTTTTTGTACAGCTCCAGGATGGCAATTTGTGAAAAATAGGTCCTTGATGGTATTATATACCGCTTGTCAAGCGACCGGATCATGTTTTTAAAACCCTCTTTGCTGACTGTGTTAATCGGTACCATGTCTTTTGCAAGATGGAAAATTATCATATTGGTTATTTCTTTCTGTCCCTTGGAACCTTTCTCATATGGCGTAACACTGGCAAAGGCATCTGAAATAGTTTTTTGTTTTGCACTCATCATACAGGGCTTTGTGGTGCCAATTTAAATGATCAAACAAATTAGTTGTGTTTCCCTGTGTTGTGGCAACAACTGCAAGGCACTGTCGACAAATGACCAGGTTTTGGTCGACGTCATGTTTTCTGTAGCTGAAATGATTCCACATAGCTGATGTTGCATTTCTTTTTGCAACATTTTTTTCAGTGTATTTATCCTGTTCCTCACTCATTTTTTTTACGCTGTAGTGAAATGACGACTAGAGGGAGCAAGTTGATCAAGAATGTTTGTGATTGGTGGTTCATTCTGTGATCGGTATGTTTGTTAGCTGCGTGTGCAGAGCTGCATGTCGACTCAGTATCCAAAAACCTTTAAATTGACCTAAATTATATTAGACTTCTGCTTTTGCAGAGGTGGTCACACTTGCTGATGATCAAATAATCAAGTGTATTTGATTAGCTGCAACTGGTTGCTACTTACCCTCTTTATTCCTATGGAAGTAGTACAGGTGTAAATTTTCACACACTGCTGCTGCATTTTGGCTTAGTTTTCATTAGATAAATAATGACACAGTATATGTCTTGTGTTGTTGTTCATCTGAGGTTGCATTGTACTTAATTTAAGACCTGCTAAGGGCCAGATGATTTTGTTATTATGTTCTGATATGTTAAACCTTAGAATTTAAAGAGTATGTACTTTTGTTTTCATGAGTGTTTATAAAGTAGTATATGTAGTTTATAAAAATAAAAATAAATAAAATCTAAAAGCTATTTGGCAAATAGCTCTAAAAACAGAAGCCTGACAACCATTTAGAATGGGCTTAACTGGAAGGACTCATTTTATGTTATTGCTCTTCAATAAAATAAACATGGCAAATGACATTATTTTTAACGTTTGAGCCCTTTTCCATGCTTTAAAATGAAATGAGCCAGGTAACAACAATTCCTCGCCTTTTCCCTCCATCAGCTTCCCTGTGAGATGCCGCTAACTGAATTGGTTTGATTATGGCTCTCTGCAATGTCACATGCGAAGATATGGACCTTGGTTACAACCTGGAAAGAATACAAAAAACTGAGCCCTAATTTTCATGCACAATTGGAAGTATATCAGTATAAAACGTGTTATATTATCCTGTATCTCATTTTCAAATATAGCTATATATCATTCAGCCATAGGTGAGGGCAAAAGTTGTTGATGGAGAGTGGCAAAGCCACATTCCTGGGAAAGAATGGAGCAGATCAGCTTCTTTAAGGAGGAACAACTATTAAAAAATAAAACTGAAATAAAACTAAAGAAGATGTCCTTAGTGGGTGGTAATGGGGGGCACAATAGCTCATTTGGGGGGCATGGCCTGCAAATGCCCCTCATACCAACCCTGAACCGTTCTCCTGGCTTTCCCACAATCCATACCTTTCGATAACTTTGACCTGATGGATATACCCAGAGATGCTGAACCGTTCTCCTGGCTTTCCCACAATCCAGACCTTTCGATAACTTTGCCCTGATGGATATACTAGTGCTGTAGTTCTCGAGGCCGGTCTCGAGACCATTTCTTTGTGGTCTCGGTCTTGTCTTGGTCTCGACTCTATTTGGTCTCGGTTTTGTCTTGGTCTCGGACATAGCGGACTCGATGGGATGGGGAAAAAAACAGCGCATCCTCACAGAACAGTATCATTATTTATTACTCGCCTCAATTCAAATGCAACCAGTCAGATGCATCTATTTTAAAAACGTTACATTGTATACATTTTCTCAACGGACAATGCCAGCGCTTCATAGTCCACACACATCATACACATCGCATCATAGCGAAGTCGGCAAAGAAATGTCCGAAAATGTCTGCGAAGTCAGAAGTAATTAACTTTGACTTTACAGAGCAATTACGAGTAATGACACTTTACAGCAATGCCTTTTTTCTCTACAGTTGATCTGAGTAATTTGATGTCCATTCTAGCCCTAGTCTGTTTTCGATCTTGGTCTTGGTCTCGACCAGCCTTGGTCTTGGTCTCGCCTTAGTGAGTCTTGGTCTTGGTCTTGGTACCATCAAGTCTCGGCAGTGTCTTGGTCTTGATACCCTCCGGTCTCGGCAATGTCTTGGTCACGGTTTTGACTACAACACTAGGATATACTCAGAGATGCTGAACCATTCTCCTGGCTTTCCCACAATCCAGACCTTTCAATAACTTTGCCCTGATGGATATACCCAGAGATGCTGAACCGTTCTCCTGGCTTTCCCACAATCCAGACCTTTCGATAACTCTGCCTTGGAGCAGCGGGAAGCATGTTTTTACCTTGAGAAACCACCTCACTCTTCATCCAGGAGAATTCAGATTAGTCTACTTAATTTCAGTTCACTTTAACAAAGCATGTGAAGCCATTTTATGTTTGACCTGAAATAATCTTAAAATTACCATGGGAAGCACTATTAACTTTATTAATCCCAAGGGTAAATCCTGATGCAAACAGCAGCAGAACACAGTTGCATAAAAATAGCTTGGAATTTAGTGATTAATTGTCATTGTTGACACACCACAGCACACAACATTGAAATGTGTTCTCTGCATTTAACCCATATGTGACAATGTGACATAGCAGGGGGCAGCTAATTCAGCACCTGGGGAGCAGTGCTTGGGGTCACTACCTTGCTCAGGGTACCTCAGCGGTGCCTTGCCGGTCAGGGATTTGAACCTACAATCATTTAACTACAAGTGCACGTCCCTAACCATTAAGCCACCACTGTCAAACAAACCAATGAAAAAAAAACAGTATATATAGTGAAAAGTGAATGTTGTGCAAATAGTTCAGTTTTCCAAAACTGGTTGGGTTTTGTTTGAAAATTTGTCAGGATTTGTTTGAATTTTTACTAAGCTTCATAACTGAATTATAACGTTAATTTTAACAAAGAAAGAAGCACTTAAATGAAAAGACACGGCTCAGAATGGATTATGAATAAGGGCAATGTTGTAATAACCAATTTAAGTCTTAGAGCAGATCCATAAAAATATTTGTCTCTCACTCTCCTCTCAGTCATGCCGTAGCAGTGTCTGTCTGCGACATTAACTCTAGCAGCGGCCAATATTTTGAACTTTGGGTCAAGGATTTTACAGAACCGAGGCGATCTGGGATGCATTTGACTACATACTGTATCTTTTGTAGTGTAAATGATAATGCATCCTGATGCATCCCTGAGAAGGATATAAGAAAACACATCAACAATGGAGGACAGCACACCAACGCTTGAAAAAATGAAGAAAAGCACTGATGTATGTCGTTGGAGTGTAAGTGAAACCACCTGCCTATTTCCATTTGGGCAGAAGATTGAGTCCAGAGAAAACTAGGTGACTCCTATTGTAACCAGGCATTTTTGTTGTCTTAGCCAGCCCGCATCACACAAATCTGGATCAAGTCTTTCAGGACTTTGATAATTATGCTGTAGATAAATCACTTTTTTCTGAAAATCTAACACTGCACACTTGAAAATAGTTCTACATAGTAATTTGGTTCATAGTACATCTTTAATCAGCATCATTGACATTCCAATTCAAAATCAAATAATCAAATTTTACATGTATTATCATGAACACTTATGTAAGCACATTGCTTTAGTGTGAATGTTTCAAACATAATTTTTAAATTAAATACTGATTTTCATAATTATGATGAATTGTCAATGTTTTCCTGGTGTCATACCCCATTTGACATGCAAACCAAAGCACACCTAACCCTAACCCTAAAAATGTAAAATTATAAGAGTTACTAACTTTGGCCTTCTACAGTGAGGGTCATCAGGGGTTAATCTCTGCTATATTATTTCATGTCACATGGATTTCTTGCACAATATGAAAAAAACAGCTCATGGTGCTGAATGGTGGTTACCTTACCACTAAATGAAGTTTACCTGGCTATTGCTATTATAATTCAGCAGTGCTGGGGAGTAGCTAACTACAATTAGCAGCTCTACTAACATACTCAACTCTTCTGCTCAGCCCACAAATGCCATTTCCTTACAAATGAGACCATTTGAAAGGAAAATAAACAGGCTTTCTAACAGTATAAGATTTATTGCCAATAAGCATTGCCACAACAAATAAATAATCAACCAAAGTTTACATTACACACACACACACACAAACAGTGGTACCTTGGAACACAAACTCAATTCATTCCAGAATCCTGGTCAAATCGAATTTCCCCATAAGAAATAATGAAATAATGAATAATAATGAATAATGAATTTAATCCGTTCCAGACCCCATAATGATTGCCTATTTAAAAGTTATCTACCCACCTAATGATAAAAAAGAATAACAATCAATATAAAAGTAATACACATATGAAACAGCACACATATAAAAGCAATAAACATGAAGTGTTTATGACAATCCCACACTCCAAAGCGAGAACATAGGCGTCACGATCTGTACACGTCGTAGCAGGTCTGTTTCGTTTTGTCATGGTAAGAGTTTTTGGTCGAGCTGGGTTTAGAATTTTCTCAACCGACCCCGTCCTAGTTGAGAGATGTTCACGTTCCAGTGTTCCACTGTGTGTGTGTGTGTGTCTCATATATATATATATATATACACATATATACACACACACACACACACACACACACACACACACAGATAAACAATTTTTAAGCATATATGCAAACAGATATACATACATAG
>JAODKC010000016.1:20199902-20221311 GCA_026777985.1 Mormyrops attenuatus | reverse complement strand
CACACACACACACACACACACACATACACATACATATATACAGGTATATATATATATATATATATATATATATATATATATATATTAGAGAGAGAGAGAGAGGATCTGTCTGACGGCATCCGAATCTGCATGTACGCACAAGTCATCTATCCGCCTCCCACCCGATTTAGAAACCGGCACCTGGCACATCATTTTTTTGCCAGTATTTCTCAGTTGGATATGTGCGTGTGATGATCTGGTAACATATTACACTGAATTAGGCTGGTTTAGCCAAGACCTATTTAAAGCAAAAGTGCTTCTTTTTTGGTAAAATACACTACTAGACGCTACTTTTTGGCAAATAAATTAAGACAAAATAATATAGTAAAGCTATTTTGCCATAATTTTGCCAATATAGTGTTACAGATAAAAAGCAGTTGGCATACTGTAAGAACAGCAACCTGAGACATGTACACAAGGGATTTGTCGCTTCCAGTGAGTAGCCTGACCATACATTATACCCTTATAGAGACTATGTTTTCAAGAGCACACTGGAACATTATTAAATGCAAATAGAAATGACGTTCTGAAAAATTAACCGTGACTAGGTTATTCTAATATTATTTTTTTAGTTCATTAGCCATGGTATAAGCAGGATAAACGACTTGGAGGTGTGCAGTTATAAGAATATAATCAAATCCAACTTGGTCAGCCCTCTGCTTTGCATCGGGCCACATTACGCCAAGTTGTCCCTCATTATTTTCATATAATCACACACCTCAGAGTGGTTTATCCCTCACATAGTAACGTTTGACCACTGCACAAAATGAATACGCAATACAACATAATGCATTCAGCAGTCCAAACAAAGTCTGACATATTGTGGCGAATCTATTATCTCTTCAAAATAAAATTATGCTTGTTGCTGCAACTAATACTATGTCGCATATGACATACCCAGCACTTCACTCGCCTTGACTATTTCAAAATATTTTTATCAAATCATGCAAACAATCACAGTTGTCATTTCATGAATGCTACAGTATAGCAGAATATTAAAAATGCATACTATACAGGAAATTATAACCAGTGCACCAGATGAATGGTTACACCGGCCAGTACTATTCCGAAAGCTGAAAAATGTATGTTTCCAAGGGAATATCACACAATTGTCAATACAAAAATATGCAGCTATCAGTAAACACACTAAGCGGTGGAAGGTTCTCTCACTAGAGGATGATTCACGCCTGTTCCTCGCAGCCAAAAGTGGGAAGGACTGCTTCGACTTCAGCAATATGGCGGTTAAATCCTTGCACTTGCAATCACGTGATAGCAGATAAATATACGTCACTGATGCATATATACAGTTAGCAATTGTTGTCTGGGGCTGTAGTTTAACTAGAGCTGTCAAAAATAACAGGTTAGCGTTCATTTTCAAGTCATTACATATTACTATTTCTTTCGTCACGTTAACGCATATGTTAATTTTGATAACCAAACGGGAGAATAGTATGAACAAAGGTTTTTAATAGAGACCTGGTTCTCAACAACACAACAGCATCTGTTGTGACGTCAAATCTCAGAATTCACAGCTAAACTCAAAACAGTCAGTTAGCATCTCCTGGCGAAGCTGAAGAGGGGAAAGGCGAGGAAACATTGTGACTTTGTTACATTTTAAATAATTTTCTAGGGGAGAACACGGTGGCACAGTTGTTAGCACTGTTGCCTCTCACCTCTGAGACCTGGGTTCAAGGTTCAAATATTAGACAAAAAGAATACTGCTTAGCGATCAAATTTTCCAGTGGTGACACAAGCAAAACCAATGCATTAATTGATGCATTAAATGTAATTGGGGTGCAAAAATAATTCTATCTACTCGATTTTTGCTCTGCTATGTCTCTTTTCCTGCACTTCTGCATAACTTCAAAGTTAGTCCCAGTTTTGGTGGTCAACCAATCAGCAAGCTATGGCTGTAAGCGCCAACCAATTAACCAGTAGTTTGAGTTCAATAGAAAAGTTCTGTGTCTGGAGTAGGGACTAAAATAGGGTGCAGAAGCTGCCTGTGAAGAACTACAATCAGGACGAGTACCAGCGATGTGAACGTCAAAAGTTCCTGGTTCCGGAGAAGGGTTTTCGTTCCAGAAAAAAGTTTTGCCGGTGTGAAAGCGTCTATAGGCTACATTCACCATCAATAGAGATAGATACACTTAAAGAAGTAATGTCTGGTAGGCTAATACAGGCTGGTAGCCTACAGGCAGGCTTTTATACTCAAAAAAAGAAGTGGAAAATAGAAATCTTAAATTTTCATTTTTATTCATTTCATTTCAGTTTCGTAGTTTGAATTTCAGCTTAGTTTTCGTGTCTCACACTCACTGCAAAATTATGTACTCAAGTAACGATGTCAACGTAATTAGGCAATGAACAGTTAAAAAAGGGCATTACTTAGGTTCATTAAGGTAATGAGTCACATGACACATGATCACAAATTCAAAGGCAGTTAAAAGCACAGTGTCAGTTAAAAGCACTAAAATCCAAAATAAAAATGATAAAATGATCTTCATAGGCCAATCCCACCATCTGCCAAGTAACATCACTGACATGAAACCCAGTTCCAAGGCGGTGCGGCTGACTTACTGAGCTGCTGTCGGCGACGTTGTAGAGAAACGTCTCGCCATACGGACAGATGGGGGCCAGCGTTCTGTCAGGGGGGGCTGGAAGGCATGAGAGAACCTGTCAGCGCTCGTCGGCCTTTACCAGAAAGACCCACGGGGCAGGATAGCAGCTTTTCAGCTCGCGTCAGCATCGGGCAGCACGGCTACAAACACGGATCTCATCCATTAAAGAAGTTTTTATGAAAGCCTTGCTCGTTGACATCGCTATACGCAGGCACTGAGCTGCAGTCATGCAGCAAGGGAGTCCCTAAGGTCGGCAATGGAGAGTCTGCACTGTTAATAGTGTGGCCACTTCGGAGATTAGCAGAATAAAACCCCCATGAAAAAAGACGGCAGACCCCCCCCCAGGGCTAGAGCATAGCACTGTATTCATGATGGAACGCTTAACGTCGATGGGTCGTCGTGTCCCATGCAGCAACTCAGCATCAGTGCAGATACAGATGACTGGAACAACATACATGTGTGTGCACAGGGACAGCACACTGTCACTGTATGGAAGCAAAACCAGGGGTGGAGGAGGGGGAGACGGAGGTGCTGTGGATGTTTAAGGTACAGTGAGACGGCCTGTCAGCTGAGCTCTAGGAGGACAATCAATCACAGCAACCTGCAGGAAGCATATGGGGAGAGGAAGTCTCTCCCACAACCCACACACCCACACACACACACACACACACACACACATACTCCAGCCCACGATACAGCAGCACAGGATGACAGGGCTCAGAAGTACGCCTGCCTGTGTGACTCCCTCCCTCCAGAATGAGCATTCCCAAGACAGGCTTCCCCCTGGGAAAGAGGAGGGGCGTGGGAATGTGGATGCCGAGGCATGTGGCGATGTCATCCAGAAAGCTAACCAAGCTCCCCACCACACCCCCGCCCAGGCTGCAATCAAATGCTGTCTAAGCAAAGGAGAATCACACTCCATCCACCACGGTCTCTCTCTAATCGCAGTGGCCAGACAAGACGGCCGGGGGTGGGAGACGGAGCGTACCTTCCTGCGTGGCACATGGGCCGTCGGGGGGCGGGGGGTCCTGGCAGCTCAGGGAGTCTCTGAGAAAAGAGAGGCCGAGCGGCGGTCAGCATGCAGAGAATGTTCCAGAACGCTACACAGAAAAGTCCTGCTTCTCTCGGGGTGAGCGTATAGCCGCATGTAGCAGCTACATGTTGCAGCCGCGTGAGGGAGCTGCATGGAGGGGCAACATGTAGCGGCCATGTGTAGGGGCAACATGTAGCAGCTGCGTTTAGGTGCCACGTGGAGGGGCAACATGTAGTGGCTGCGTGTAGGGGCCACGTGGAGGGGCAACATGTAGCAGCCATGTGTAGGGGCAACATGAAGCAGCAGTGTGTAGGGGCAAAATGTAGCAGCTGCGTGTAGCAGCTGCGTGTAGGGGCCGCATGTAGAGGCCACGTGTAGCTACGCCGCGTGTAGGGGCAACATGTAGCGGCTGCGTGTAGGGGCCACCTGTAGGGGCCACGTGGAGGGGCAACATGTAGCGGCCGTGTGTAGGGGCACCGTGGAGGGGCAGTATGTACCAGCTGCATAAGGAGGCCATGTGAAAGGGCTACATGTAGCGGCTGTGTGCTGTGGCTACATAGAGGGCCTGCATGTGGCTGGCCACCTGCAACTATCAGAGCCGCACTATGCCCAATAAAACACACAGGTGCCGCTGACAATGGCCTACCGGTCCCCACAGAGGGCGCTGACTCTGTCCGGGACCTCGGGAACTGGCCGGTGCTTGAGCCTGTAGGAGCGGGTCGGACGGATGCAGCCTGCCGGCACGTCACAGCCATCCCCCTCGTAGATGTCATTTACGACCATCGTACCCTTAAAGTCTCTCGACGGAGGGGCAGAGGTATTCTGTGTGGCAGGCTCTGCAGGGGTGAGCAGAGAGCTGGTACTGATAGGGATGGGCGGGGGGGCCTCCCCCAAACGAACCCCTGATGATGGGGGCCGTGTGATCTGCGATTCCTGCAGTCCGGCCCCGTCCTTTTTGGGAGCGAAGGGGGCAGTCCTCTTTACCCCCCAGGAGAGCCAGCGGGACGATGATACGGTCTGGCAGAGGGGGCGGGTCTCCAGACTGCGCAGGATGCGGCGGCGGTGGCCCGTGGGAAGCACGCCCATCTCACACAGCTGCTGGTCACCCAGGCCCCAGCAGTCGCGGAGCTGACAGTACCCGGCGCGGGCCAGGCGGGGCCCGTACTGACCCAAGCGCAGGCTGGCGAGCCACGCTGAGATCTCCTCACTGGGCTCCGACATGCCGACGCAGCTACATCACGCTGCGTGGGGGCCTACGGACAGATGGGGCAGGGAGAAGGGAATATACAGTAACTCCTCACATTCACAAAAGGGGCTTTTCACAGAATAAAAAATGGTGTAACATGCTAATAAGGACCAGCAAGTGTCACCTACAGCACCGGCATTATCAGACAAAACTACAGCCGCAGAGAAAATTAAGAAACCACAACACAATTTTTTCTCTCATTTTTTAATTTATGTGCGTGCATATGTGAATAATGTCGTTTTTGTTTTTTTTGCAAAACGCAGCCTGGTTCTTCCCTGCTTCTCATTGATAAAGGGATCATCCTTGCTTTATGGGACTTCAGTCCTGATACACACTGTCTTGGCAGTGCACTTCCCACCTGCACTTAATGTTTCCCATTCCTTTTTAAGGTCACTTGATGCCAATGGTCATCTCTGGCATTAGAAAGTCGCTTCTGCCCTTCACCTGTCTGGCTTCTGGTTATTCCCAGTGTCTCCTGTTTCACCTCACTCTTGTGTACTGCTGTCTTATAAATTTTGAACCTTGAAGCATCATGATGCTCAGCGTAGCCTTCTGCCAGCAGAACCGAAATTAAACAGGAATTTAAGATTGCAAATTTATTTAAAATTACCTCCTAATGTCCGTCTTGGTTTAAGGGTGGCCTCTTAATTCTTTCCACGATTGAATATTGGCTATCAGTCAAATTTTCCGATGCAAAAAGGTAGAGAGAGACACAAGCAAAAATGTATTCATGAAATATAACTGAAGTACTAAAATTTCATCATTATATCTCTTCTCTCCGCATTTCTGCTTAACTTCCAAGATCGCGTCTTGGTTAACCAATCAGCAAGCTATCTGTAAGCGGCTCCCCTGTAATTCGTTTTCAAACGGAAAGTACAGAGTCTGGAGTAGGGACTAAATAAGGGTTCCCAAACTGTGTCCGAGGACCTACAATCAGGCCGAGGTCCTGTGGCGACAAAAGTTCTTGGTTCTGAAAAAAATTTCTTGTGGTGTGACAGCACCACAACTTGACATTTCCGTAAACAAGTAAAGAGGAATATTTTTGGAGCTTGCTGAAAGATCGCAGAAACTTGCAGGTGACGCATAAGTCAAAACCAATACTTAGATCACATAAAATTATTTAATATAAATATTAGTATTATATTTATAATATATTAGTAAATGCATACTATATCTTTAACACTAAAACTCTTGGTTTGGGTACACTGCTCATCTTTGTCTCGGCAATCAGCTTCACACACATGTTCACTGTCTCTGTGACCACGGAATGTCCCATTTTTCACAGTAATTGAAATGAAAATTTAGCATTTTTAATAATGGCTCCAAAACATAGCGCTCCCAGCATGTACAGTATTAATTTTGTACATACAGGGGCAATATTTAGATGGTTTGTATTTTATACAAAAGGTCTACATTAGAAATGACTAAGTAATAATAATGATAACAATGATAATAACAATGATAATAATAATAATGACACTTTTATTGATTCTCTTTCCACCTTTCCATCTTGCTCTCCATGACACACACACACATATACAGGTGAGAGCAAGCTTGGCAGTGAAGGCCAGCCACCTGCAGCAGCACCCATGGAGCTGGGGGTTAAGGGCCTTGCTCATGGGCCCACAGGCATGTGACTATTGGGCAGAAACCAGGCTCAAACAGGCTCAACCTTCCTATTACAGATACAGAGGGTTGGCTTGCTGAGCCACATACTGCCCCTCAAGAAACATGACATGCAAAGTGTTCAGTACCATTTATTTAGAAATTGGTATAATTTCATTTTTATGTTATCATTCGGTATTATTAGCAAATTTTCACTTCCGCGGGGATCTTCTGCCTCTAATCCTGGCAAATGTGAAGGGGTTACTGTATTAGGTTTATTATTATTATTATTATTAATAAAGATAATAATAATAATAATATCATACTGGGTTCACCGTGCATGCAGAAATTTAGAACTTCACTGTTGCCAGCACAGAAGTACTGAGACACAATGGCAGGAACTTGGGTCAGTTGACAAGCATCCACAGGAAAATGCTAATGAACCAGCCGCATGTCGGATGATCTGGTGTCTCCTGCGGTCCACAGTGGCCGTCTCCATGCCCCGAAAAAAGAAACAGACACCCCTGGCAACCGAAGATGCTGGCAGCAAGACAAAGGGGGGTTAAAGTGCACGGGCTGGGTGAGCGAGACACTGGACTGAGCAACCAGCATCAGCATAAGGTACTCTGGGCGTGTCGGAAAAGCAGCCAGAGCTGAGGTCAATCGGCCCACAAGGAACAGGAACAGCAGATGCACTTCTTATCCGCGGGTATGAAAGAGGAAAATGATAAACGGAAGCTAGCACTACTTAAAGAAAAAGACAGAAATAAACATGTTTTCACAGTCTGGAGAAAATATTAATAGAAGATAATGAGAGAGAAGGGTGCGGTGATCAGACCACATCAAGGCTGTAACAGCAGACACACCACACGCTGCCATTTTTCTGAAAGTGCGGCCATAAATAGAGCAGGCCCACTTGACCAAAACCCATGCTGCCCCCAGTGTACGCTCACATTTATTCCTCCATTTCCTTGCTATCGTCGATTTCAGCTCACAACTCGAATCCCCAAGGCCTTCTCAGGCAGCCGCGTGATCGATCTCCACTCAGTCACACCCTCTGCCACCAGCACGTGTTCCACTGCCGGTAGGAAACATGCATCCGAAATGTAACAAGTAAACCAGGACTCACACACTCCCCCACCATCACTCCCTCTCTCTCTCAAACACACACACACATACATACACACACACAGACAGACACGCATGCACTCACACACACACCCTCATCGCCACACAAACAAGTGCACGCACACACACATGCGCATGTGCATCCACACATTCACACACTCTTTCAGACAGGTCCGTACAAACACTCACATGTACATGTGTTCTTTCAAGCACTTGCACACACTCTCATACACACATACAGTCGCACAAACACACATACTCACACATGCCCACACACACACACCTCCACATGGTTGTGGCTGTGTTCCACCTCCACTGCAGTCCCCCCCACCACTATTAAGCATCACTCTCACTGCAGCAGACACAACTGTCAGCAGACACTCCCAAGCCACCATGCCCAGAACCTGCTGCAATGAAGCCAGGCTATTGCCACTGGGGGGCGCCAGCTGAGGGGAAACCGCAAGTTGCCTCTTCCAAATGACAGCCGTGATGGAATCAAACACCAGATATGTGTGACTCTGGGACAACCTCATGACATTATTTGCAATAAAAACAGCTTTCACCAGCTGCCACACAGAACCTCGTCGCTAAAGGATCTACACCCCAACAGAGTGTAATATATAGCAGATTACTGACAACGATTTCACTATTGTGCCCTTGATCACACGTCACTTTGGATAAAAGTATTTGGTGAATATAATGCAAGGAAATACACCCATTCCTCCCTCATACATCATCCATTTTCTGCTTCAAATATTGCTCAGCAGCTGTCACTAACCCCCTAACCTCTCTCGGTTCAAAATCCACAACGCTAACTCCCTGCAGATCTGCCCTTCTTCAGGACAGCCATGTCCATCATGAGAGTACAGCTTTCTCTCCAAGTTCTACTCTTTCACAGTAGGCCTTATTAAACTTCTACATCCAGGACTGACTCAATACAGCACTCATAATGCTCACAGCAGCAGACCTTATGGTTCCCTCACAAATGCCTCCTTTCCACTTTCCATAAAATCTTCCACAGTCTTCTTTTCTAGCCCACACACACAAAGACCCCGCTGCCCTGATCCGCACAGCAGCTCACAGCATCTACTTCACAATCTCCTCCCAGCCGCTGGCTTTTCAGGCTCTGCTGACATAACCAGGCTAAACTCACCGTCTACGGCAGCTCCTCAGCTTCCCTATCAGCCAACTCCTCTGCACAACTTAACTTACTTTCAGAAAAAAGAAAACTTCAATGTTTTTCCAGTAACTGTTCCTGCTCGCCTCCACCCCCTCGCTCTTCTCACTGAAAATGGTGCATCTTGCATGAAAGATAAAGGTAGCCACCGTCATATCGGCTCCCTGAGCCAGCAATTCCTCCCAAACTCCCACGGGTATCATTCACAGGCTCTGACACAAACGTCTCCCGATGTCTACTTTCACACTCTCCTGCCACTTACATACATCCCCTTCCTCTGCTCCAAACCATTTCTTCCAACTGCCTTCCATTTAATCTGCTCTTTTTCCCAATTTCTCCCCATCTACCGGGACTTTTTAACAAGCGAGTGCCACACTCCCCCCGGAAAGAAAGAAAAACACAAATCCTCAGCCCTGAGCTGTCCCCCCTCCCTCCCTCCTTCCTTCCTTCCTTCCTTCCTTCCAAGAGCATAAACCTAAAGCAATGCCAATCAAGCTCCAAAACAAAGCCTCTGAAGGCGGCGCCCTCGTGGTTCCCAAGCTCCCCTCCGGTCCCGTCTCTCTCCTCATCCTGCTGTCCTCATCCCCAAATGCTCAGAATGTTGCCAGCTAAGTCAGGAGCCACATGCGCCACACGTCCTGCTTATCAGGAGACGCATTTTCTCTGCACCTCCACCCTTATCTGCGGGGAGTCACAGACATCAGTGCGCCTCCTAACCTATTTGCACCCCAGGCCCCATTATCTCCTTATATGGCTTATCCTATGAGTCTAACGCAGAAGACTCCCCTCCTCCTTCCCCTGCGCACAGAGACATCAACCCACGTCTAGATGGCTGACTGTAAAAAACTAATAAAGCCCAATTTCCTCCCTTGGCTCACCCTGCTGAGAATCACTTTAATCACCCTTTCATTTCACTACAGAGGAGTGCTGGAGGGGCACCGTTGTTATTTAAAAAAATTGTTTAAAACTATTTCTTTTTATTTTATTTAGTTGTACAGCAATTTGTAACTCCATGTCTGTGAAAGGTACTTTATTAATAAACTTTACTTACTTATTTGGTGCTCTGTATTAATAAAGCACACGGGGAAGTGTAAAATGGCCATCACCAAACGTCGGTGTGTAGGAACAGTGTGCGAGTCTGCTACTCCCATAACAGGAAAGTCACTGGGTCAAATACCTTGGCTGGCAGAGTGATGTCACCGTTAGGTTCTTAGGTAAGGCCCTTAACCTCAGTTATCATTTAGGGAGAGGGGGATAGGACAGGAAACTGAGAAGTTGGTTTACACAGCATGGCCAGTGCGTGTGTGCGTGCGTGTGTGTTTGTGCGTGTGTGCATGGAGGGGGACTGGGCACCTGCCCGTTTTGCCTGAACTTTTTAATGAGAACTTTATGGTTGAAACTATTTGTGTGAGCTCTAAATGTACCGAGTGATACTTTAACCTGTAAGCACCTGCCTCTCAAAAAGTCCCTGCACAGCCCAGCAAGGCGGCATCTTTCCGATTTTAATTATATCAGCACCTTCTATCTAAATGCAAACTAACATTTCACACTAACTGATTAAACTCCCAGCTTCATTATTTTTAAGGTGTAATCTGGGCCCTCCCGGTTAGTTAATTATGAGTCCCCAGATGACCTAACTCTGATGCATGGGTGGGGAAATAGGATCAGAATGTGACCTGACTGGGCGGAGGTGAGAAGCCTGAGAATTAGTCATTATTCTCTTATGCCACACAAGCTGAAAGGCCTTACAGGACTATGGTTTGACTAGCAGAATTACTTTCTCCATCTAGAAATTAAGAGAAAAGCTTCCAGAAGTTAACTATTTTGAAGGAGCACACCAAGTAACACTAACACGATTAGCGAAATCTCATTTCCCATCTGCCAGTAAAATCAGCCAAGATCTTATTCAGGTACCCATTACAACAAGCTAACTTGGTTACAATATGCCGGGAGGTTTCCTTCTTCCAATAAAACTACTATACTGTTTCTTATAACTCAAGTTGTTATGTTCTTCTGGTAAACGGGGTTGCGTCACTCACATTACAAGCTGGAACCTGCAGCCAGCAGCCCCAGTACAGGCAAAGGCCCATATCATGACTGCATGAAACCCTTCCTGACTCACAACGACATATTTTTTATTCCGGACAACTGTTTTTCCCCCAAGGAATTCCTGAACACGGTTTACCTCACTTACTCTGACTGGGTGGGGCCTGTTCACTTACTGCAGATGTTATACGCGGCGATTACTATACGGCCATGGTTTCTTTGGTTTGGCCACAGCAACCAGCCCTGGGGAAGAATAAACAAATCCTACGAAGCCCTACAGAAGGTTCAGAAATTATCAAAGGCTGGGGAAGGAAGCCAAAGCCAAGAAGATGCTGATGTTTACCAGTTTACTTCCACTCCCCATCATTAAGGAGTACAGAACATCCAAACATTACCTCAGTTTGCTCAAACTAATTTTCTGTTATAAAGTGACCTTTTCACTGCTGCACTGATCTATAATTATCTAAAGAGTTGTTTACAGCTGCAGTCTGTAGCCATCTGTAGAGCTGCCTAAATCCATCTCTAGGAGCATCTACAGATAATCTATAGTTTATTTAAAAATAAAAGGGAACTGTAGATTTATTTCAAACTGAGCAGACCCTGTAACATCACCCCATCGATTAAGGTAGTCTTTCCCAACCCGGTCCTCAGGGACCCCCAGAGAGTCCTTGTTTTTGCTCCATTCGAGCTTCCCAAAAACAAGGAATTTCTGGGGGCCCCTGAGGAACAAGTTCAGAAACACTGGATTAAGATACTAGGAGATCTTACAAAGGTCTTCTGCTCCTGTTGCCCCCCTACCCAAAAGCAGGCAAGGACAGTGTGTAAAGGGTCATCACACCTTCCCAATCATCAGGCTACTGGGGCAGTGGTGGTCTAATGGTTAGGGAAGCATGTGTGAGATTGAAAGTTGGTGGTTTGAGTCCCCGACCACTGAGGTACCCTGAGTAAGGTACTGCTCCCTGGGTGCTAAATAACAGATGCCCACTGTTACGTCACAATGTCACATATGGGTTAAATGCTGAGGACACATTCTGCTGTTGTGTGCTGTGCTGGACACTGCCTCTGGGTTGGGCTTCCTGTATGTGCTGTGAACAGCAGACTCTGCTGGAGCTTGATTTGCTCACAGAATGGCATGTGACAGAGGCAAAAAAAATTCAGACGGTACACACAAAAGGGCATCGACAGGACTATGAAAACATTCTCAAGTCTCTCTTGAAGGCACTGTTCTGAGTGACTCGTACACACCTCTCCCACAGAGTGCAAAAAGGGCACAAAGTCCAAGGTGGATATCAGGTGCCGCCTTCTGACACTGACAGAAAGGAGACACACCCAGCCACAGCATGTGGCGTCTATGCATGTGACCAGGAACACACAGGTGGACCAGGGAGCGGGCAGACAGTCTCTGGGTGAAATCTCCAGGGCTGTCCACCTCTGGGAATCCGGCACAGGGGTGAGCCTATCAGTTTGATTGGTCTTAGTGGAGAGTTTCTCCATTCAGCATATCCTGGATGTTCTGCAGTATTACGTAAGAACCGCTGGTAAGCAGCAGGGTGTAGCACCTAAGCAGGCAAGGTAATGCGCACTAACGTGAGAGCTTCCACCTTCAGCTGAAACATACACAGCCTCAGACAGCCCACCTTCCCACGCCCCCACTGCATTTAGCCCATTAACTCCAGAGATCGTGGTGAAAATCAGCGAGGGGGTCACATAACACACTGAACACACTGAAGACATATCTTGGGAATGATTCTGGACCAGAAATACATTCTGTAAAAATTCTGCTGATAATTTCAACTTATAAAGATTATTTTACACAACCAGAGTTAGGCTTTCTTTATAGGCTTTGGCTTTTGTATGCGTTTAATCAGCGTCTTTTTTTTTACAAACCTTCAACCCAAATCACTCTGTTTGGTTTACTATATGAGGTCCACCCATTCCCGAAGTACAACAAGCAGGCCTGACATTGCAAGTAAACTTGCCCGTAAACTTTGACATGTGCGTCTACAGCAATGACAGCAACACACATGGCTAATACATTTCTCACCTACAAGTTAAATGTAACTTTTTCTTTTTCCTGACCACGAAACGTATAAAAACCTCCGTGTTTAGTGTATTGAGACCATAATCCAATCTCACTGACACTTTTATGTAAAAATAAAAGAAGGAGACGAATTTGGTGCTCTTTTTGGTTTTAGTGAAATTAAACGTTAGGTTTCACTATACAGACTTATTGGATTCATCGCTGCATGGCGTCGGGGGCACGGACTCACCTGAACTCCTGCAGAAGTTGCCCGTAGCTCTCAGCCCGAGTGTGGATGCATGTGCTCCGGGCTGCCTTGTAAGCCGACCTCGATCGGCACCTTCTCCCAGCGAGGTGTCCTCGGTCTCAGGCGACCTGCTCCTTCGGATGTTTCTTTCAATTCGTGCGTCCGAAAGGCGGCTTACGTCACGCGGTCGCGGAAACACTCCCTATCTGCACGTCATTTATAACTCTTTTATAGCTAATAAGGCAAAAAACATAAACTCACAGAATAACCGCATTGAGCCCAATGTGAAAGTGAAAATATAAAAAACTGAGAAAAGGTAATTAGGGAAAAGTCAGTAAAGAAGAAATTAGCGACAAACAGGGTTTATAGCAATACACTTTTACATGAAACAGCGAACGCTTTCAAACTATGAATTTTACTGGTGAAATGCCAGTGGGACGGTGATTAAGAGTGAAAGGTGTTTAGTTGCGTGCTGCTGCTTGACAGCACACTAGTGACAGGAATGCGTAAAGCACCCGGGACGACACTGGCATGGGAGCATACAAAGTGTATGTCCCTGTATGATAGATACACTGTAGGTGTTTACGGTTTCCGAGAAGTACAGCCTTACCGGACATCATACTACACAACACCGAACTTTGCTACACTGCATTCTTAGTTTCATTGATTTAAAAGAACGAAACTTAAGCTCCCCCCCTGACAAACCAATTTCCAACAAGACAACAAGATTCTGCTGTAGGCAGAATGTTACTGTGTAATACAATCGTTTTAAAAATAAATTTATCCGATTCTCACCTTAATTATTTTAAAATTTTCAGTTAATTGGGCGATTTCAGGAAATAAACGGGACATTATCTGTTATATTTACTATCTATTCACTAAGTAGACCAGCATAATACATGAATAAAACACATTAGTTCCTGTTCATTGTTGGGCACATTATCCATTATGGAATATTTCAAAGCACAAAAAAAGACTTTTTAATAACGTGACCCAAGTTCAGTTAGAGTTATTTCCGTTGAGACTAATAATGCAGCAGTTTGTTTTCGAAGTAGAGCGATGGCACTTCAGACTACAGCCTACCTCTGACATCCTGTTTCAACTTCTCTGACCTAAAAATAGTCTCACAGATTATTGAGCAAAACGTGCCTTATCCCTTAGTACTTTGTTCAGGGCACAGCGAAGCATAAAGACACGGGACCTAATTAGATGATCTATTATATAGATTAGATAGATAGATAGATAGATAGATAGATAGATAGATAGAAAGAATCAACCTAAACTACTGCAGTCTAACAATGAAAATAATTATTAAGGCGTCGCTTCTTGTAGCATTAAACTCAGATACAAAGTAAAGTGCCCTTTACTAAATGTAGATGTGCACATACAGACCACAGACACTCACAAGCTGTGTAACAACTAGTCTGGTAGCTTTTATTCAATACGAGCACATTGTTCTCTTTTTTACTACAGTATCCCAGCCTGCTCTTCCCACTGATGTCATATCCTAATCGGAGATGGTTGTCGTGATAACAGTAACCAACTGCCTTCTTGAAGACTGAATAGCATGGGGGTGCTAAGAGTATAAACTAACAAAGGAGAGAAGGGTGAAATATCTCAACATGCCAACATAACTAGCAAAACTCTAAGAGGAGGAATAGAAACACCTATATGTCACAAAAATAACAATTCGCAGAATATAACAGTTAACAGCTAGAGCACACATTTGCGTGTAACGGTTCAAGACTAAGCCATGTACTGTAGATCTTGTATCGGGTCTCGATACTCTCCCCAAGCGTGTGATGACCACAGTTTAATCTGCCTGCACCACTACAGCCTCAACAATGTCAGCCCTTGTGTCTGGTGGGGGCTCTGCAGTGGTCATCGAAGATCCAGTGACAGCAGAAGGGAAGAAACTCTCAGGTGTCTGTTTCAGCGCCTGTTCCTCACATATGTAGCATCTCCATCCTGGACCTGGTGGCTGTTAGGCTGCCGCGCTCTTCCAATTACTGTTGCTAATCTGTCATATCCTCTGCATGTTTGCACTCGTACCGTTTGTCCTGTGTGGAATGGGACCCGCGGTCTGGCTGATCGGTCATAGTGCACTTTTCCCCTCTGTCTGGCCTGTATTGGAGCTGCCTGAACCCGCGTCTCTACCTTGGGGACATACATACCCTTGGTCATGGGAATGAGTGCCTTGGTGTTCCGAGATAGCTGACGCTGAGCTGCCAATGCCAGTCTGTCCCTTGGTGTGTTGCGGAGGTTCAGCAGAGCTGCGTACATGTCCGTGCCGTCACGTGTACATTTCTCCAGCAGGTGTTTGGCTGAGCGCACGGCCCTCTCAGCTAGGCCATTCAATTGGGGATGGTAAGGGCTGCTGGTCACATGGTAGAAGTCCCATTCACTGGCAAAGTCCTGGAACTCTCTACTTGTAAATGAAGTAGCATAGTTGGTCATTAGTTGTTGCGGAGCCCCATGTGTAGCGAAGTAGCGTTTTGGCTTGGTTTATCATGGTGGCGCTGGTTGTGTTAGGGAGTTGGTCTATCTCAAACCAGCCAGAGTATGAATCAACCAATGCAAGGTAAGCTTTCCCCTCCCTTTCAAAGATGTCTGCTGCAGTGAGAGACCATGGGAAGTCAGGCACATCATGAAGGTGAAGGGGCTCTCTTGTCTGGTGCGGTTTGAGAGCATTGCAGGGGACATACTGAGAGATGCTGTCTTCAATATCTTGGTAGATGGTGGGCCAAAACATGGTTTCCCTGGCTCTGCACTTTGTCGCCTCCAGGTCAGGTTGACCCTGATGCAGCTGCTCCATATAATAGTGCTGTAGTGAGTGGGGAATGATAAAGCACTGACCACGGAGAAGCAGACCGTTGTCAGTTGTGAGTTCATCTCTCATGACATAGAATGGCTTCAGATCCTGCGGCAGTTTCTTTGATGAGTCCGGCTAACCAGCACAGATAACCTGCGATAGGCGCACGCAAAGTGGGTCAACCAGGGTCTCACATCTCGATTCTTCAATTCTCCCTGAGGAAAGAACGTCTACCATCATAACTTCATAGTTCTCGATAGCCTCCTTCTGGTCAGTGGAGGGCAGGTGTGCACGGGAGAGAGTGTCTGCTACATACAATTCCTTGCCTTTTCTGTAGACAACATTGAGATCATAACGCTGCAGTTTCAACATCATCCCCTGGAGTCGTGCAGACGCTGTGTGTAAGGCTTTCCATAGAATGGTGATCAATGGCTGATGATCAGTCTCGACCGTCGCAGGTCGGCCATAGATGCAGTTGTGAAACTTTTGGCAAGCAAAGACGAGGGCCAGGAGTTCCTTCTTAATTTGAGCGTAATGTGATTCAGTCTCTGTGAGTGCCCTAGAAGCAAACTCCACTGGTTTGTTGTGCTGCAGGCAAATGGCACCCAACCCATGTTGTGAGGCATCTGCAGATAGCATGACTGGCTGGTGCACATCAAAGTAGTGAGGCATGGGAGGAGCAGTGATGAATTCCTTAAGTTTGATGAAGGCGGTCATGTGGTGTTCCTGCCAGCTCCATTCTACATCCTGATGCAGGAGTTGGCTTAGAGGCGCTGTGATCGTACTGTAATTTGGAATGAACTTGGACAAGTAGCTAGTCATGCCCAAGAACCTCTGGAGTCCATGCTTGTCTTTTGGGGGCATCATGAGACGGACTGCAGCAGTTTTGTCAGGGTCGGCTTTACACCCTGATCAGTGAGTAGATGGCCCACATATGGGACCTCTAATACTCGAAAGCGGCCTTTGTCGGCATTTAGCTTGAGCTTGACAGCACATGCTCTGTCGAGGACCTGTGAAGAGGCAAATCGTACTCCTCTGTGCAGCCCCAAACTAGGATGTCATCAATAACAACTGCACATGGCTACCCTTCAAAGAGTTTCTTCATGCACCTTTGAAAAACTTCACTTCCAGTGGAAATTCCATATGGCATATGAAGAAATGAATAGTGGCCCACAGGGGTCATGAATGTAGTTAGCTTAGATGACTCCTCGCTGAGAGCCACCTGCCAGAAACCACACCTTGCATCGAGGATGGTGAACACCTTAGCCTCTGGCATATTTGCAATCACCTTTTCGACAGTTTTGCCTGAGAAGACCTTTGTTGAGGTGAACCGGGTTGATGTCTTATGCTGCCATCTTTCTTGCATGTAGCCACCACTGCTGACACCCACTCAGTGGGCTTCTGGATTGGTTTGATGACTCCCAACTTAGTCATTCTGTCGAGTTCCTCGATAATTTTTTCTTTCATTGCCAATGGTACTGGTCTAGGTGCACATATTGTGGGGTGCACTGAGTTATCCAAACGCATATGATACACAACAGGCAGCTTTCCTTTAGTGCTGCGTTCGAACAGATCTTTGTATTCGATGAGCTCTTGTGCCATTTGCTGTATGACATGCACCTCTGGCCCGAGGCGTACAAGACCTAACTTGACACTGTCATTAAGACCTAGTATGGGTTTGACATCGCTACAATATTTACAATATAGAACTGTAGCGTCCAACATGTGCAACTAATGTTTGGGACACCAACAGTCTCTATTATCTGACCTCCATAAGCTACAATATGGTCAATGCGAGCACTGGGATCAATGCACTGTAGAAGAACTTTTGATACTACGTTACATCTAGCTTCAGTATCAATCTTGATCTTCAGCTGCTTATTGGTGTTTCCCGTAGACAGGTTGGTGAATATCTCACCTCTCTGTGCTGGCATCGCTATGCTTTCACAGTAGAACACGACTGTTGGTTCCTGTGCTGTCTGCATGTCAAGTTCGTTTATTTTATGTGGACACCTGCTCCTGCTTGCATTGGGTTGTGAATTATTACCATACCATACCATACCATACCATACCACTTTATTTATAGAGCACTTTACCACAACAAACGCTGAAAAAAGTGCTGTACAGAGCAGGACAGCTGCTGCAGTCAGTCGGACGATGCCCTCCACAATTCGAGCATAAATATTATACTGCGCAGACCTCTGCTTCTTTCTTTAGCTCCCTGTTGCCCTTTTCAGACTGTTCGTGCAGCATGCAGATTTCAATAGCAGAGTTGAGAGTTAAGTTTTTTTCTTTCAACAGATGTGAACGGATGCTGTTCTTTTGAATGCCGTACGCTGAGCGGTCTCTAATTAGTTCGTCATGTAGTGTCCCAAACTCGCATTTTTTTGCAAGCGTTTTTAACGTGGATATATACAACTGCATCGTCTTGTGTGGCTTCTGGCATGTTGTATTAAACGCATGTCTGTCCACTATCAAATTCTTTATGGGAAGGCATACATTCCTCAAATTTCCTGACCAGCACATCGGAGTTCTCTGGGTCCTCTCCTTCCGCAAAAGAGATGGTGTCGTATTTATCCAATGCATCCAGACCAGCGAGACTGAGAAAGGTGTAAGCTTTCACTTTCTCGCTTGCCGCCGAGAGCACGGCGTTGCTATACACTGTCACGATCGCCGGCAGAGCGAGCAGGCAAGCAGGTGATCAAGCCGTGAATATGGGTAAAACAGGTATTTATTAAGGAAGTAAGGCAGACAGGGAGCACACAGTGAACCAACGTTAATGACAGACCTGGGGAAACAGACTTGAACGCGGACTAAATACATCGGACTGACTAGAACAGACAGGAAACAGCTGGTAACAAGCGGGATTCGCACGAGGGTAACGAGGTGGACGTGACACAAGCAAGGGCTGGATGATCGGTGGTGATAGAACCCCCCCCCCCCAAAGGCGCGCGCTCTGGGCGCGCCTCAAGGGAAGAGGCGGATGAGATGGGACCGGGAGAACAAGACCATCAACGAGAGACTGGGAACAGAACGGAAACACAGAAGAGGCACAGCAGCAAAAGCCATGACAAAACCTGACAGAGGACAGGAAATGTGGACAGGCAAACCAGAAAGGGAGACACCGGGGGAACACCAAAAGGGCCAGGATTGAACACGGGAGGCACAGAGGGACGTGGAGCCAAGACAGGAGGGACAAAGGGACCAAGAGGGAATGGAGGAGACACAGAGGGACGAGGAGCAGAAACAGGAGGGACAAAAACAGGAAGTAGAAAGGCCAAGGGGCAAAGGAACAAGAGGAGCCCGAGGGAACCCCAGCAGGCGAAAGGCGGCAGCCAGAGGAGCCGCGGGCAACCAAGAGGCCGAAGCTGGAGGTACCTCGGGTGGCTGCGAAGCAGGAGCCGGAGGGGACCACGAAGGGGCCGAGGAGGAAGACGGAGGGACCAACGGAGGGGGCGAGGAGGAAGTCGGAGGGGGCACTGGTGGAGGCGAGGAGGGAGCAGAAGGCGCCCACGGGCAACAGCCGAGCAGGAGCCCTGGGGACCACATGCGAGCTGGGGGGTAGGGCGGGCGGAAACCGATCCCTGCGCCTATGTCCTCTCCCCTTTCGGGACACTGAAAGGTGGGGACCTGACCAGGATCCACCATGCTGGGGCAATGATGGAGGGGCCAGTATTCTGGGGGGGGGCCTTCAGGGTCATCCCCGAGGGGTCCCATTCGAGCTCCCCCTCTCCTTCCAACAAGGGAGGAGGACCGATGGTCACACAGTCTGGGACCGCCTCGGGGACAAAGCCTGGGGAACTGGTGGACCTGGAGCCAGGTCAGGAACTGGGAGGACTGGAGCTGGAGGTCCCGTGGACGGGTCAGGGACAGAGGGAGCAAAGACAGGCCAGGGCGGAGCCGCAGGGACCTCAGGCGCGGGCGGCGGAGGCATAGGAGCCTCGGGCGGCGCTGCGGGCATAGGCCTAGGAGCCACCTCGGCCGAAGCTGCGGGCAGAGACCTAGGAGCCACCTCAGGCGAAGCAGTGGGCGGGGCCACAGCAGGAGCCACCTCGGGCAAAGCAGCGGGCGGGGCCGCTCAGGGGCCGCCTCGGGTGAAGCATTGGGCGGGGCCGCTGCAGGAGCCGCCTCGGGCAAAGCAGCAGGCGGAGGCGCAGCTAGGGCCTCAAGCATAGCAGCAGGTGGAGGCGCAGCCAGGGCCTCAGGCTGAGCAGGAGCAGGCAGACGGGCGTCGTGCGCAGACGAGACAGCAACAGGCAGATGGGTGCCGTGCGCAGGCGAGGCAGCAACAGGCAGACGGGCGTCGTGCGCAGGAGAGGCAGCAACAGGCAGACGGGCGTCGTGCGCAGGCAAGGCAGCAACAGGCAGAGGCAGGACAGGCAAGACAGGCGGCGCTGGCGAGACAGGTAGATGGGCGTCGTGCGCATGCAAGGCGGCAACAGGCAGAGGCAGGACAGGCAAGACAGGCGGTGCCGGCGAGGCAGGCAGGACAGGCTTACTCCTAACAGGCAAGACCAGGACATCAATTATCGCCGCTAGAGTTGGCGCCGTTAGAGGTGGCGCTGCCCCTTTAAGAAAGCGAGCAACCCGCAGGGCACCACTGGGCAAAGGGATGCTGGTGAGACAACCAGGCCAGAACCCATGGATGTTCTGGGACCTGTTGGGGAAGAGCAGGGATGGAGACAGGAACTGGGTGTCCATCTGGGGTGGGGTCCCTGGTGGATCCAAAATGCAGCCACAGGGACGTTTAGGAAGTTCAGTCATTCTGTCACAATGTGACAGGAGAAGGACAACCCAAATGAAGGCTGTGAGCAACTGAAACCCCTCGCAGGGGAGTTTACTGGTGGGAACAGGCAGGGCAGCTCACGCAGACAGAGCGCAATGACTGAACAGGGAGCACAGGACTAAGAGACACTAATTTACATGACCAACAGAGGAGTAAACCCAAGGCAGCTGTGGCTGGTTAACAAGTAGGAAGGAACAAGAGGTCAGACTAGCAAGCTTCAGGCGCAGCTGATTAGATGCCACGCTTGAGCGAAACACAGGGAGCAGGCAGGCAGGGTGGGGCTGGACATGACATGTGGTGATCAAGAGAACGGGGGAAACACACTAATGCTGAAAGGCTATGAGACAGAGGCTCTTGATCCCTCGGGCCTCTCTGCAGGACTTGGATTTGTCATTCCCAAAAGGAGGCCTACACCATACTAATGAATTATTGTGATGTAAAACCAGGTGTTTCAGTTTCATTGTCCACTCTCTCTCTCTCTCTCTCTCTCTATATATATATATATATATATATACACACATACATACATACATACATACATACATACATACATACATACATACATACATACATACATACATATATACACTCACCTAAAGGATTATTAGGAACACCATACTAATACGGTGTTTGACCCCCTTTCGCCTTCAGAACT
>JAODKC010000016.1:20158420-20197153 GCA_026777985.1 Mormyrops attenuatus | reverse complement strand
AAGGTACCACAGTCTAAATGGACTTCATATTCATTCACTTACATTTTGCCCAGACTACCTTAAATCCGACAAGTTACTCCGATTAGCTAGTAACCCCGCTTCGTAGTACAGGCCACTGTGGTGTAACTTTGCAAGTAACTTGATGATGTGTGGTGTAACTTCACGATTAACCCCTGCTATGAAAGTTGGCAATTTACGCTAAGTCTCAAACCTGCTCTGAGCAGTTTTTGTTCTTGGTTAAGTTGAGGTTTCTGCGTAAGCCAGCCCTATATAAGCACTGCCCCGCCAACTACAATTTCTCCGAAGACAATGCCGGCGTACCTGGATGATCCGTACAACATTGGTGCGCGAATCGTGAGGGGCTCTCTCCGCAGGGCGAGGGTTTTTAGGGACTGCCATAATCTGCTGGCATACCCATACGATGTTCTACATGAAAGGTACAGATTCCCATCCGAGGCAATTCATTACCTTTGCCAGTTGTTCAGTCCAGAGGTCTCTAATTCTACTCAGCGTAGCAATGCCCTCACGATCGAGCAGACAGTATGCTTTGCACTGCGATATTTTCCCAGTGGCTAATTTATGTAATCCATAGGTGATGCTGAACATTTGAGCAAGAATACGATTTGCCGTGCGCATGGGCGTCATAGTGGGGGGAAAAGTGGGACTGTCTTACCAGGGCCCCAAGTCGGAGGAGGGCCCTTGAGAAGTCTCGAATTTTATTTTTCTTTCAATATTACTATCATAAATAAAGGTCACAATGAATGTTGCTAACTAATGTAAATTTAATGTTTTTGTTGAAGAATTCGGTTGAGTGATGGATTGAGTTTTGTATCCCACGTAGTGTATATAGTGTCCGAGGACAGGCCACCACTCACCCCTTGCAAAAACACAAAATGGTTTAGTCTGCCGGGCTTTTTAACTAGACGCATTTTACTTAGCATTCCATTCCTTCTGCTAGAACGAGCATTGTAGCCTTGCAGTTGACAATGCCCTTGTCCAAGGAAGCAAAATCAGGCTGTCAGAAAAGAAAAGAAAGGCGGGAACGAGAGAAAAAGCAAAATGAGGGAAAGCAACTACTGACAAACTTCTTTTCCAAGAAAGGTGAGCAGAAATGTGAAAACAGATAGCCTATATGAAATTAAATGCCATGGGTATAAACTGCCTGAATACCACCGCGATTGTCAGTGCTAAAAACCGCATGACAATTGAAAGAACGTCTAATACACTTTCAAGTGATGCCTTGGTTACATCTGTAATCTGAGGTAAAGCCTAAATAAATTTGCATACCACACCATTGCAATAGTACTAATTTGAAAATTAAATGAATGTTTAATAAGTTATTATAGGTCATAACATAATTAGGCTAAAATTTGCTTAATATGGTCAGTGTCATAGGTTCATACAGACCAGGGGTGCACAATCCGTCGATCGCGACCGACCAGTAGATTGCAAAAGTGGTGCAGGTAGATCGCGCGACAATTAAAAAAATGTTTTAAATGTTAGCCTTTATCATCTGTCAACCCCATTGGCATTCGCCACTTGATTGACATAACGGGTGGCCAGTCCGCTTTTGCTTAAAACTTTGTTATATGAGGTTACTGAAACAAAACACGTATGTATTGTGAGCTGCTGCAAAACTCCAGCAAGCCTGCCTTTGGTGGCATGTATTGTAATGTGTAAACTAGCTCTTAAGGAAACCATTGTCTTGTCTTAATCATTCTGCAAATAGTCTGCAAAGTCAAGTCTTGTTTGATTATAATTTATTAGGCCGTAAAGAAATTGGTTAATGTATGGTTAGAGAACTAAAACTGTATTTTAAAGCTTTGTTGTAGCCTAGCCTAGATTAATGGGCACTTTCAGCATTATGAATGCTATACACTGTGACCAGGGATGGGGGGATCGGGGGGTTCAGGGACACTGCTTGTGTATAGGGCCCATAATTTTGTGCTACGCCCCTGGCCAGGACCATCTCCTAAAGTTGATTCAGCTGCGTAATCAGGGCACCACCAGTGCAGAGCTTGCTCGGGAATGGCATGTGTCTGCATGCACAGTGAGGTGAAGACTTTTGGAGGATGGCCTGTTGTCAAGAAGGGCAGCAAAGAAGACACTTATCTCCAAGAAAAACATCGAGGACAGACTGATATTCCGCAAAAGGTACAGGGATTGGATGGCTGAGGACTATGGTAAAGTCATTTTCTCTGAATCCCCTTTCCGATTGTTTGGGGCATCCGGAAAAAAGATTGTCCAGAGAAGAAAAGGTGAGTGCTACCATCAGTCCTGTGTCATGCCAACAGTAAAGCATCCTGAGACCATTCATGTGTGGGGTTGCTTCTCAGCCAAGGGATTTGGGGATTTCACAATTTTGCCTAAGAACACAGCCATGAATAAAGAATGGTATGAAAACATCCTCTGAGAGCCACTTCTCCCAAAGACCCAAGAACAGTTTGGTGATGAACAATGCCTTTTCCAGCATCATGGAGGACCGTGCTATGAGGCAAAAGTGATAACTAAGTGGCTTGGGGGAAAAAACATCAACGTTTTGGGTCCATGGTCAGAAACTCCCAAGAGCTTATTCCCATTAAATTTGTGTGATCAATCCTCAGGAGGCAGGTGGACAAATTCTGACAAACATCAAGAATTCATTATGCAAGAATTGGTTGCCATCAGTCAGGATTCGGCCCAGAAGTTGATTAACAGCATGCCAGGGTGAATTGCAGAGGTCTTGAAAAAGAAAGGCCAACACTACAAATATTTACTCTTTGCATAAACTTAATGGTCAATAAAAGCCTTTGATACTTATGAAATTCCTGTAATTATACTTCAATGTACCACAGAAACATCTTTGTGAAAACCAATACCTGTGTCATTCTCAAAACTTTTGGCCATGGCTGTACAGTACTTGATCCAAGCCCTCTTTGACTCCAGGCACAGGGGCACTTGCCTACAGTACTCGGCCCAAGCCCTTTTTGATTCCAAGCACCAGGGCGCTCACCTACAGTACAGTACTTGGTCCAAGCCCTCTTTGACTCCAGGCACCTGGGCACTTGCCTACAGTACTTGGTCCAAGCCCTCTTTGACTCCAGGCACTGGTGTGCTCACCTACAGTACTGGCCCCAAGCCCTTTTTGACTCCATCCTCAACCCATCTCGGATTGCTTACTTCCACCACCTGCATCTGGACCGGCCTACCCCTTTCACCTCTGGGATGCCGCTTCCATGCAGCTGTAGTCTCCCATAGGGTGGGGGAGTACTGTAAGGCATGGCTCCAGTCTGCTGCCTCCACAGCCACAACTACACTTACCTCTTTGGTGATCCAGCAATACTTACAGCTGCTGCTCATTTCCGAAGCATTACCCATGATCCTCTGGTGTGTGTGTGTGTGTGTGTGTGTGTATATATATATCTCAGAGTCATTTCCCTCTACCCCTTGAGAGGAATTGCATCTACTGTATGATCAGCTACTGGGTGCTCAGTTACTCCGCAGTTCTTAGCCAATTGCAAGTTTCTCCACTGGAGTTCTCTCATGTGTTTGCAATCCCCAATCTCTTTCCTTGACAGTGTGATATCCTGATCTCCTTGTGTGAGTATGTGTTTCACCCACCCCACATCTGCACCAGTGCTTACCTTTCTCTTCACCCCCAGGACAGATCATTCAGCTTTTTGAACCCTGTGTGTACTCTTGCCCCATATTTCTGATGTACAGTATAACATTACACTGCTCAGCAAGTTTTCAATTTCTATTTGTCAAACGAATCAAGCTAGGTGAATTATGTAGTATTTTTGTGCTGAATTCAAATATTTAATTGGAATTAGATATCATGCAAGGATTTTGAGTAACAGACAATTAAATTCTACTATACATGGTTATTTGCAGTATATGTGTATGGTGGAAATGACTAATTTAAAAGGTCTGCTGTACTTGGCCTCAGGAATATTGCTCTTAAGTGTCAAGCGGAATTCAGGAAGCATGTGCTCAGCCCATTGCCGCTCATACGTTAACTTACGAGTGGAACACCCGTTATAGTTCAAACCACATAAAGTTTCCTAATGACAATGCAGTGGTGGGTCACATGGCTGTCAGAGATGTGAAAGCAGACAGAGTGGAGGTGGCGAGAGGCTCGCAGGTTGCTGTAACAGCAACTGTCTGTCACTGAACATGGATGAAACAAAAGACATGACCGCTGCCTTCTGGAAGTGTCACGCTGATTATTTTCCAAGCTCCATCAGAAGGTCCACTGTGGAAGCCATCAGACACTCTATGTGTCACAGCAGCTAGATTATACACACTTGCATCCTGGGGGTTTCTGAGGAGACCTTGCTCTTATCAACACCCCCCCCCCCAACATGCTAGCATCCTGTACCCTGGTCGCCAGTCCACACCCCTGTGGATGGAGAGCAAAGCAAACAGCATCAATAGAGAATAAAAAGCTCAGACCTGGCCTGGACTTCACGTAAGTGCCTTGTTTCCTCCAACATGGAGCTGATGTTGGCCTGGATCTCACTTGGTGCCTTTTAAGAACCTGCCTACATTTCCACCGGTTTCAAAAAAGAATGGAATGATAATGTTACATAGGTGGAAGTGAGAGCAAAGCAAAAATTCATATACATTCTGTTTTTTTAGATTTTGATCTTTTTCAGATTATACATTTTTCTAAGCTGCCAAACTGAAAAAAAGTTTTAAGAGTATGACTCCTTGCATGCTGTCTCTATTGCCTGTATCCACTTTTATCTCCATAAAGGCTTCGCAATCTGAGTGCGTAAGTGAGCTTATTCTTTATTCTCACTTGCTGGTTTACTGCTGTCCATTTAAGGATCACAAAATAAAACTGTTTGCTAAAAGCTGAACTTTGCTGTCTGCCTCATGATCTCTTTGCTACTTGAGCGCCACAGTATTTTATATATTTGACCTGTGATGTTTATAATTTATTTATAGAAAATCTATCTTTCGTTTTCCACAGAATAAAAAACAAAACGCATAACGTTATTTTGCTAATAAGCTGGCTAATTGTTTCATTGCCCAGCACCGGCAATTTTCTGGGTATGCAGCAGGTTCGATATGGTAACCCTGATGTTACAGTTCCAAATTCTGAGACCAGCTTTTCTGTGGTGCTGTGCTGGAGCCGTTTTTTTTGTGGTGAAAACACACAGAGGTAGTTCCAGATTGGGAAAAAGTTCAATACCACACCATGACAAACAAATTGTCAGCTGTTTTTTGGGATCATAATTGAAAGGGCTGATTATAACCCATGGACACTCTTTTAGATTTCAAGCCCATCACCCAAAATGCTTTTCTGAGAGGAACATTTGATCCCCCTTACGAATTTCTCGCAGCTGTATTCAGAAGCTTTGGGGATTTCAGGGATAACATACATCTTTTTTATAGGTTCTTTACTGTTTGGCTGCCATTGTCCTGAGTAAGACCCATCTATCAACTTTAAAAGTTTTATGGCAGGATGGGTGTAAGTAGAGGCTGGGGCTTTGACCAGTAAGACCAGATGATGAAGTCCTGCAGGATCGAACTTCTACTTGGCAGTGGGGCAGTATGAAGGTTTCGATTTTATTAGTTTAAGACTTCCTGATTCTGAGCCTGAATAGGCTGCTGATGAGTCAGGTTGAGGTGGGGAACCATCAGCTAACAGCCCTTCTAGAAACAGGGGGTTGAAGAAAGCCAGCAAGGACAGCCTGGGAGATCCAGCGGCTGGCCGAGGAGATCAACACAGCTAACTCAGAGAGAGTTGCCACCGGATGGAAGGGTTTTGAAACTGTTTACCACATGAGTTTTATGAGTCAAAGAACCTCTCATGCATGGGTAAGTTAAGAACAACATCTCCTTACAACAACGCTGTGCCAGAATTGATACCTTATACCAAACTCACCAAAGAAACGTATCAAAGAAAGATTGTCAGCATACGACAGTTATGTTGCTGCCAAAGAGATGTGGCCAAGATTTTCATGGATGGGGAGCAGTGCCATGATCAGGATGCCATCAGACAGGGGGATGGGGTGGGGGGTAGCAATGGTGAACGTTGACAACCAGGGAGCCAAGCAGCTGCTGGATCTTGTAGCATTTTTTTCGGGGGCGGGCAGGTCGCAGCACTGGCACTGGCATAATGTTTGCACAGAATAACATCAGAAAACTTGCAGCAATGATTCCAAGACTAGAGACAACTGGAGCGACTCAGAGCACAAAATACCACAGACAACCCCTGACTTCAATTTGTATCAGTCTGGGCACATTTGTTAGATGTAAATATTTTTATTTATATTTATATATTTGGCAGTCACTTCTGTCCAAAGCAACATATGCACATATAATTATGAATGATGCAGTTATCTTATTATCTAATCTTATTCATGATAAAAAGTTCTTGTTGTTGCTAACTTTAATATCCATTTATTATCCACTTTATTAGGTGCACCTGCTTGTTAATGCAAACAGCCTGCTCCTACGAACAAAAAATCTGGGGGGCAACTAAATACACAAAGCATCAGAAGTTAAGTGTGGTGTAATTGCTGGTGCCAGACATCATGATTCCAGCGTCTGAGAAAAAGCCACCTTCCTTGAATCTTCACACAATACAGTGTTTAGCAATTTAAAATGATGTAATGAATAAAAGACATCCATGCAGGGTGGAAGCTCCTTGCTAGTAAAGCTGATCAGAGGGGAAAGGTGTTGAGTCATTAGTCAACGAGAAGTGTAGAAATGTAAAAATAGCAGCTCAGTATATAGCAATGCTGTGCAAAAAGGTTTTGATGATTGCAGAACCTAACATTGAATGAGTGCAAAGATATTTATTGTGCTGAAATTTTCTGGGAAAATGATTAGTAAAATTATTATTGCACACACTATACATGCTTCCAAAAATTGTTACAACCTTGGAATAGATACAGTGCTATGATAAAGTGTTTGCCTCCTTCCTGGTTCTCTCTTATTCTCATATGCATAACATTTAGTTGTTTCTGGTCTTCAGACAAACTTAGGATAATACAAAGGACCACCTGAGTAAACATAACACACAGTTTTTAAATCATTGTTTGATTCATTGAAGGAAAGCAATTCACAAACATGCATATCACGCGAGTGACAAGGTAGTAGTCACTCAGTCAACCAATGAACCCAATTTCAATGATAATGGGTTAAATTAAACTAGACAGGCTCCAGCCCCCTTGAGATGCTCAGACGTAACCTTAACCTTCCTATGCTGTTGGGGTCGGCACCGACCCGTTTGTAAGTTCAAAATGCATAAAAGAACCGCATAAATTTGTGTACTGCATCAGGAACCTCTTTTTAAAGAAAATTAATAAATAAATAAAAAATTTCACTAGGCAAGGCATGCCCAGACATGTAACACAAGATAAGACCACTTCAGTTTATATATTTAATTCACTAATTCACATTTTACCCAAAAGAAAGGTCCAGAAAGCCACACCAAAAATATTCAAACCAACCTTTTCATGGATTAGAAAGCCTAACAAGGTAACCAAGAGGTAGGAAACAAATTGGATGATAAATAATTGTTTTGAGGGTATTTTATGGCTGATTTAAGACACGGGTCAGCACCGACCCGTCTAACATAAGAGATAGGTAAAGAAAGCTAACACAATCCGAAGGTTAAATTGTTCATAGTCTAAAACCCTGTGGCTGAAATGTAAACTTTGCTGTGAAAAGAGTGGGCCAGAATATTTCCAAAGTGATTCCAAAGCCTCATTGAAGGAGTGTTAAAGTCAAGGCAAAGACTGCATTGAATGGGGAGATAGAGGCCACCGTAAGAGAATAAGGGCAGGGACAACCCCCACAGCAGAAGAGAGTGGCTCACAGGCGCCTGAGTACTGCAATTCAGCCCCAGTGGAGTGTGAAATCTTCCAGTCCTTGTCCTGGGTGGCTCACAAGAATGCAGCTTTTCGTCTCCAATAAACCTCTAAATGCTCATGGCTTAGGTGTGGAGAAGGACAAATCTTTACACTTCCAGGTAGTTTTTGGTTATAATGATTTTGTTTAATATTTTGCCATAGGTGAAAGGAGACACCTTCATAAAATAATAATTAAGAATTAAGTTAAGCCTTTATGCCTGTGATTGGAAGGTCGCCAGTATGGGCCTCAGCAGAATAATTACTGGTCTGTGGGCCGTGGAGTAAGGCCCTTAACCCCCAACTCCAGGGGCCCTGCAGGCAGCTGCTCCTTTGCTGTGACCCCAAGCTTGCTCTTATCTGCATGGGGAGCAAGATGGGCTAAAGTGAAAAGAGAATTTCACCACGGGGATTAATAAAGTGTTTCTATTCTATTCTATTTCAAAGTCCCTGTAAAAATTGTGATGGGTTGGTGCCCCATCCTAGGTTATTCCCTGCCTTGTACCTGTAACTTCCAGACCCCTGCCACCTTGAATGATTCATCAGCAGCCTGCAGCAAACGGGGGGCAGATGTGAGCTGCACAGTACTTTGTAAGTCTCCTCACATGCACCAGAAGGATGATTTATTTTGTTCTTCTTTGTAGCTTGCTTCCCCTTTTTGTAGTTTGATACAGAAAATATTATACAAAGATATTTTGCTGTTCAGTGCAAAAGTCTTCAGTGTAAAACTTTCACACAAGCACTTTGAGTCTTACTTGCCATTCATTTATTCAGCTTATTTGTATTGAAATAGATCACATTTAATATTAAAATATAATGCTGAATAAATGTGGCCTAGGCACCTTGTTCAAGAGTACATCGGAAGCTTCTGCGCTGGTAGTATCTTATTTTGGCATGTGGCAAGGCCTACAGGCCTACAAATGCAGCGGCTTCCCTCAGCAAAGCCCCCACCCCAACAAGCTTAAGCACTACAATGCTGACTTTGATATGGACAATGAAGAACCTAGCACAACCCCCCCCCCATCACCACAGTTGATGTGCAGGCAGTGTACCATATATGCCCCTGTACAGATGTGCACGACACACTCACCAAATTTACAATTTCCACAATGTAATTTTATCTCTTATTTGCAATATCACCACATACTGTAACTATTCAGTGAGTTTGAAACTCATGGGTTTTACAATGTTGGGTACCCATTTCAGGTTGGACTTCCTGTGCCCTAGTTCAACCAACTTAGCAAACAGTGGTATTAAGAACCAAATGTAGATCACAAGGGGGGGCTTAAACAACACAAATCCAGAGATGACTCATCATAGATTCTGGCAGCCGCAGCTGTGGCACGTGCAGCGTGCATATACAAATGAGGGCGTCCAGTCAAACTTGCAGAGACTAACAGCTAGTCAGCTAGTCAAAGCAATGTTAATTGTTTCAGGAATATTATGGAGCGTAAGTGTTTGTTGTTATGGTGCATAGGTGATTATACTGCTTGTGTATTGCTGCCCTGTTTTAAGTCACGTGTCATGCAATTTCAAGTTAAACTCTGGTCCATGGATTCACTTCACATCTTTGTTCGTCTCTGGCTGGATTTTCATTAGTTTAATCAATGTGCATTGATTTTCCAGCCACACAGCAGTTTTCACTGCACTCCAGCCTGCAAACACTCAGATATTCATTTAGTGATTTACAATCTGTATAAGATTCTTTTAGTTTTTCAGTGTATGATGTTTGCTAGTTTTCAACTAATTAGTCACCCCGACTGTACAGTGGCGCGCCCGTCTACACTAAAACATGATTATTAGGTTCGTAATGTGTAAAATTATAACACCTTTTGATGTTTAATAGGCTTTGTCTTAACACTTCCCATTATCTGACATTTTCGCTTATCCGACATTCTGCCAGCCCCTTTATGTCAGATAAGCGAAACTCTACTGTAGTCATTTTCACTATAGGACAAATATGCCATAGTCCCTTTAACACTTTTTGTCTTTGTTTTTGGGTTAGTTAGGGAGCTACGTCTAGTGCATTGTCTTTGATGTTTTTTATTTTGGCAGAATAGGTTTTGTTTTCAGGTAGAAGTGTTCCGTTGGTTGTTTTGGCAATATTCACATCTGAATCAATTGACCGTTACTATTTGTAAATAAATCACATCGAAAGCACATTTGTTCATTATTCTTTCCAACATATACACATTTCTCAGTTACTAGTGAAGTACAAGTCATAAAGAAATCATGAACAAATATAGTTGCTACTTGAGAAAAGATGTCATAATTCATTAATGATGAACAAACATTACATCAGTATTTCACTTGTGTTATTCATTACTTGTTCCATGAGTAGTTAAAAAAATATATTAAATGAACAGATATAGTAACAAATTTAGTAACTGCTTAGATAAAACATGCATAATGATTCATTAATGATAAATTAACATGAGTTTGTGGTTAATTAATACATAAGAAATAGCATAATACTACATTTTTTGTTCCCCGACAAGTAGTCTTACCAAAATGTAATTTGTGCCATTATGGTGGGCATGGACAGCTCAGAGGTGAGCCACGCAAGGCAGTAGCAAAATCTCCATGCCCCTCCCAAGACTAGTGCAAGCAATCTCCAAGAATCGTGCAGGGCTGGAGGGCAATAATGCCCTCAGGTGCCACAACGGTCCAGAAGCTCAACAGACATGTAAAATAACACCCTCTGGACTGCAGGTGGAGATCCACTGCTTGAAACCACTCTGCTCGCTGGCTCTCCACAGCTTTGCCCACCTGAGGAGGATGCGGAGGAAGCAGGCTGTCCTTTTGGCTGCCGCCTCTCCTGACCTTGTGCCTCCAGAGCCCTGCCCATGAGAAACCACCGCCACTCCTCCCAAGCAGAGCCCAGGAGGGGCTGCTGCTCATCCCAGTCATCTCAAGTCTGGCCCAAAGGGGCCAATTCCCTGCTCACCTTTGCTGTGGCTCCAGAGCTTTGCCTCTGCTGCACACGGCCCAGAGAGGGCTGATCCACCGTGCTTCAGGCACCCAGGCCCAAGTGGGCTGCTTTACCTGCACTCCAGGTGCCTGGTCCCAAGAGGGCTGCTCTGCCGAATTCCCAGGATCCCAGCCCAGCCAGGCCCCATCTCCCACACCTGGCCCAACGTCAGTCATGCCACTCCTCAGTCCACTCCTCTGGTTGGGACATTGTCCTGGGCTGCTTGGCATGCTCTGATTCATCTGTATCATACAAGGAACACCAGTGGTCTCGCCAGATCCCCCGGCTTCACCCTGCTTGCCTCTAGGTGCCACCGTCTGTACCCTGCCATCTTGTCGGCTCACGCCTTGACTCCTGATGCCCCGCTGGCATTTGCTTCATCTCATGCTGTCCTGCTAACGGCAGACTCCCCGCTCATCGCCAGGCTGGGTATGGCTGACCTGGAAAATGCTCAGCCGGAGGACTTAAAGTGGGACCCTCTGGGTCTTGCCCTAAGTCCCACGGCCTGGACGCCTGCCTCAGCCCAAGATTCACACCGACTCAGTCCTAGTCCCAGTGTGATCAGTAGTGTTGGCTGGGGTCCAGAAGAAGGGCTGGTCAAATCTGTCTCCAGGAGGGTGAAACAGGGACACACCAGCTGTCCAGACTCTTGATGGTCCAACGTTGTCCGCCCAGACAACTCTCCAGCTGCGACCAAGAGGAGAGGATCCTCTACGCCCTCCTGCTCTGGCCTTGAAGTTCCCTCAGTTCCCATCCAGGGTCCAGCTCCTAAGGGCATTGCTCAGCACCCAAGGGTCTAGGAGACTCCCTGGACATGCCCTGTATCCTCCAGTTGTAACTTTGTCTTGCCCTGGCCAGTGTTTCTTATTACCCCCTCTGGTGTTTCCGCCCCAGTCTCTGTTGTTCCCCCTCTGTTGTTCTGCTCTGATCTGGTGTGGCATGTTCTGTTGGTCAATGTCCCTGTCTCTTTGCCATAGCTCCCTGGTCCCCATTGATGTCTGGTGCTTGTCCCTCTGATCTGGGGTCTGATGTCCTTTGTCTTATTCCGTGTTTGGCATGTTTCGTCAGTGTGGTTTTGTTTGTTGGTCTCTCCTGTTGTCCTTTTGATCCCAGGTCCGGCCCCTGCCTGTCCTGGGCCCAATATGGAGCCATGTGCCTTGTCCAGTGGCTCTGTCCAGTGGCTCTGTCCCTCTGGTCTTTTGTGGTGTCTATCCTGTGTGCACTGAGTTCTGCCATGCCCTGTCCTGTCAAGTATCCCGTCTTTCCCTAGTCTTGTATGTCCACCCTGTCATTTGGTCTCCTCCCCTGTTCATCCTTCTCTCTTTTTTTTTTTTTTTGGGGGGGGGGGTGTACTCTTATGTCCTACCCCCCACGCCCCCACCTAACTTTCATCCTGTTGGCAAAACAGGTAGATGCATTATGTTGTGGAGCACAGGTCTGATTAGGATAGCAATATGAGACAGCAGGATTTATGCTCAACTGGGTACCAGATTCCTTTAATGAAACAACACATTTGTAAGACAGAAACAAACAAGGCAAATAAGAACAATTCAAGAAGTATTGTTATACACCCACAATCCTCTCACATCTGCCGAGCTGCACTAATTTAAAAATCATAGCATCTTAATTAGTTTGTACCAGCTGGGAAATATTAAGGCACTGAGTAGAATAAACTGCCCAATCCCATCCAGTCTGCAGAGTCGTTCACAATCTTCAAGAGGTGCCTTTAGACCCTCTCTTCTGGGAACACCCAAACTACCCCCATCCTACCACAGACTGGTATCTTAATGTTTTCACTTACTGGATTACTGGATGCTAGTAGGAATCTATTAGGGAAATCTATCTATTAAGTCAGCATCTGTGCTGTTTATCATTAGGCAGAGCCTGGCAATACTGCAAAGATCAAAGAAAGCAGGCTTGGTGAGTGACCTAATGTGCGCATTGAGGGTGTGAATTAAATCTAATACAAAAGCAAGGTTACAGATTTAGAGGCATTAACCTGAATACCATCAATATGAAAAGAAATATCACGATACATGGCAGACAGGTCATTGGGGTGGATTACATGGAGCACATTAAGTTTGCTAGCATTCCGCTTTAGCAAGTTAAATGTCATCCAGGATTTAATGTCATGAATCCAAGCTGTAAGAGCAGGAGAGAGTAGGAAAGTGTTGTACCTATAACTGGAGTAAATCTGAGTGTTATCTGCATAACAGTTAAAACTCCATGTTGGAGAAATATGCATCCAAGTGGTAACAAGTAAAAAATGAAGAGGGGAGAGTCTAATTCTGAACCTTGAAGAATACTTTGCATAATAGAAGCAGTGTGTGATTTGTATTAATTAATGCCTATAAGCTGATGTCCATCAGGGAGGTATGAGATAAACCAGGAGAGTACAGTACCAGTAATACCAACAGATATAAGACATCCAGTAAGTGTACTGGCAGAAATGGTGTTGAAAGCAGAGCTTATATGCAAGGGAAGAGAAATGCCTCAGTGTCAGCTGCCTAGAGAAGGTCATTAAGAACTCTAATTGGAGTTTCTTAGTACTGTGGTGTGAATGGAAACCAGATTGGAATGGTGCTAAATGAGACTGTGGTTGTGCAGCAACAGCTCTTTCTAGTATATTGCAGGAAAGTGACAGTTTAGAGGTAGATGAAAAATCACATAGATAAAGAAAGAGTAAAGTCTACAGGCATTTCACAAAAACCTTCTTTATTCCAGAATTAACAAACAAACTTTAAGTAGTACTTTGTTGATTCCTGCCCAGTTTCCATGTGAGAAAATCCCAGACTGTCAATAACAGGAAAATCGATCCCATGTATTTCAGTGGTAAAATGTGTTATATGGTTGTCACACCAGACATATGCAGATGTAAAAAAATATAAACTAATTAGAAAATCAATAAAAAGACACCAAAGAATCCAAAATCAAGATCAAAATGAATTAACCTATTTGCTGAAAATATATTCCAAGTTCTGGTCCTGGTGCTCACTGTCTTGCTGTATGGCTGTGAGACATGGACACTATCCATTGAGCTGAGACAAAGACTGGACTCCTTCGGTAATGGGTCTCTTCGGAGAATCCTTGGGTACCGCTGGTTTGACTTTGTGTCGAATGAGCGGTTGCTAGAGGAGTCCTGAATGAGGCACATTACCTGCATCGTGAGGGAGCATCAGTTACGGCATTACAGCCGTGTGGTGCGTTTCCCTGAGGGTGATCCGGCTCGCAGGATCCTCATTGCTGAGGACCCGAGCAGCTGGACCAGGCCAAGGGGATGCCCAATATTAATCGTGGATACTGGAAAATTACTCAAATAAAACATGACTACGATATATATACACTGCTCAAAAAAAATTAAAGGGACACTATTTCATCAGAGTATAGCATCAAGTCAGTTAAACTTCTGGGATATTGATCTGGTCAGTAGCAGAGGGAGTTGTTAATCAATTTCAGCTGTTTTGGTGTTAATGAAATCTACAACAGGTGCACTAGAGGGGCAACAATGAGACGACCCCCAAAACAGGAATGGTTTAACAGGTGAAGGCCACTGACATTTTTCCCTCCTCATGTTTTCTGACTGTTTTTTCACTAGTTCTGCATTTGGCTACAGTCAGTGTCACTACTGGTAGTATGAGGCAACACCTGGACCCTACAGAGGTTGCACGGGTCATCCAGCTCCTCCAGAATGGCGCATCAATACATGCCATTGACAGAAGGTTTGTTGTGTCTCCCAGCACAGTCTCAGGGCCATAGAGGAGATTGCAGGAGACAGGCAGTTCTCTACTAGGAGAGCTGGACAGGGCCGTAGAAGGTCCTTAACCCATCAGCAGGACCGGTATCTGCTCCTTTGTGCAAGGAGGAACAGGATGAGCACTGCCATAGGCCTACAAAATGACCTCCAGCAGGCCACTGGTGTGAATGTCTCTGACCAAACAATCTGAAACAGACTTCATGAGGGTGGCCTGAGGGCCCGACATCCTTAGTGGGCCCTGTGTTCACTGCCCGGCACCGTGGAGTTCGACTGGCATTTACCATAGAATACCAGAATTGGCAGGTCCGCCACTGACGCCCTGTGTTTTTCACAGATGAGAGCAGGTTCACCCTGAGCACATGTGATACATGTGAAAGGGTCTGGAAAAGCTGTGGAGAACATTATGCTGCCTGTAACATTGGTGGTGGGTCAGTGATGGTCTGGAGAGGCATATCCATGGAGGTACGCACAGACCTCTACAGGCTAGACAATAGCACCTTGATTGCCATTAGGTATCGGGATGAAATCCTTGGACCCATTGTCAGACCCTACGTTGGTGCAGTGAGTCCTGGGATCCTCCTGATGCACAACAATACCCGGCCTAATGTGGTGAGAGTATGCAGGCAGTTCCTGGAGGATGAAGGAATTGATACCATTGACTGGCCCCCACGCTCGCCTGACCTAAATCCAATAGAACACCTCTGGGACATTATGTTTTGGTTCATCCGACGCCACCTGGTTGCACCTCAGACTGTCCAGGAGCTCAGTGATGCCCTGGTCCAGATCTGGCAGGAGATCCCCCAGGACACCATCTGTCGTTTCATTAGGACCATACCCCAACATTGCCAGGCATGCATACAAGCACGTGGGGGCCATACAAACTACTGAGTACAATGCAATGAAATTTTGGCAAAATGGACTAGCCTGCCACTTCATTTTTTCACTTTGATTTTCGGGGTGTCTTTGAATTCAGCCGTCTGTAGGTTGATCAAACCATCAAACGATGTGGCATCCTTTCATTCCTAACACATTACCCATCCATATCAGTATAGATGTCCAGCATGATGTCAAAATGAGATTCAGTTCATTTTGACATCAAACACCAGAATGGAGAAGAAAGGTGATTTAAGTAGCACTGAACGTGGTATGGTTGTTGGTGCCAGACAGACTAATAATAATAATAATGATTATTAATTTACATAGCATCTTTCCAGAGCTCCATGTCACTTTAGAAAATTTTACACCATGGTATGAGTGTTTCAGAAACTGATGATATACTCTGATTTTCATGCACCCCATCTGTAGGGTTTACAGAGAATGGATCAGAAAAGAAAAATATCCAGTCAGTGGCGGTTTTCTGCCTTGTTAATGGTAGAGTTCAGAGAAAAATGCCTGAACTGGTATTTTCTTGGCACACTATGGACTCCTTAGTACCAAATGAGCATCATTTAAATACCACAGCCTACCTGAGTACTGTTGCTCACATGTCCATCCCATTATAACCACAATGTACCCAGCTTCTAATGGCTACTTTTAGCAGGATAACACGCCATGTCATAAAGATCATATCATCTGTCACTGATTCCTTGAACATGACAATGAGTTCACTGTACTCAAATGGCCTCTGCAGTCACCAGATCTCAATCCAATAGATAATCTATGGAATATGGTGGAACAAGAAACTCACTTCATGAAGGTACAGCCGACAAATCTGCAGCAATTTTGGGATGCCGTCATGTCAACATGGACCTGAGGAATATTTCAAGCACCTTAATCTTTTGCCTCAAAGAATTTAGGCAGTTCAGAAGGCAGAAGGGGTCCAACTCGGTAGTAGCAGGGTGAACATTACACCGTGGCCAGTGAGTGTATACTTCAGAGCAGTAGTTCCGTAGTATGTTAATGGTTGGTTGGTATAAAGTGAAAGTCAGGTGACTCATCGCAAATTAAATTAAGATGTTAAATTTGGTTTAGAACCCAGTGTGACCTAGATGTTCCCTGTGCCCCCCTTAGACTCACACACTTCAGCCTCACCCCTCACATACTGTGCCCTTTCGGGTGACCTTCTCCTCTGGCTGACTCAGGAGCTCTCTGATGAAGGCGGGCCAGTGTGGGCCAGTGTGTTTGCTCCAGTGAGACAGGCTGCTTGCCCCAGAGAGCCTAAGCACCAGGATCTGTGGCTGCTGGTGCTGCGGAGGCTTGGCACCCCCCCGCCCCCGATGACACCACCACCCTGCTGGGCCACCATCTGTCCAGGTGTGGACACTCTGAACTGACCGAATAGCTGCTGCTCAGGGAGGAGCGAAGTGGGGAGTTGTAGATGAATGGCAGTGTGATGCTGACACCAGTCTGACCCTCTAGCACACACTACACAGGGAATCACTGTCCATGTGCTCACTGTCAGCTACCACTGCAGTCAGAAAGGGGGGGGTATCCATGGTGCTCCACACAAACATTATTGAAATAAACCTGTTAAATGACCCCACAGCCATGGACTGAATTTCTTGGAAGACTAATGTACCAGTAAAACATCCAAGGGAAGATGATAAGTCAGATTGAATAAACGGGTCAAGTACATGCCCAAATGCAATCTAATTCATGAATTGATATTCCTGCATTAATATATGTGATAAAGATAGCAAAATCATTTTAAAGATTTAAAGATTATTTTCCAGCATGCTTCATAATCATTTGGACCAATTTATTCAGTTGCAGTATCTGAATTTTACCACTTGATGGCTCCATAACTCCTTGAATGGTCTTATCTGAAAACGGCAAGACATCTACCACAGATAATTCACAGACATTGTTAGCAAAATATTCAGGGTGTATAGTAGGGTATATGGTAAGGTATATAGAACATTCAGGGTATATGGTAGGAAATATTAAGTGTTCTGGGTGTATTGTAGGGTATATGAAGTGTTCAGGGTGTATGGTAGGGTATGTACAGCTATCAGAATCAGAATCAGAATTACTTTATTAATCCCCGTGGGGAAATTGTCTCACATTACAAAACAAACTCCTTTCAGGGTGTATTGTAGGGTATATGGTAGGGTATACAGAGCACTCAGGGTGTTTGGTAGGGTAGATGAAGTGTTCAGGGTGTGTGGTTGGGTATATGGAGTGTTTTGTGCTAGGCTATAGACAGCTTTTTGGGGGCTCCGTTTTTAAATAAACATGGCAGCTGAGTCACGTGACAAATGTACATTTCACTATGTGTTCCATTGTACCAGGCTTTATCCAATGCGTTTTAAAATGCAACGTATGGCAGAAGATTTCAACATTTCCAGTTACTGTAAATTAAAAGTAAGATTGCTTTGCTGCAAGTTGACTCAATTGCCTTTATATTTGACAGATCGATGCCAGCCGAATAATGCAAAATGAGAATGAACCAGCTGACAGAATGTTGTTAAGTGGCTGAATTACGAATCAAAGACCTAGTACCATTGTCTTTGTGAGTCATGCCAACAAAAATATTAATTCCATGAGTCAATCAATTCACAGTATAATTCACTAACATGTGGGTATAACAGCTGCTAATTTGAGAAGTTTATCAATCATAAAAGAACAGCATTCCGGCCTCCAGAGAGAGCAGTGGAGATAGGTTGTTGAATTTCATGGGCCCCAAGCAGCTGTAGATGTGGACGCCGCTAGGGCAGGGAATCGCATGGATGGCTAATGAGGCAAGATGGCACCAGCAGGGGGCATCATTAGCACAACACTAGCGGAAGAAGACCGAGAATCACTGCATGCTAAATGTCACAGGAGGGACTCACACTGGGACAGAAATGGCTTCTTCCCAGCAGGTCCCATGAAGGTCTCTATTATTCAAAAGGCCAGGCCTGCACCATTAGCGGAAGGCATGTGTTTATTTATTTAAAGGGCTCCTCAGGCCAACAAAGCTGCTTAGTGCAGATTTCAGTCAGGTGATGTAAGTCCTCACATGTCGGCTCAACATCTACCTGGATTGCCATGGCGACCGAGGTACTTGCTCACTCACCAATGAGGGCTTAGGTGAGTCTAAGGATGGCCTAATCAATCAGCCACCCTGGTTGTTGATGAAACTGAGGCAGCTTCATTAGTCTGGTTCAAGAAGGACCCAGGAGTAGGACTTGTGATGAATGGTGATGTCACTTCCGTGGAGTCTAAATGCCCATTCAGCCTCCTGCTCAGGCTGTGGTGGAGAGGCACTTGAAGTTTTTCAGGATTCGAGTCACAGAAGGGGTGAAGCTTGTTGGACCTCAAAAAAAGACATAAGACTCCTAAAGAAAAACATGCAACTTGGCAACAGCGGACCTTAGCTGTCTGTAAAGGCCTGCGCCTGCGTCTTAAAAAGCTTGATGCTGCTTTCTAGAGACGCAGGCCTTTTGTCTTGCTGGGCTGATGGTGAAAGACCTGCCTGTGTGTGCAGTTTGCCAGTGCAGCTCAGAAGGCTTCCGTGGGTACACCAAAATGCTGCCGGCCTGTCCCTCTACGCCTTCAGTGCCATTTCAATAGGCTTCTCACTGGCACACCAAACGGTAAACATACGCAGGTGCACACACAAACCCTGCCCTCCAGCACCAGCACTCAACTCAACTCTTTCTGCCTGAGGAGGAAGCAAGAGGGGGGTGTTGGAGCAGCAAGCCCTGGAATCCCATCTTCTCGCAAGGGCCCCTGGCATGTTAGCACCCGCCAGCTTTCCTGGCCTGCCTCTGCATGTGTGTGTAATTTTTCCTGCAAGCATTAGCATGTGAAATATATCTCATTCTGTCGCAAGTGCAACAGTGCAGAGTCTCAAATATCCCCGCTACTGTTCCTCTGTGCAGCTGAAGTGTTCTCGGACCAGAGGAAGGAGAATTACTGCCAGCTGTTAATTGCAAAGCACTTTGCCCCCCCTTGGGGTAAAACCTTCCCAAGGGGATTTAAGTTGACCTCTGTGCCATTCATTATGTTTGTTTGTCTTGTAAATAATAATCCATGAGGATGAATAACCACGGAAAGCCCCCGAACGGCTCAGATGTCAAAGGGAGGAACCTTCATTACTCAAATAAGATCGCTTTCTCATTTTCACTGATTTTTTGATGTTTTTTTTTGTTCTGCCTGCCATTCAATGATGATGAAACTGAAATCATCTTTTGCCCCATCTCTTACTGGGATGGTTCTGCTGGATATCTCACTTTCCAGGGGGGAGCCAACAACCGTCTCTGGCCAGGCATTTTTGGGTTATAGGAAACTAGCTTTGATAATAGAATGCTACTTTGGAAGGGTCCCCAAGCCTTACTGGGCCACCAGATTTCACAGGGGACGACTGGGTACAGAGAGTGACAGAACTATGAAGCTGGACTAGATCCTTCCGAAGTTAAAGGTCAAACCTGCAACTGTAGCCTTGAGCAAGTCTTCAACTTGAATTTCTGCTGAAAATATAAAGTTTTAAGGATGTGGAAAAGTCCATAATATATGAGGATTCAAGAGGCTGCCCATGGAACGAGATGAGTAATGGTTTCTGAAGGTTAAGAGGACGACAAGCTAATCAATGCTTGAGTGGATGTAAAGCCAGTCAAGTGGTTAAAAGACTAGCAAGACGGGGTCTAAATGTAGAGGACTTACAATAGTTGGAGCAGGGGGGTTATATATGTATGGTGTCACCTTTGAAGGGCAGCCTTTGTCGCACTTACTGAAAGGGCATTAGCACAGGATGCTCCGAGGATGGCTAGAAGGAGCTGATTTCTGTGCTGTGTGGCCCCTCTCTGCTTCAGCCTGCATGGATTGTGTTGTGGAAGCAGGGCTGGGAGATCAGACTATGTGGGCTGATTTAATAAGCCTGATTTATTTGGCTGCGTCGGAGGCATAATGAATTCGGTCTTTGCCGACCCACGTCTGCATTCATTGGATGGGGCCACAAAGCTTGTTTTGCTTGTTTTCATGATGGATTGGCCGCCAAAAGTCACTGAACACAAAACCCAAGGAAGGTCTCCCAGACCCTTTCCAAATCTCTGAAACTGTGCCCCCAACTGCCTCAGTGTCACATAAGCAATACACTGGAACATGAGAGGGTGATCACAGGGTGCCCAGATCACACTGAATCAGCCCTTTTGATGATGTAATCCCAGGAAAAACCCAGAAGAAAAACCTCACCAGTGCTATTGGTTCCGGAGATTAACTGGATTCTTTCTCATGGGGTGGGGGTTGCATGTGCCCATTTTCACTGGGGAATAGCACAAGTGGAATGACTAAACTCTGATGTTTTGACAACTAAAAAATCTAAAAAAACTCTCCATGCAGGATTAATCATCTGTCCGAATGGCCGACTCCACAGAGGGCTGCTCCTCTAGCTCTGACCTCAGCACCCCTCAGCTCCCCCCAAAGACAGCGAGCTATTACTGTAATTAACTTGAGCGAATAAGAAGGAGACTTTCTGCAATGCAAGCAGCTCCACAGAGCCATGGCAGCAGTTAATCCCTGAGTCATTTTCATTACATATGGATTTGATGTTTGCCAGTTATATTCATCAACAAGCCAGGAGAAACGCTCCTATACTGTCCTCTGATATAGTCTGTAAAGCTTTCTTAACCTGGTCCTCAAAGAGCCTCAGACAGTCCACATTTTTGCTCAGAAGATGATAGGGAGCAAAAATGTGAATTGTCTCAGGGTCCCCGAGGACTGGGTTGAGAAAGACTGCCTTAAAGAACTCCAGCCTTAATGGCCAAATGCTCACACAAGCATCTCTTTCGGCTTCCTTCTCCGTCTCTTCAGTGCGTGTGTGTGTCTGTGTGTGTCTGTGTGTGTTTATGCATTACTCAGATTCCATTTCTTGTTGTACACTATGCTGTCAGCACTTATTTTAAGGGATACATTTTGGCTGCGGCTTTCAGATAAAACATACTTTGGGTTTTTGGGATGTCGCCTGGTTTTTAATCATCTTCTTAATGGTGTTTTTTACTTTAACCATGTCCATTTGAGATGCCTAATCGCCTTGACCTTCAACACCCTCGAATAATCATCTTTCTAACTCATTCTACACCCTGCTCTCTAAATACCCCATCCACGCAGTTTCTCTCCTGCTTTCTGCTTGCCTGCCTCCCACTAAATCCTCCCCTTAGTATTGAACTGCTAAAACACCTCTGTGGCCTCAAAGGGGTCCTAAAGGGGGTGTCCAGAAGACTAAGGATGCCAGAAGCCCTAATGAGGCTCTATGTCTCACAGTGATCTTCCAACCTGCATGCCCCTTGCCTTTCGTTTGCAGAGTTTCCTGTCTCCCAGTGACTGTCCCACCTGTATTCCCCTTGGTCTTTGTTTGCAGTTTCCTGTCTCACAGTCTCAGAGTGACCATATGCATGCCTGTTGCCTTTTGTTTGCAGTTTCCTGTCTCACAGTAACGTTGTGCATACCTGTTACCTTTCGTTTGCAGAGTTTCCTGTCTCACAGTGCCCCTCCTGCATGCCTGTTACCTTTCCTTTGCAGTTTCCTGTTTCACAGTGACCATCTGCATGCCTGTTGCCTTTTGTTTGGGACTTGTATGGACTTGAACTAATGTTAATGTGAATACATTTTCATGCACCCCGGTCGCCCAGAGGAGGATGGGGTCCCCTTCCGAGTCTAGTTTCCTCTAGAGGTTTTTTCCTGCTAGAGGGAGTTTTTCCTTGCCACTGTCACCTCAGGCTTGCTTGGTGAGGGTTCAGGCCGGTTATACGTAAAGTGCTTTTGACAATGACTGTTGTTAAAAGCGCTATACAAATAAAACTGAATTGAATTGTTTGCAGTTTCCTGTCTCACAGTGCCCCAATGCAGGCCTGTTGCCTTTTGTTTTCAGGTTCCTGTCTCACAGTACCCCAGTGCAGGCCTGTTGCCTTTTGTTTTCAGTTTCCTGTCTCACAGTGCCCCCATGCAGGCCTGTTGCCTTTTATTTTCAGTTTCCTGTCTCACAGTGCCCCCATGCAGGCTTGTTGCCTTTTGTTTTCAGTTTCCTGTCTCACAGTGACCATATGCTTGCCTATTGCCTTTCCTTTGCAGTTTCTTGTCTTTTACTTTTCCCACCTGCATGCCTGTTGCTGTGTCCAGCTGCTCATGTAAGATTATGTATGTGTATGCATCTATACTTGAAGTATGTGTGATTTTGCAGGTTTATGTAAATATATCTTTATTTCTGTGCCTGTGGTATTTGGGGGGGGTGTATCTGCAGCCTGTGGGTAAATGTAAATGTACATGTGACTGTGTGTTTCATGTTCATATCTGTGGTTGTATATGGGATCATTGTATATATGTTTCTTTTGTCCATGTAGTTTCTTTTCTTCACACACCTGGACCTGAAAAGGAGTTTCAGGATGGAAGATCAGGGATAACTATCAGCATTGCAGGAAAATCTACTACAGGGGAGGCACGAAAATCACAGTGCCTCATTCTGCATGGCACAGGCCCTGATCAGCAGGCCAGTGGGTTCCACCTCCTCCCATTAGCACATTAGCATGAAATGGTGGAAGCAACTAACAAACTGTGACATTTTGGCTGTGGCTTTCAATCTGCCAACTCACACAGGCTGGCACAGAGAACAGACTCATTGATGGACATTGACCATGAGGAGAGTTTATACCTACTTTTAGCAAGCAGGCCCATTCTTTCAGTTTGCTATAATGTAAGCATGCCTGCCTGCAAGGTTTTTTTTTCATTTTTGGTTCCTCTCCTCTACTGTTTTCTTGCTTCCATTCTTTCTTTCTGTTTTCCCTTTTTTGTTTATTGACTTATCCTATACAAATGATGTAGTAATATATTCCCACACACCCATGTCAAGCACCTTGGGTCAATTCTGTTGTGAAAGGCACTATATGAGAATTGAATTGAATTGAATTGGTGTGTGTAAGCATCGGACACTCATAAACACAGCTGCAGCCTGGTGGCGCCATGCTCCACTAAGATGACACAAACCATCCATCCAAAATCCTGTTTAATTTATAATAAGCCACACCCCCTGCAGACCAGTCCTGATTGCGTTTTGGGTTACGGTTCAAGTGTCATGAAATGAGGGGCAGCCTGCTTTGTGGAAAGCAAGAAGATGAACAAAGTCAGAAAAAGAAATCGGGACAATGAACAGAAGAAAGCAGGCAGACAGCATGGGCTGGGTGAAGATAAGTAGCAAATTCAATCTGGGGAAGGGCCTCCAAACCGCCAAATTCACAACTGTGAGGAAACACACACGACATTAACAGACATGCAATGTTGTAAATTCACAAAAATAATCAACTGAACTGTCAACCTCGCATGAACCTACCAAACCATCAACTGAAGTCATGGCTCACAAAGTGAATGCATTTACATTTTATATATTGCTTATTTAGGAGACAGTGTTATCCACAGTGATGTACATTTTTGAGAAAGCTGGGTCTCTGGAACGATTGGGGCTTAAGGGCCTCACTCAAGGGCCCAACGATGAAACCGGCAGTCTAACCTGCCGGGGGTAGGGGGGGTGGGGGCGGGGCACGGAGTACAAGCCAGCGGCCAGGGAAACAGCGTTCAAATGTAATTTCATAAATGTTCTGAGGGATGAGGCTTCAAGCCTGAAAAACATTCCCATCCATTTTCTATTTCCTGTCAGGTGTGGTCATTATAATGATAGAATGAAAGATAAGAGTGATGTTTCACCAAGCTGTTTTTCATCAAAGTTTCAAGTAAGTTGCTATGTTCCTTTACTCCAGGGAGAGTGTGAATAAAGGGGATATTTTCAGCGCAATTCAATTTATTTTGACACGCCACTCCTCACACTGTGGTTGCCCTACAGCGTCAACTGCAGCAAAAACATAACAAGTGCACTTGGTACAAAACGAAAATTAGTGACAATCTGACAGAACAACAAAGCAGCATTACACCACCTTTAAGTGTGGGAAACAGGAGAGACAAACCGCTTTGCCGAACGCTCACAACACATTGTCCAGCTCCAGAATCTCGGTTAGGGTCCCCAAAAACAAGTTTCTTTGATTTTATAACTTTTTGTACAGATTTAAATGTAATTGTAATATTGCATTTGTGCTAATTTCTGTCCCCGTTCAGTAGACAAGTTAACTCCTGGCTTACACTTCACTGCTCAGCCTGACTCCTGTCCAGCTGAGCATTTCACTGGAACAAACTGGCACAAGAACAGGACCCCAACTAGGCCAAGCTGCAGTCAAAACCATGAGGAATACTTGCCTAGCCACCTAATTAGGGTAGCTGGCCAGCTCCGTTGGTCAGAATGCCCCCACCCCCCCAACCCCCTCTGTGGCGGGGATGGGGGCGGTAGGGGCAGTAGCCAAAGAGTAACAGGAATGTGTTATTTATGTGTAGGGAAAGTGGGGGAGGGGGGTATATACCTCTGGCTCCCGTCTACACGCAACACAGGCGGCGTATAAATCTGCTTGTGAACTCTGCTCTGGTTCAGTCAGCGGCTGCATTAGGGAATTGAATCAGATTTACAGCATGAATGTCCCACTTCACACAGAGCTGAGCTCTCAGCAATTATGGGCACGAGGAGGGCGGACTAGCCAAGGCGGCCATCGTCATCGTCACCATCATCATCATCATCATCATCATCATGCTCTTTATTTACAGCTCTGCATCAGCAGACACTTCCCTCTAAAGCCATATTCTGCTGTATTAAGCTACCTGCATAGCATAATTAGTGCTATGAGCTTAGCATGGTGGAGCCTTCCAAGGCGTACTTGTGCATGGACAGAGATGGCCTCATGCTGGGACACGAGAAGCACGGTGAGCTCTAAGCTACTGCACCAGCTACCACGGGTTTATTTGCTGTTCCATACACAGCCATGGTGAGGTGCTAGTGTGTCAGGCAGATGTAAACGGCACAAGCATTGCCTTATCAAAGGAATGGTCGGTGACTTTACAGCAGGGTGGCACTGCCTTTCTTCACCCTGCATTTCATTGGGTAAGCTATGACGTGCTGTCACAAAGCAGCATTAGTACTTCAGCACTTAACACATAGCGATTTCCTGAGCTTTCTGTCCCAAGCTGGGGTTTATAATAAGCTACTACAGGGGCAGCTCATGAAACTCAATATTTGTGTACACAGTCATTTACATCCATGAGTTTTATAACAAGCTAGCTATCAAAAAGAGTATTAACCTAGTAGGCCCACCCAAAATATCCAGGGGAGAATAGTAAGAAAAAGATATGTGCGGTCAGAATAAGTGGGAGATTTTGCATTTGATTTGGCGTTAAGTGAGAAAGAGAGCAACTTGGATATAAAATTTGCTAGTTTTCACATAAGACTGCAGAGAAAACACTCAAACCTTAACCTACTTTAACAAAGATATTTAAAACATGTTTGGGGCTTCAACAATTTCCCTTGCTCTCATTTCATTTTCAGTTAATTTTTAAATGCACCTAAATATTTTGGCCTTCAAGTGCTTCTCTTTCTTTAGAAAGAAAGGTGTCCATTGGGTCTTAACTGTTCCTTATATTGAAATCTCATTACCTCTGTCCTCTATACCTAAATAAACTTTGCATTTTCAAGTGATTTTAATTTTCCAAACACAGGCCATTCAAAGTGTAAAAAACAAACTATGTCACAGAATCCATCTTCTTGATATAGAGATTACCCACCTTGTTCCCAAGGGACCACTTCAACTCTATCCAGCATGGATGGACTTTGGACATCATATTAACTTAGGAACAGCAGTATCTCAAGAATCTGTGGCTGCTGCATCTCTCTGTCTTCTTCAAAATGACTGACAGAGTGTCCCTACCCCCATTGATACTGTGTGATAATCTAAATTAGGACCTATGGCAAACATTATCTGATGAAATAGTTCCATTTATTAAAATGGCATAGGTGGAATTGGGCACATTTGACAAAACAGTTGTGTTTTTAAAAAGCACTTATCCAAGCAGAAATAGAAAACAACGATGTGGCATGATCAGGAACAAACTGATTGACAAAGTCATAAAAACTTGTAATGATTTTAAAAAGCACCTAATTGGACTTTGTGATTAACTGGGATTAACTATTATGGTAACATTTTACTTGAGGGAACATAATGTAGCAGTACATACTTACTTAATGCATTAATTAACCAGTAACTAAGTGTTTGTTAAGTACTAATCCCATGTTCATAATCAATCATGGCAGTTCATGTATTTCATGGGCAAACCTATATTAGTTCATGATTTGTTCTTGAGTAGTAAATGAGTTAAGTAATTTTTTCCCCCTTAAGTGGTCTTACCATTATCAACTAAATTGTTAACTGTTAAGTAATATACTGCCTGAATGGAATACATGGATTGTCATGATTGACTGATGATGAACAAACATGAGGTCATTATGCAACTAACACTTAGTTACTGGTTAATTAATTAATGCATTAAGTAAGCATGTACTACTACATTATTCATGTCCCCTCAAGTGTGACCACATTCATAATGATCTGAAATTTACTATGTTTTTCGCATATATTCATTACAATTAAGGTTAGAGAGTGCTCCTTGAGTTCAGATAAGTGTGTGTGAAGAGTTTGTGAACGGACATCACAATCCTGTTCTGTAAATAAAATATCCTGGTGTATACTTTCTCCACCTTCAGTCTGGTTGAGATTAGAACTGAGTGTGAAAGTGCTGGGAACAGGCTTTGTGTTTTCCCAGTTTGTAGTTTCTTGTGCACAGCCCTCTTCAGGTCACCCCACAGATTTTCAATTGGATTTAGGTCTGGACTGCCAAAAAGTTTAATTTTCTTCTGGTGAAGCCATTCTTTTGTTGATTTGGATGTATGCTTGGGGTCATTGTCAAATTCCTCTTCACCTTCAGCATTCTAGCAGACATCTGAAGGTTTTAGGCCAAAATTGACTGGTATTTGGAACTGTTCCTAATTCCCTCCACTGTGAATAAAGTCCCAGCTTTATTCCAGCAGAAGAAAAACAACCCCAAAGCATGATGCTGCCACCACCATGCTTCACCATGGGTATGATGTTCTTTTGGTGATTGTTCTTGTGCCAAACAGGCCCTTTGGAATTGTGGCCAAAAAGTTCAACCTTGGTTTCATCAGACCATAACACATTTTCCCACATGCTTTTGGGAGACTTGATGTATTTTTCTGCAAAATTTTGCCAGGTCTGGACATTTTTCTTTGCAGGATAAGGCTTCCGTCATTTGGCAGACGCCCTTAGCCAGAGCAACTTACATGAATGCTTAGAAGTCCCATCAGTGAATACATTCTAATACTGGTTCAATTGAACCTGGCAAAGTATACTATCATTCTAAAAAACTCTGTTGGCAAGTAATGCAATTTGTTTTTTGTTTTTTTAAACAATAATGAGTATGATCCTGGAAGTGCTAATCAAAGTAATTCTGAAGGAGATTTTAGTTGTCGTTCGAAGGCACCAAGTTACTCAGCTGTTTGGACATCTTGTGGAAGTTCCTTCCACCATTTAGGCAGCAAAACAGAGAAAAGTCTAGGTGCATGTCTTACTTGCACCTTGAGAGATGGTGGGAGCAGTGCTGGAGGATCGGAGAGAACGTGCTGCAGTGCAGGGTGAGATAAGGAGGCCGCTGGTCCATTTTTGGCTTTGTAGTCGAGCATCAGTGTTTTTAATTTGATGCAGGCAGCTACAGGCAGATTCTCTTGAACTGGGTCAGAGGAAGGAGATTCCAGGTCAAATCAGGCGATTTTTTTTGTCATCATGAGGTAAAATGAGTGAATGTGCAGTAAGTTTTTAAAGGTCAATGAAAATACAGCGCTGATAATTATAGCCCCCCCGCCCCCCACCCGGGAATGAAAGAGAAGGTGAAATGGGTAGATTAGTGACTCAAACTAAAACACATGTCAGGAATCTTTGTAAAATCATGGACTGTGGCTTGAATTTAAAAAGCAAAACAACTTTATAATATTTGAAGCACAAAGATCATTTGAACATTTGAAGTTTATTAAGAGTAAATATTTATTGATTCTATGTGAAAATGAAAGACAATTAGGCAAAGACAATGCCTAAAAAATCTGGGTTTGAAGACAACACTTCCATAGTATCAATTACTCAGGTCTCCTACTTCCCTTGTAGCCTTTGAGATTCCGACGGGTGATTACGGCACTGTATAGTTCAGGCTTCCTCCAAAAAACACTAAGCCCATAACATGTTCGTTCTTTGCTGCATGAACCTTTCAGCATATTTAGCTGCAGATCAGTTATACACATACATGTGACATTCAAGTTAATTCAAGCTAAATTTTATTTTTGGTATTCATGTTCAAAAATTTTCACTGAATGAATGTGTAAATTGTGTCAAATGACTTTGTGTTACTAGTCAATGAACACAAAAACTTTTAGAAAAAAGGTCTTTATTTATGGTGAAAAATTGGCTCCTCTACAAACAGGGAGACAGTTGAGGCACTCGAGTCTTCACTGCCATGGCATGTGTAAATGAACACAGGTCCCATTAAAGACAGCATGATTTCCACCATAGTCAAATGTAATACATTGTAACGCTACACATTAACAGAGACACTAATCTAACCTTAAGCACCATGCAGCATAGTGCCTCTATGGGCTGACAGGACTTCCATGACCCATCCTCTGCCCAAGTGGTTGTTGGCATTGCAACAAACACACTGACCTGGGTAGAGAATGAGTCAAAGAAGTCCTTCTCATCATGGGTTAGTTGGTTTGCCAACACCAATTTTTGATGCATCCTCTGCCCCAGCAAAGGTTTTGCTGTTGTTGACCCAGCAAATACAGGGTGAACTTGCCCCATCCAGTGCCCAGGTGATCAGTGGTCTGTTGGTGACCAGATTAACAGCCCATGCAGGTGACTTCCTTGACCCCTTCTCGGCTTGAATGTTCAGTTGTATTCTGCTGAACATCAGCTGAAGAAGTATCCTTTGACACATTAGGCTGAATAGTCAATGGCTTCCTGTTGACCTCCTAAACACTGTTCAAATTGATCACCAAGCAGTGGTCACATGCCAACTCGTGTGAAGACTTATCAACTGCAAGAAACCATGTAGATGCCAGGTTGGGCATGTGACCCAGATGAATTGACAGATGTTGGACTGCCTTAGTTTTCAATGATGGAGCTCACCTTTGGGTATCTGCCTTCAACACCGGTGCTGAGCCTTCCTGATGAAGGACCTCATCACTGGGTAAGATGGCTTCAGTGTAGCACTGTTACACAGCTGCTAGGTGGCACTTTGGCAGGAGTGAAGCCCTAGAGTGGTGGTTTAATATGTTTCCACTAAGCAAATCAGTTCTACAGGAGGCAAGTCAACCTCAACATAACATCTTATAAACATGCTTACCTTTGTAGGGAATTCATGCTGGAGGACCTGATCCAATGTGAGGCGATCATGTGGATTCTTCTGGATGAGAAATCAGAAATCATCCAGAAATCAGCTTCCGGGCTGTTGCAAAGACACTCTTGGGCAGAGAGTATTGCACCTCTGTGACACACCAATAGGTATCCTCCTGGCCCCAAAAGGGTAATCTCCTGAGCAGCAGTGTGTACCTGGGTTGAGAGAAACAAAGATATTTGCAGCATCTTGAAGAAAATGCTATACTGGGGCACATTTCTGACAGTCAAGAAGGGGCATGAGGTCTTTGGCTATGCAGATGGTTCAGAACAGAGACATACATGACACTGTCCAGTGCCCAAACATCTGACTCTGCTTCATGTCCTTTGCCATTCCAAACCTCTGGAGGAAAATAGTCCAGGGTTCCATAGAAGATTCTTGATAGAACGTGAAAGATTCAAGAGAATTTAGAAAAAAACACCTTATTTTTTGTCCCACTGGCTCCATCCTGGTTGCCAATCCAAAACCCCACACTTTCAATTCCATCTCCTCATTGACAAAGAGATTCTCTGAAATACCAAGGACATCGTATCAAGTCTACACTCAAATGCTTCACCTAGTATCAGCACTGGAGTTAAAAGGTCACGGACCACGCGGGAGCGAAGAGTGGGAAAGCGGACGCAATCGCCATGTTTGTTGTATGGAACCATTGATTGATATTGACCATGCATTTGTGTTGATTGGCATTCCAACGGATGCTGACGTAGCATTTATTGAAAGCATGGCTGAAACTGTAAAAGTTTTCGGCAGAGTATGTGTTACAGCTACTAAGCCTGGTCTAACTGCAACCAGTATGTTGGCCTTGTGTGAATGCCGTAGAGAGATAGAACGGGGTCATGTTCCTTCTGAAGTTTTGCCTAAGGACAGTGAGCAGACATGGAAGATGAGTCTGCTCCTGAAGATTTCGAAGCAAAGCTGAAGAAAATTTTACAAGCTGAAGGCAATTCTGTGACTGATGTTCAAGCATTGCTTTCCCTCTTTCAGTTAGTTCTCCGGAAGCTGTCATTTGTGCTGTAGGAGAGCTTCTAGAGAAGAACAAGCCATCCAATGAGGGTATAGCTTACAAGAGATTACTAGTTTTCTCAGGTGTTGTTCCTAATCCGGTTGGAGAGGAAAGTATGGAAAATTGGATTAAGCAAGCTAAACTAATGATTGCTGAGTGTGACTGTAGTGAAAAGTAAAAACGAAAGTACATTGTTGAAAGTTTAAAGGGTCCTGCTCTTGAGATTAACAAAGCTGTTAGATTGTCAAATGATGGTGCTAGTGCATCAGATTATCTATTAGCACTGGAAGGTGTCTTTGGGACTTCAGGAGTCCGGTGAAGATTTGTATTTCGCTTTCGCTTTCTGACTTCTTTGCCAGAACCCTGGTGAAGCTCTGTCCGAGTTTCTTCATCAAATGGAGAAATCACTGACAAGAGTAGTGCAAAAAGGTGGGTTGCCTGCTGCACTAGTTGATAGAGTGAGAATTGAACAGCTGATTAGAGGAGCTGTAGAATCTGACATGATGCTGTTACAGTTAAGACTGTAGAAAAAAGGAATTTCCTCCATCTTTCTTGTGCCTCCTGAATGAGATTCGTGAGGAAGAGGAAAATGAGGCACAAAGGTGTAAGCTGGATGTGACATCAAAATCTATGCTTTCTGAAGATGCTTTAGAACCAAAACAGACTGAGATTCAAAAACTGAAGGCTGAGGTCAAAGAGCTGCATGCCAAGCTGGAAGAGTCACGTAAGGCATCTGCAACAGCACCCAAGACGTCAAAGCCCAAAGTGAAATCTGCTAAGTGTGCTGAGGCACTACCAGACCCTGAAGTGCAAGAGCTAAAGACTCAAGTTCAGCAACTACAACATCAGCTGACTGTTATAAGTGTAGGGCGTTGTGCACCGCCTAGATGTAAACTGCCACAGCAACTCACTACAAGTTCCCGTTAAAGAAGCAGACCGTCAGTGAACCATGATGATTTCTTTTGCTATCGGTGTGGTGGCGATGGACACATTGCTAGTTGTGCTAATTGCTAGTGTCAGGAGCCTGAAAACCCGCCAGAAGTTATCCGAAAGTTACTTCGCTCACTGAGGAGAGTCAAAAGTGAGAAAAGCCAGGATCAGAAAACAAGTCTTGATGCCGCTTTCTCCGGGAGGAGTCATGTTGGTGAAGCTGCTCCAAGCAACATTCCTAGTGGGTTGGTATGTCCTGCCTCCACTATGTCTGTAAAGATAAATGGCCACAGGTGCAAAGCGCTATTAGACAGTGGATCTCAAGTAACAATAATATTTGACAAGTGGTATAAGAGATATTTGCCTAAAGTGTCAATTCACCCAATTACAGGCCTAGCGATATGGGGTTTGTGTTTGTCCAGCTACCCATACCAAGGCTACATGGTTGTAGATGTTGAATTTCCAGCTGTACTGACAGGAGTGTGTGAGACTCTCTCTGTGTTGGCACTGGTTTGCCCTGAGCCCAGTGTTCCAGACCACATTCCTGTTAATATCGGGACAAATGCCAACATGTTTCACCGCTTAGCTGCTCTGTGCAAAGACATTGTTGTGTCAGAGCCGGTATGTTCTCTGAGAATCCTACCCCAGACATTCAGCTAGTGGTGCTACCATCTTCTAACCTGAATGCTGACAGTTTCAAAGTCCTGATAAGAAATGAAACCCCGAAAGAAGTCCCTGTGTTGGCAGGAACAGTCCTAGCTCATGTGTACCCCACTGACACAGTTACTTCAGCACACAGACCTAAGTCTACATATGAAAGGTCCTTGATGCAGAATTGTTTGACTTTGGTGATTCTCCCATTCCAGAGGCCTGGAAGAAGAGGTTGCATCAGAAGTGGTCTGAACGAGGCAATGTGTTTTCCCTCGATGAGTGGGACATGGGTCTTGCCATGGGCGTAGAGTACCACATAAGACTCAGCGACCCCAGGCCATTTAGAGAACGATCCAGACGCATAGCTCCAGGAGACATCGATGACGTACGCCGCCACCTGAAAGACCTGCTGGCAGCGGGCATCATCAAAGAATCAAGAAGTCCATATGCGTCGCTGATAGTAATTGTCAGGAAGAAAAATGGAACTGTGCGTATGTGCATTGATTATTGCACTTTGAACAACAGAATGATTCCTGATCAATATACCATTCCGCAGATTGACAATGCTTTAGATTGTATCTCCGGCAGTCGATGGTTTTCAGTGTTGGACTTACGAAGTGGGTATTACCAAATTCCCATGTCTGCTGAAGACCAAGAGAAAACAGCTTCTATATGCCCTCTGGGATTTTATGAATTTCAGAGGATGCCACAAGGAATCACTGGAGCTCCAGCTACTTTTCAACGTTTGATGGAGAGAGCCGTGGGTGACATGCATCTGCTCCAGGTGATTGTTTATCTTGATGATGTCATCGTATTTGGCCGCACCTTAGAGGAGCATGAAGAACGACTCCTCACAGTGCTCGACAGACTGGAAGAATGTGGTTTGAAGATATCACTGGATAAATGCCAGTTTTGTCAGCCACAAGTGAAGTATGTTGGACATATTGTGTCTGCCTCAGGAATAGCTACTGACCCAGAGAAAGTGAATGCAGTCAAGAACTGGAAGATGCCAACTGACCTGAGATCTCTGAGATCATTCCTCGGATTCTTTGGCTATTACCGCCGCTTTATCAAGAATTATTCTGCCATTGTCGGACCACTCACAGAGCTTCCAAAGCGATACCCCCCAACCCAGAATGGATGCAAGATTGCCCAAGAGAAGAAGTCCTACTTCAAAGAAGGAGAGCCTTTGGGTGAGCGCTGGGACAAGGAGTGCACAAAGAACTTTGACAGCATCATTTACTGCCTGACTTGTGCTCCCGTGTTGGCGTTCGCCAACCCAGTAGAACCACATGTGCTCCACATAGACGCCAGTTTGAATGCTTTAGGTGCTGTTCTCAACGAAGAATATGTGGAAGGTCTGAGGCCTGTCGCATTTGCGAGTTGCAAGCTAAGTGCCTCTGAGCAGCATTATCACGTTCATCACTTAGAATTTCTGGCATTGAAATGGGCGGTTGTGGACAAATTTTATGATTACCTTTATGGGGCAAAATTTACGGTGAGAACAGATAATAATCCACTCACCTATGTTTTAACCATCTGGAGTCTGAGGCCTCTCAGCCACTTTCGGGGTAGTCTGACATGCCTTGACAGGCTACTTGCTATATCTACTAATGTTTGGTAGAGAAGGCCGTTTTTTATCCGTTGACATCTGTGTCAACCCTTCTGCTGATGGGAAGGAGCAGGTGAGATACCAGCAGTATGTGGAGAACATGAAGACAGACCTTCAGAATGCATATCAGCTAGCATCTGAGGCCTCACAGAGGAGTCATGAGAGAAATAAGAAACAGTATGACAAGAGAGTGAGACACCAAAAAGGGGAACAACACACGGTTTAAATATTTATCTGGGTTAATAAAAGAACCCGGGAATGCCCCTTCAGTACCAGGTAAAGGCCTAGGGGGCGCTACACACACAAATCCATAGGATCTACTACATAAAACTGCCAACAGCCTGTAAAATGCCCACATTAATATACGGAAGATTTAACAAAGTGTGCACGCATGGACGCATGCCCAGTTTGATATCCCTGTGGAGAATGCCTTGGATATACATTAACCCTGATGCCAGCTGTCATAGGTAATACCTCACTTCAGGGTATGTCAAGGTTTTCAATGTCTCAAGATGTGTTTGAAAGACTGAAAAAGAGGGGAAGGACAACTTGAGTTAAGATGACTGAGCCTCATAAATTGCCTGCAAACACATACAAACGGGTCTCACCTCCCTACTGCACACCTCCATAAAGATGCACATGAAGTCCTCATCTTCCAAATAGTGGGAGAACTGGATGACGTGCTTGTGATGCAGATTTCTCATAATACCAATTTCGTGCATAATCTGAGAGAAACAGCAGACACATCACTAAGTACAAGGGAAATGCAGTTCAACCACTTGGAGGTTGGGCATTGAGCTCAACTTATACCACTCACTTTGTGCCACTGCAAGGCTCTGGAGTCACATAGGTTTTGTTTGTGGAGTATTCTGTCATTTTGTAGCACTTGCCGAAACTACCCTAATAACACCTTGACCCTTATGTTGCTACACATTTATTGCGGGTACCTCTCCTAAAAGCTTTCCTAAGCAGTAGGTGATTCCATTTCTGTTTCATAATAATTTGTGGCTTCCTCTAAGCACTTGGGTCCATGGCTGAAAAAAGCAGAGCACTGATCTGTACCGTGGCTGCAGAAGAGTTTCAATATGTAGCAAATGGCGCTTCAAACTGTTTTCGACAAGACACGAGATTCTGGATGTCACAGGTTCCAGAACTGGTGCTGTGGGGGAAAAAAAGTGTGCTGCGAATTAGTGTGAAGGGTAAAATGCAATGGTGTTCACTGACAAGTTATAGGAAATCTATAAATAAAATTGACCGTGTTGGAAAGAGTGCAGTATCCATTAGCTCCACCCAAATATGACTTCAGTAAGCCCAATAGTAAATGTGATGATGACTCAAGAGCTTATAACAAGCCAGTGCTTCCTGGGGTTTTGGACATGCTCTAGTTCCTCAAGCATATGTAATGAAGGGTAGCACCCATTCTTACTTCAAGGTACTGAAGCCCAGTACTGTAAATTAGGGCTGCAGCTATCGATTATTTTAGTAATTGAGTATTCTATTGAGTATTCTATATTCAATCGAGTAATCGGATAAGAAATACTTTTGTCTTATTAAAGAGCAATAGTAACTGTTCAAAAAAGAAAAAATAGACAGGTCTCTTAAAATGAACAACTAATGGGTTTCCTTTTTAGGAACATTTTTAATGATTGAACTCCAAACAACAACTGACAAAAGAACTAAACCCAATTAGTGCATTTATGTACATATTTGTTTTTTTTTTGTTTTTTTTTTAAAGAAGACACTTTCTTAAATGCAAAAATAGATAAAATAATTACAGTAAAATTACTGAAAAAAGGTATACATATATCTTAAACTAAGGCATAAATTAAAATGGCCTTTACTCTCTGTATTCTTGTACATTTATAGGAGGCATAAAAGAAAGTTCTGACAGGATTGTATCTCCTGGATGAGGTAGGAATGGTGTGTGCATGTTCATGTGTAAGTGAATGTAAGTGAAAGTGTGTGTGTTAGAGAATGAGTTACACGCACTGTGTTAGAGTGCTAGTAAGCCTTAAAGGACCATGTGGCGGTTGCAATGAAGAAAAGTGAGCGTATCAACATGCTCAGAACTGAGGCTTGCCCTCCGCTTTGACGCAATGTTTCCTGCTGCAGAAAATAGACGTTCTGATGGTGTAGATGTTGCCGGAACACACAGAAAGCACTTTGCTAGCTTTGCCAGGGTTGGATATCACGCTACATTTGTTTTCCACCATGACAGTGGTGATTCTCCTTCTTGGACAGGGGATGTTCTCCGAAATACATCAAGACCTCCTTTTGCACCGTTTGATTCAGCTGCTGCTCCTCATCCTCTTCGTCACTGGTGCTAGAGTCTGATGATTCCAGTGTATTGTTGAGAAATGATGTTGCACCCTTGACATTCATTACTGGGTTGTTTTGTGCTGTGCTGGAGGCTCCATTTTCACTTTCAGTTTCCTGCCTTGCTTCCCTTTTGGCAGTAAGTGCCATAGCCTGTATTGTGCTTTGGACCTTGAATGCTTCATCAGCTGGCAAGAACTTTAGTTTTCTAAACCTGGGATCTAAAGCAGCAGCAATTAGGACTGTGCTTGGAGGGTCAGGTTGAAACACAAATAGTCCTTGCCATCTTGCTGTGATCTGTTCAGCCACATGAGCCTTTAAGGACCTTGCTGGTGAAGTCTCAGAAGCTGAACTCTGTATGGACTTCTTAAGGCTTTGCACAAGTTGTGGAAGCACAGAGTGTAACATATTGTTGCCCACTCAGGAACCCTGTAGCCCCTTCATATGGCTCAAGGGCCTTGGTCAGTTCTTCAATGAGGTTCCATTGTTCAGGCTTGCGATCGAGATAGTGGTGTTTTCCTCTTGGAGCTATTGTTGGGTCAGAGAGTGCAGCAGTCACAGGCCATCTTTGTTCCAGAAGCCTAGATAGCATGTGATACGTACTATTCCATCGAGTACTTACGTCTTGAACCAAAATGTGCTGTGGTGTGCCCATTTACAGGTGCTTATCCTTTAGCTTAGTGCATGCCAGCTATGTTCAACAAGGCATCTTGAAGCAGCCACGCACTTGGAGATGGCTTGGTCGTTCTTCAGAGCGTTCTGTACAACCAAGTTCAGGGTATGACCTGCACATCGCACTGATGCCCATCCATGCTTTTCTACCAAAATCTTCACTGCTGCTACAACATTCGCACCATTCTCATGGACAACAGCTTTTACTTTCGGTGGTGGAATGTCGAATTTGGCAATAACATCTTCAAGCCACTCTGCAATATTTGCAGCCGGGTTTCTCTCATCAAGGGGCATTGTTGTCAGGTTATGGGTCTCCAGTTCGCAATCCTCCCCAAGAAAGTGACAAGTCACCAGAGATTAATCTAGGAATTACTGATAATGAGTCCAAGGACTCGCATGTTTTAAAACAATGAGTGCCATAGCCAATCAATGAGTCCCAGAGCCAAAACAATGAGTCCCAAGTTGTAAAATATGGAAAAAATCTACAAATATAAAAACAAAATATATATTTGAAAGTTTCTGTTTTGGGCAGCTTTGCTCATTCCACACCGTACGCTGTTTTCTTCGCATACCGAACAGAACATGAAGTCTGGCCTTTCGTCGCTTGCTTCTACAGTACGTACCGAAGCCAGCTGTACCTGGATAGCCATTTGCATTTAAACTCATGGATTTTCTTTGTTTTTGTTTCATTATTGTTTAAATCCATTGTTCATGTTTCTGGTTTCTAGACTGGCTGGTGGATTATAAAAAGTGACTTTCCGTTGCGAAGGATCAGGTTTATGAACTTACAGGCAACTAAGATGAAGCGTTCCAAAGTAATCGACACTACAGCGAATACCACTTATCGAAATATGGGCACCTGTGTTTTATTAGCCAATCAAATAACTTGTTATATTGCAGAGGACAACCGGTGTCAATATGAAATAAGCACTGCAAAATAGAGCAATAGGTTTTAGACAACCAATTTCTACTGCGTCATACAGAACGCACAGTATTAAAACCTTTACGTCCTATAGAGAAAGAATGCGTCCTGGACACAGGACGCACATCTAGATTAATCTCTGAGTCACCCCCAGATACACCTCTGTAGCAACGCTCGTCCAAATGTCTGTTGTCAGTGCGATGCTGTCAGTCTCCTTTAAGGGTGTTCTTCAACTTGCCTTTGATGTCTTCATACTTTTTCTCCATCATTTTCATGAAGTAGGTTCTTGACGGAAGTGTGTACCTGGGATTAAAAGTGGAAATCATCTTCTGAAAGCCTTCATCCTCCACTAATGACAGAGGGCGCATGTCTGTGACAATCATGTTCAAAATGCTGTCGGTCAACTCAGCAGCTTGCTGAACCGAACATGGTGCAGGTGCCAGAACAAAGCTGTCCATAAGACACTGTGATTTACTGAAAAAGAGAGGAAATAATAATAATAATAATAATAATAATTCAGTGTCTCGGTTTTACTGGCCCAAGGCTGTTGGGGCCACATTAATCTAAATCTGCAAAATAATATTAAAGCCTTGAAATAGATATAGTTGAGTACACCCCATGCTCCCCTTTAGCATGCTGCAGGTATCACTGCGACAAAGTGTGACAGCTGCTGTCAGCCTGCTACAAGTTGCCAAATTTAAATACTGTGTCAAACTAAGCTAACAGTTTATCTGCATACAAACAGCTTCTATTTTAACTTG
>JAODKC010000016.1:20090920-20148709 GCA_026777985.1 Mormyrops attenuatus | reverse complement strand
TTGGTGTCAATATCATTAATGTAAATTAGGAACAATAATGGTCCTAAAATTGAACCCTGCGGTACCCCACTATGAACACAGGCCCACTGTGACACTGTGCCTCTAATAACTACTCGCTGCTTCCTGTCTCTTAACCAGGAGTGTGATCCCCCTATAGTTGGAGCACACCCTCCGGTCCCCCTTCTTAAACAGGGGGACCACCACCCCGATCTGCCAGCCCAGAGGCACTGCCCCCGATGTCCATGCTATGCTGCAGATGCGTGTCAACCAGGACAGCCCAGCAGCATCCAGAGCCTTAAGGAACTCTGGGTGTATCTCATCCACCCCCGGGGCCCGGCCACTGAGGGTGCTTTTTAACCACCTCAGTGACCTCCGCCCCAGAGATAGGGGAGTCCACCCCCAAGTCCCCGAACTCTGCTTCCTCGTTGGAAGGCATGTCGGTGGGATTGAGGAGGTCTTCGAAGTATTCCCTCCACCGACTCAAAACGTCCTGAGTTGAAGTCAGCAGCGCCCCATCCCCACCATTAACAGTGTTGATGTTGCTCCGCTTCCCCACCCTCAGGCGCCAGATGGTCAACCAGAATCTCCTCGAAGCCGTCCGGAAGTCGTTTTCCATGGCCTTGCCAAACTCCTCCCACACCCGAGTTTTTGCTTCAGCGACTGCCGAAGCCGCACTCCCCTTAGCCCGCCAGTACCTGTCAGCTGCCTCTGGAGTCCCACAGGCCAAAAAGGCCCGATAGGCCTCCTTCCTCAGCTTGACAGCAACCCTCACCACAGGTGTCCACCAGCGCGTTTAGGGATTGCCGCCGCAACAGGCACCGACCACCTTACGGCCACAGCTCCAGTCAGCTGCCTCCACAATGGAGGCGCGGAACATGGTCCATTCAGACTCAATGTCCCCCGCCTCCCCTGGGACATGGGTGAAGTTCTGCCGGAGATAGGAGTTGAAGCTTCTCCTGACAGGGGATTCTGCCAGACGTTCCCAGCAGACCCTCACTATACGCTTGGGCCTGCCAGGCCTGGCCAGCTTCCTCCCCCACCAGCGGAGCCAACCCACCACCAGGTAGTGATCAGTTGACAGCTCCGCCCCTCTCTTCACCCGAGTGTCCAAGACATGTGGCCTCAAGTCCGATGACACGACTACAAAGTCGATCATCGAACTGTGGCCTAGGGTGTCCTGGTGCCAAATGCACATATGGACACCCTTATGCCTGAACAAGGTGTTCATTATGGACAATCCATGACGAGCACAGAAGTCCAACAACAAAACGCCACTCAGGTTCAGATCGGGGGGGCCATTCCTCACAATCACGCCACTCCAGGTCTCACTGTCATTGCCCACGTGAGCATTGAAGTCCCCCTGCAGAACAAGAGAGTCCCCAGGAGGAGTGCCCTCCAACACCCCTTCCAAGGACTCCAAAAAGGGTGGGTATTCTGAACTGCCACTTGGTGCATAAGCACAAACAACAGTCAGAACCCATCCCCCCACCCGAAGGCGAAGGGAGGCTACCCTCTCATCCACCGCGGTAAACCCCAATGTACAGGCACGCAGCCAGAGGGCAATAAGTATGCCCACCCCTGCTCGGCGCCTCTCCCAGCGAGCAACTCCAGAATGGAAGAGGGTCCAACCCCCCTCAAGGAGACTGGTTGCAGAGCCCATGCCGTGTGTCGAGGTGAGCCTGACTATAACGAGTCAGAACCTCACAAGCTTGTGCACTAGCTCAGACTCCTTCCCTGTCAGAGAGGTGACATTCCATGTCCCTAGAGCTAGCTTCTGCAGCCGAGGATCAGACCACCAAGGTCCCCGCCTTTGGCCACTGCCCAACTCAACTCACTGCCCAAAGGGGTCAGGTGCAGTGCGAAAAAGACCAATGACTATTAAATAATAACCAAATTAAAATGACATCGGCATGACAACACATAATGGGTTTGATCGGTAGTGGTTTTAAAATCCACAGTATAGTATGTCAATATAAAACTCTGGATGTGTGACTCTTTGATGAGAGCTGACTCTCACAGAGGGATGCTGCTAATGACAGGATACGTGTAACTGAGTCATGTTGAATTTTAATCACCAGGGTTTATAAAGCCTGCCTAAACCTGCGCTATCATCTGTGAAACAGCAAAAACAATAAAAACACGACTGAGAAGGTCAGCATCCTAAGTGGCCAGCAGATTATGAGGTGCAGGGCAGTTAGGGATTAATTAATGGGATTGGAAAGCTAGGCATCCCCACACTGATTCACATCTTCTAGAATTTGGGAGGAGAACATATTAATTTCACTCCGCTGTGTAACCTTCAGCCCAAAGTAGATCATGAAAAGAGTCATTAAATGCTAAATTAGCCCACAATAATAACCATGGCAAAGCCACAATTCATCAGAGTGACTCATGCAGGTGCCAGGACACACACAAGGGAGAATGTAGCTTTAGGAGATCAAAAGACATATGTATCAAGTTTTGCTGTACATATGGCTGTTGAATGTGCATTTTATTGTATTAAACAAGCACAAAATGTAATGCCCATCCTGGGAATCACTGCAGATGAGTTACTGGTGACCCTATTAAATAACCCCCCCCCCCCCCAGCTTCATAGTGAAGACAGACTGGAGTGAGGCTCTCAAGTGTAACACCAGAACAATTACATCTTTAACTCTTTAAAGTAAATTTCCCTAAAATTACCACTGTGTTGGTCATTAACCTGAAAAGAAGTGAAAAACACTATGTGGACAAAAGTATTGGGACACCTGGCCATGAAACGCACAGGAACTTCTATGACATTCCATTCTAAATCCATAGGCATCAGGCATAATGCTCTTCTAGATGAATCAGCATCTAGATCAGCATCCTTAGACATAATGCTCTTCTAGATGAATCAGCAAAAATTCTCACATACACAGTGCACAATGTTGTGGAAATCCTTAGGAGTCAGTCCCCCTTTTGCAGCTATAGCAACTGCCACTCTTCTGGGAAGGCTTTCCACAACATTGTGCACTGTGTATGTAAGAATTTTTGCTGATTCATCTAGAAGAACATTAGTGAGATCAGGCACTGATATTGGACATGAAGGCCTGGCTCACAATCTCTGTTCTAGTTCATCCCAAAGGTGTTCGATGGGGTTGAGCTATGGGATCAGTGCAGGCCAGTCAAGTTCTTCCACACCCAACTCACCTAACCATGTCTTTATGGATCTGACTTGGTGCACTGGTGCACAGTCATGCTGGAACAGAAAAGGACCTTCCCCAGACTGTTCCCACAAGGTTGAAAGCATGGAATTGTTCAAAGTGTCTTTTGAATGCTGTATGCTGAAGTATTAAGAGTTCCCTACACTGAAACTAAGGAGCCTAGCCCAACCCCTGAAAAACAGCCGCATACCATTATCCCTCCTCCACCAAACTTCACACGTGGCACAATGCAGCCGGGTGGGTAACATTCTCCTGGCGTCCGCCAAACCCAGATTCGTCTATCAGACTGCTAGACAGAGAAATGTAATTAATCTCTTCACAGAATATGTTTCCACTGCTCCAGAGTCCAGTGGCAGAGTACTTTATACCACTCCATCTGACGCTTGGCATTGCACTTGCTGATGTGAGGCTTGGCATACAGCTGCTCGGCCATGGAAGCCCATTCCATGAAGCTCCCGGCGCACAGTTTTTGCTGGGGTTAATGCCAGAGGAAGCTTGGAACTCTGCAGTCACTGAGTCAACAGAGCACTGGCAGCATTTACGCACTATGTGCCTCAGCACTCGGCAACACTGCTCTGTTACATGGCTGTGGAAGCCATGGCTGAGATTCTATTGTTCCTAAATGCTTCCACTTTGCAATAGTACCACTCACAGTTGACTGTGGAAAATCTAGCAGAGAGGAAGAAGAAATTTCATGAACTGACTTATTGCAAAGGTGGCATCCTATGACTGTACCACACTTGAATTCAGGGAAGGGAGTTGAGGTATCAGCATGGCTCTGCTTTATACAGATTCCTCCTCCCCTCCTCGTTTGTTCTGCTGCTTCCTGTGGGTGTTCAACCTTCTGTGGTCATGATGGCGGAGGTCATTCCAGATGACTGTGAAAGCAGTAAGATCTATCACATTCACAGTAGAAATGCCTATTTTAGACCAAGGAGTTATACAATCACACCTGTAAAGATACACAGATAAAGCAGCATTGTGTGGGAAAGAAAGCCTTATAAAATCATGCTTCATTGTACCCTTGAGGGAATTCCTTGTCTTTAGTTTCCTCCTTAAACATGCAGCTGAATAAATGAGCAGATTGTGTGGGCAGCACGAGTTGTCAGGAATGAAAGGGTCTGCTAAAAAAAGTGAACAACTAGTTATGAAACCCGGGAATTTTCATCAGAGACGCACATATTGTGAGTAATGGCAACCATCAAGCTCACCTCTTTCCCGGAGCACCCTATCTGGCCCAGGGGTAATATAAGATTTAAATGCTATACCAGAGTTTGACCTGTAGGCTACTAACAGCTAAGCTTTAGCAAAAACAAACAAGGAATCAAGAGGGAGGAGGGTGGCGTCGGAAGCAAATAAATGCTGACATTATTTTGCATTTAGCATCTTAAGGACCAAGAATCAATTTTTCACACGTTCTTGTGCACATCCCCGCCGCCAACGGCTGAAGCCGCCTCTGAGTTTAAGGCGACACTCTTCCAAAAGCTATGAATCAACCTGCGCTGCCCTGGCTGGGAGTGTTACCTCCCGGCCTACGAGAAAGCCAAGCAATTAGCATGAGTAGCCCAGCTGCGGTTAGCGGCATGTGGGCACAGATGCCGTCTCGTAGTGCGAGGACTGGCTCGCCCGCCAATTTCATTCCCAACGCACCCTCATTTTGGGGTAGGGCAGAGCCACCCCCCCCAGCTTTGTCAGAGCAGGGAAAGCTAATTATCCACAGATCTGGTATGTGACTTCACGCTACCACAGGTTCCGCCAGAGATGTGTGCTCCTCTGTTGCCTCTGCTCATTAACGCACATGGGTACATTTCTCTGTTCTCTTTTTCTCAGGGATACTTGGTGCCTTTTGACTTCTCCTAAGCAGAGGTCTAGATAAATGAGTCTGTCTTACACACACACACACACACACAAACATTTTTCACAAGGGAACATTACAGAAGACAAATTAAATCATCCTTGCTTTGGCTTTACTTGTGTGTTGTCTGAGGCTCACGTCATCGCTCACAGTTAAAAACCAGGAGCAGAGGTAATTAAGTTAATGTCATTCCGAGTGCAAGGTAATGTGGATGTTGTGATGCGTCGTGACCGAGCCAGGCCAGTGTCCCAGCATGCAGTGGGGCCATAATGGATCCTGCATTGGCAGGCAAGGCTTGCACATGATTACATTACCAAGAACAGGCTGCCGGTGGACAGATGCTGCATTGGTGAAGCAATGACTCATCAGGCCACATGGCTTATTGGATGCTTCCCTCACACATGATCATGTAGGGGTCCACATCTCTAGCCACAATGCCTGCCAGAACATGTCTGGGCCAGACATGTCTCCAGTAAGCAGGCTCTAGGCACATTTCTGACCACATCCTGAGCATGTTCCTTCCAAAAGGCCTCAACACTTCTTCTCTCAGTCATGTCACAGAAACTCCACATAAAATCTATGAAATGTGTGTTATATGGCTTACATGTAAAACAGCATACTTTTAATCTTAACTTAACTAGAAGGTTCTGATTCATATTCCACAGTAAGCTAATACTGATGGCTGAGGAAATGTTCCTTTGTCCAGAAACTGATCGGTTTGAATCCCCTGGCTGGCAAAGGTAATAAAATCACTGTGGGGCCTTGGGCAAGGCCCTTAACACTGAATACTGTGCTGGGGGGCCCATAAAAATGGCTGATCTTGCACTCTAAGCCCGATATCAAATTATGGGCTTGTCACAAAGGACAGCAAGACTGGATATGCAAAAACAAAAGAATCCTACATACTGCTGGTACAATCATTTTAGTCATTTCATATTTTTAAAAGGATTCTTTTGAGCCAATATATATTGGATCACAGTACATTATATACAATGCAATATATAGTAGATCGGAACATATTGTACATCACAGTAGATCACATAAGCACACCTGCAAAGCTGACCTTTCTCTACATTGTGATATACAATGTGTATTTGCTGAATTCCATAAATCATCTAGCAGTTATCTCCTATGGGACAACAAAGATTTTGTATCCTCTAAGAATTTTGTAAAAGATAAATTGCCGCTGTCATTCTTAAAGTCACCACAACACAACTTCAGCATGCATATGGCTTGGACAAAAAAGAGAAAAATGTATGTGCTCACAATGCACCGATCCATCGCCTTTCTAGCCGAGGCACCATAGCACCACCCGCAATGTTCACCATAGCACCACCCACAATGCTAAGCATAGCACCACTCAGAATGTTCACCATGGCACCACCGGCAATGCTAACCATAGCACCCCCACAATGTTCACCATGGTACCACCTGCAATGCTAACCATAACACCCCCACAATGCTAACCATAGCATCACCTACAATGCAAACCATGGCACCACCATCTGGGCTTGCAGGAAAATTCCGAAATATTTCATATGAATTGAACATACACAACCTTTCTTAACCATTTATGAGCCCCTTCCTCAGCTAAAATAAAGAAAAATGAGAAAGGATTGTGTGCCAGTATTTGTGAGTCATCTGGAAGGCTGATCTGGAATCAGATCCACCCTCTAAACCACAGGTGTCTAAACCACAGGTGTCAGAGTCTTGTGGGGCCAGAGCCCTGCACATTTTTAAACCAAGGCTGCTAATTCCTGATCCTGGAGATCTACCACGCTGCAGAAACTAAGCGCTGCCCTAATTTAACACACCTGATACAAATTATTAGGTATGTTAACATAGCTGGCTCCAATACTACTGAATGATCTGTTTATCAAGTATGTGAAGCTCAGCAAGGGGTACATCTCCAGGTTGGAGAGCCTTGCTCTAAACATATTGGTCCATGATGCATAGATATGTCTGTTTTTGTAAGATATATGCAATTATTGCTGCTGCCATCTCTCTGTGGACACTGAAGCGGCATGCTTCTCTAACAGCTCATTTTCCCCATCTTTTATTATTCTGTGGCTTTTAAGTTGAAGTTTAAGATGAAGATGAAGTAGGGTACTGTCAATTTACCCTAAAAGAATCTCACAGGCAAGTCAAAATAGATACAATGTGAAATGTTCACAGCTTCTAAATGAAAGATGCTAAGGCAATTTATCACACTGCCAGCTATCCATAACAATCATCCATCCATCCATCATCCATCCATCCATTCACTTTCTATATCCATTTATCCTATGCAGAATCAAATGTGCATGAAAATTGTGTACGAAAGCCACTTGAGGCAAGAGTCTTGGTTCAGTTCATTCTAGCCCGCACTTCTAAAAGTGCATTTTTGAGTGTGAGCAATCTTAATATAAGTTAAAAGTAAAAGCCTAAATACTTAGCTCATCTCCCAAAGCTGATTACAGCCTAAGGAAGGCCAGCTCATCACTGATGTCCTTTTAAAGTGCTGTGCTTGATGACCAGCTCCATGAGTGATGAGTCTGCTGGGCCTGATTCCCGCTCTGCTCAGACTGTTCTTTTAACGTTTCCATGACGTTTACATCTAACGAGTGACTGTTCTCAGCAGTCCAGGTTCCCCTGAACGGCATCTCTCTCCAAAGTCACTTCAACTAGGCTTATAGCTGTATGGTGCCTCAGTCGGTCTCTGCGGATTAGGAGTGAAACTGTCTCGTGGGTCAGGGGTCTCTCACTGGTGATGGGTGTGAAAGCTAAATGTGGTTACTCCTCCAGGTGGACTAGCGTTTTGCAGTTTTGCTGAATGCAGATTCAGTCGGGTAATAAGTATTCTGACTTTCATTTCAAATCAGTTTGATTAGTAGTCAGTCGTGTGTCATCTTTTTGCCTTTGTCCAGAATCATTGACGTAAAATCAACATACAATTTACAGTTTTGCAAATCTGAATAATTAAGAGTCAAATTGACATCTGCATAGCCTGGGAGTCCAGACCCACAATGCCACGATGATTCCCAGAAATCGGAGAAATGCAGGCTTGAGAGGCATCCTGACTAATTTGTCCCTAAGTGTGACAATTAAAAGCCCATTATTAAATCCAAAATTACCAAATCCATGACCAATGGCTGAAGGCTGCTGTAGACCCAAGGAATTAGCATCACAGTGAACAGTTTTTCCCTCCGGTGTCTCATGTGTAATTATCGCAGAGTCAGTCAGATAGTGGGCTTCAGCATTTGCCCTCTCCCAGCTACGACGGTGGTAATGACACACCCCCTCTTATACTGAGTTCCTCATCTCCAATCCATCAGCCCATCTCTAGCTTACATGTATCCTTCCCTGAGCAGCAGGCTACTTTGGTGAAAAATAAACACTGGGAAAATGGCACCTAGTATGTAAATGAAACAAAGAACCAAAAATGATATTTGCAATTTAATGCATTGTAATAAACTGAAAAGCCAGGTAAACAAACACAGACAGGGCTTGGCTTTGGCACTCAGTTTAGGGTCGCCTCCAAACCTGCAGCTTCCAATGCGCTCTGCTGGACAGCCTGCTTGAGGAATTTTGGGTTACTGCTGATGCTCCCAGGTCCGTGCTGATAGTGAACGTTACTGCGAATGCATGTGGTTTTAGTTAGCGGCCACCTTGGGTTCACGGTTTTGGTTAGCCGCCATCTTGGGCTCACGGTTTTGGTTAGCCGCCATCTTGGGTTCACGGTTTTGGTTAGCCGCCATCTTGGATTCACGGTTTTGGTTAGCTGGCATATTATTTCTGGGTTTTACAGTTTTGGTTTTAGGTTTGTTTTGTTTGTCTGTCTCACATAATGCCAGAGTTTCACCTCCTTGTTCTATCATGCTTTACACTTCTGATTTTATAATACTGGAGTTCTGTCTCCATGTTCTATCGTGCTTTACACTTCAACTTTTATAACACTGGAGTTCTGCCTCCATGTTCTATCATGCTTTACACTTCTGCTTTTATAACACTGGAGTTCTGCCTCCATGTTCTATCGTGCTTTACACTTCTGCTTTTATAACACTGGAGTTCTGCCTCCATGTTTTATCGTGCTTTACACTTCTGCTTTTATAACACTGGAGTTCTGCTGCCATGTTCTGCCAGACTGTTACTCCACAAACCCTTTCTATAAGCCTTTCATCTGTGCTGCATCATTGCCTACTTTTTCAGCTCCACCCACACATTCTACAGCATTTTATCTCCATCCACCAGTCCTGCCTCTATATTCAGTAAAACTTTAAGAACTAAGCTTTGCCTTCCCCTTCTGTGAGGGTTCTGCTCAACATCTAACAGTTGCCAATCCTGGAAAATTGAGTTGAGCTTCCAGAATTCTCCATGCCCCCTGGGCTTGCCCCCATCCTGACATGTTAGACACTGTGTTTTTGGGAACAAGGGCTACAGAATTTCCTGGTCCGCATGCCCATCCATTTTATGTTACGAGATCCTACAGTCAATGATCAACCTCTCATTAATAGAGGTACACGGCCCTCTTGTAACCTTGTGTGTTTTTCACTGCCCTCAGAATCGATCCAGGACTGCAAAGTAGACAACATTATTTCCAGCAGAGCTCAGAAAACACAGACCTGACAGACATTATGGGACTCTCAGGTGTTCAAGATACATACTGCTGCCAGTTTACAGCCTGAGTCAATTTAATATAAGTACTCTAAGACTAAAAAGCCAAGAGAGATACAGGTTTTAATTAGGTATCTAAGGACTGAAGCACTTCACTATGAGCCATTTTTGGAAGACTAGAGGACTGCCTTTTGTGTGCAGTTTAGCATAAGCAACTTGACACTCTTATATGCTAAATTTGCTTTTCAGTCAATAGTGAGTTATCTTTTCATTTCAGGCTCACTCGGAAGCACATGCAGTAATATCGTTATTGACTAAACGATAACCCATTAAGAATTATTGACTCAGTTATTGACGTATTTTGAGCGAAATTCAGGCAAATTGCAGGTTTTGTTTTAGATGTGCTATACGCTGCTAAGCAGAGTGTCAGTGCTGTCTTTGCCCATGCTGCTCCATCAACAGCACACTGTGTATTTACACTGACACTGACATTGAGGGGTGTATTTTGGGCTCAGTCTCAGCATTCGTGTCTTTTCAGCTTCTTCCCCCTTTTTTTTTTAGCTTGTCTAAAGTGGGTCTTCCACTCTGCTACACTTTCACCGTAAATGATCTACAAACTGAAATTAAAGTCAGACTTTGCCACGAGCACCATAAGCGGGTCCTCCTGCCGTTTCCACGGCGACTAGTCACCGACGGCTCTGCGTGACGTGGACTCCCCGGAGACTGAGTGACACTGCTGCGTGACAGCATTCCAGTGACATACATCCGCTTTGATTGGAAGAAACAATTTCGCAGAAAAAGAACTTGACAGCTGCTAATTCTGCTTTCCCGTTTCCTAATTGTTCTGCGAAAAGCGCTTGGTGGTTGGTGCCAGCTTCTGGAGGCTCCATCATGCTTCACAGTAAATTTGCTGAGTAATGGGAGGCACCCTGACTGCATTGTGGCCCGTGAGCCCTGCTGTGTTTTGCTTACGTCTGTGACAGGGTGACTCAGAGGCTTAGCCAGCCAGTGATGTCAGCAAGCTTATGCCTGTCCTTGGACTGTGCCTCCCCCCAAAGGGGAGATGCACCATGTGGACAAAATTTAGAGCCCAATACCGACCAGTGGGGATGGGTCAGGAGCGGTGAGTATCCGACGCAGAGGAGAGCAGCCAGGCCGGAGCAGTCACACTACTGAGGGCCAGCTTAGTTTGACTGTTAGACTGCACTCTTGGAGGGGGGGGCAGCTAATTAACCTACATGTATCACTTTAATATGGATCTCCAGCTATGTTTTCTCTCCCAGTTATGAACATACATCCATTATAGGGAGCATTTTGTTTATGAAGGCAGACATTTGCATACACTGCCAGGCCCCAGGTCAGTCACACTTTTGCCCCACTGTGCTGAGACGGGCACTCTACGTTATCAGGCGAAGCAGAAGGATTTACAGTACTGACATCCATGTATGACACAGTCACAGTAATTACAAGATGCCGCCCGGGGGTGCTCACTGCTTCAGCTGTATGAGGAGGCCTCATTGCAGGAAAGGGGCGTCTTCAATGTCATGTGAGGTGTCAGTACTGAATGAAAAGATCAGGATTGGAAATTCCAGCAGAGAGCAGACATCTCAAGGGCGACCAATCAAATGCACCGTCCAATCCAAATTACAGCTCCGCATTCAACCATTCAATGGACCACACACGTGACATCAAAGGTGGAGATTAAATACTGCAACAGGTTTTCAGGAATTACATTAGCTATACCTGCTATCAAATATTGAAATGCAAGAGCAAATCAAAGGGCAGGTCTTGGTGTCTTTATCCTGCAACATTCAGGGATAGTAACCTTCTTTTAAAAAATAATAATGACTATAAGATTTCCTGTCCTCTCTCATGTGAGTCATTGCTAACGCACAGAGCTGCAGGAAGGCTTCATCTTGCATGCCCTCTCTGCTGACTCCCACTGTTTGCCCGGCTGACGTTGAGCTTTTAGTTTGCTTTATCCCTTGCTTTAACCACTTCTCATTCTCTCACCTTCATCTCCCTGTTTTCTCCTGTCGGGCTGCCAAGCACGAACTTCCTTGTCTCTGTAATCTTAATATTTTGGGTTTATATTTGGTTCAGACGTGATGTCACCCCCCTCATTCCCTTCCAATGCCCACTGCTGCAAGCCCTGGGCCTGATCCCAGGGGCAGTTCTGGGGGGGGTTAGTGCCCCTGTGATAACATGCACCCCCCCCCCACATGTATGCTAAATATGTATGCTACTTGGGTTTGACATACCTAAGTATATCATTATTATTACTTATTTTTATATTTATATATGTGGGCTAAAATTTTGTGTGCTGGGAACAGGTGAAACACAAGTGTAGGCACATTTTCTTGACGGACTCTTGACGCAGATGCACTGGGTGGTCGAGTCGCTTCAGTTGGTGAAAAGCGAAGAAGTTAACGACAGAAACAATAATCAAGCTTGTGGAAGCATGAGAGTCTAAACAAGAAATCCGAGTGAGTTACATATGCAAAGCATTGTAAAAATATCTTATCGGTTTTCAAAATTGACTTTTGCTTCATAATGCTGCTAATATAGAGTAAATAATACTTGGTGGATGCTAAAGTCAAATGCATATCGCCCCCCTAACAGAGCAAGGGGCACCAGTCAGGCCCCCCACTTGAAGTGGTCAAGAACCTCCAATGCCTGATCCCACATTTAGGGCCAGATTTACTAAGCAAGGCAAATTATTGTGAGGGTGCAATCAAAGAAAGGCGCCCATGGGAGTGTCCAGTTCTGCGGGTGATCTACTAAAAATGCACAAATTTATGAACACAGACGCAGTCGGTTCAATGATGACTGACCCAGTCTACCAAGGGCGGCGAAAAATAAGACATGCCTTTCCAGTAAGTTGCAGCAATTTGCAAGTAAATTGCCTCCTGCAAACCTTAGTAAATCATGCTGCATGATTAATTTAAATACTCCCCCAAATTTTGCACTTTGAATGGGAACTCCTAAAATTACATTTGCAATATGGCTAGTTCCAAAATTAACTGTGTTGATGCCTTTCCAGCACTAACTTTTCACTACGCGTTTTTAGTAAATCCTAACAGTACTACTTCACTGCCAAAAGGGAGTTTGTGCTGATGCAAACTGTTATTAAATCTGGCCCTTGAGTCCCCGCGTGACCTTTCCCCTCAGCAGATATCAGTGACATGTAACAAGCCAGGCAAACTTGTACATGTGTCCAGTTTATTCATTAATTCAAAAGCTGACTCAATATGTGACCTTACCAGAGCCAAATGCCACGGCAACAACTTCTCATTAGACATGTAAATGAAGCCTGGAGCTGAGCTCATTTATTGGTTCCGGCCTTAGATTTCCGTCCTCGCTCATGAATGTCTCGCAAACAGCTAAGCTAATTAAGCGCTTTTTCTGCTTGTCACTAATGACCCGTTCAGATTCAGAGCCATCCATAGGCATTTGTGGCCTGCACAGCCGTGCTAACATCTGCGATTAATGAACTCACCACACGGAGATGCCATCACTCTTACTCAGGGGTGGAGTGAGAGATATCGAGGGTGTCCTTTAGCAGCAAGTCAGCAGCTCTTCAAACCTAAAATGTGAAGTCAGAGAACCAAGATAAATAACGTAAATATCTGAGTCATATATTTACTAATAGTTCAAATCTTACTTTCTCATTCCTTAGGTACATGCAAGTGTGTTTCCTTGTTTAAGTCATATGCCCTGAAACAGCAACACCAAAAGAAAAGCAAGCTGTCAGGCTTAGAACATGATGATCCACAAATAGTGGATTCTCAAAAACGGCTGCTGTAGCTCTTTTGCCAGATGTGAGGTCAGGGAGCATTTGGAGTGAGGGATTTGTGGATGGAGCACTTAGACCTAACAAGACACCATTAGGTCTGTGGATCACGAGTAATAACCTCCTTGAATATCGAACATCTAGGAATCAGAAGCATGTGTAACTTTAGACCTGACTAGAGTATTGTAAAGTATTTTATTGTATTATTTTGAACATATTGTATTTATTACAGCAATCCTTACACTGACATATACTCCTGAACTTTTTATACATTTATCAACAAAATAAACAAACTGTACATATCAATCAGACTTTACCTGACCATTGTCTTGTCTTGTCTTAACTATGTATGTATCTGTGGTATGTAGGACAGCCTTTGACAACCAGAGACAAATTCCCTGTGAGTGTGAACATACCCGGCCAAATAAACCCAGGAACTTTGGTCAGCTGGCTGCAGTGAGATTTTCAATTAGAGACAAGTCTGTACACCCATTTACATTAATGTAAGAGTTTTATTACCTGGTAAATAGTCAGTAGGGTTTGTAAACTGCCCCAGTGTCGCAATCCGCTCCGGCCTGCCCAGTCCTATTCCTGTCAGGACCAGCAGGTGGCGCTGCTGATTCTCCTGCACACTCTTTCCCTACCTGGCCAGTAGTATTAAATGCCCATGCCTGGCCCTTGTTACCCCCTCATTAGTCAAGTATATAAATGCCTCGCTGTGCTGTTATTTTCCCCTGTTTGTGTCTCCCATCCTGCACCTCACATAAAGTTCCCCAACAGGGGTGAATTGCGAGCAGCTGGGTCCCGTCTTGCTGTCTTCACCTGCCGACATAACATGCAACGCTCTTAATGTAGCTAATTTTAAGTAAATAATGGAATAATACAGATTTGCTGAAAGATTTCTTGCATGAGTGTGAGAGTCTGAAAGTGTGAATGTCATGCCAGATGCGTGAGAGTTGGCAGTCCTGTAAACCTGATTCTGACTAGACAACCTTGGTTCTGAAAAAGGCAAACATGAATGCCTTAGGGGCAGATGTACTAGCGTGTTTGTGCCCGTTTCTGGTGTAATTTCATCGCAACATACTCCTAAAGACATGGCATGGTATGTACGAAAAGACTGTACACAGCTAAATTTGCATGGCAGAGGAGCGCAGAAGTTGTGCCTTTCCCACTCATGCTGGTGAGATGGCTCTGCACAGCGGAGCCTATTAACAACAGGGAGCATGCTGGGAGATGCTGGGTGTAAATGCGCCTTGTTGTGTTATTGTAAGTAATTGTTGTGCTCCTGATTGTTTTGTGTGCCCTTGTTTTTGTCATGTGTTACTCCTGTCCAATCCTTGCATGTCTCTAGCAATTGTATGACTACTCACCATGTGTGTGCCTTACCATCCGGTGTCAGACCTCCCTGTGTTTCCCCATTATGTGTTATCAGTGTGGTGATTGGTGACTGTTAGTTCTTTTAATTCAGTTTAACTTGGAAATAATAGGTTGACCCATAAACATAAATAAGAAAGTTATGCTTAGATGAACAAACTAATAATTCTCAACTATTGGAATGAGAAACGCATTGAGCGAACAATGGCTTTGTTTTGTTTTTCTTAGATCATCACACACCTGGTCAGAATGTCCAAGCATTTGTAGTTGGGCTGAGCTGCCTTCATTGGGTTGTTAACCGGTTGTGAAGTAAATAAAAACAATGCTTACCAAGCAACCATGCATCGCCAAAAGCCCTGTTGCTTAATCTGTGTAGATAACACTATTTTAGAAGATAGAGCTACATATCTGACGTTAAATGAAAAGGCACAGTGTGCGCTGTCAGCAAACCAGACAAGTAAGGCCGATGACATGCGCTGATTACGCGATCAGCCACTGGTTTAGTACATCCCACATTAAATGACAGGGCACAGTGTGTGATATCTGCAAACTGGCTAAGTGAAAGACGTGGCATGCGCTGATTACATGATCAGCCATAGGTTTAGTGCATCTGACATTAAATGACAGGGCACAGCATGCGCTATATGCAAACCAGCCAAGGCACTGTTTTGCCAACCTCTCTCTAACCTACATACATCTGCCCCTTTCTACAGCAGTATATCTATTCTGCAAGATTAGCCATCTGATGCTGGATGACTATAGGAGTGACGTCTGAAGCTTATATTAGCATATTCACCCTGGTGGTTGCCCATTCTTCAGAGATCCAGCCTGGTTGACTTGGCCGCATCGGGCTTTTGAATTAATGGCTGTTTCTGGCAGCTGGCTCAAGCTGCTGGGTAGAGGACCCACCTGGTTCTATTCGTCCCTGTTTCCTCCCACTTGCTCTCGAGTACAGCTTTTCTGAAGCACCGTTCATGGCTCATTCACGACCGGCAGCAGGCAGTGTTAAGAACTTCTCAAAAAGGGGTCGTGTTGCTGCCCGCCTGAGCATAGTACTTAAATCACTGAGTAAATGCCTACAGTGTAAACTATGTAAGCAGCATTGGGTAAAAATATCTGCTCTTCTTGCTTTACATTTTAACTTTTAGCCAGAGATGTAACTGAAATCCCTATGGCCCTCTATGCTTTGATATCCTTCTCAGTGTGTGTGCCTATCGAGCAAGCAAAGGCGTTCCCTTCAGAGGCTGAATGAACACGCCGGCTTTGGCTATTTACAGAGGACCATTCGCTCCTAGTTCTTTGCAGAAGTAAGCCCTTATCTTCCGAGCTCTGACGCAGCAGCCCTCTGGGACCCAACGCTCATCCAGGTAATCACAACTCGCAATCGCACCGGGAAATCACATGTCGCCACCTCAAGACGTGGCCTCACCAACGCTGATGGAACTGTCAACCCATCGCAGGGCACACTCACACAGTTAAGGGTTTTCCAGAAAAATAAATCCTCGAGACTAGCAGAAAGGCGCACCTTTTCTCACAGCTCCTTGGAGTTTCACTTCGTCTTCTTAATCTAGAATGACAATGGGCCCTATAATCACACTAACAGCTATAAGAGCTGAGAGGCGGAGGTGGTAAATTTGAGGCAGCTATCAGTGGTGACATTTCATTCTGAGCTATAAGCTAGATTGACAGCTTGCACTCCTTGCTACATCTGGGGAATATGCTGGGGCAGCTGCAGGTGTGGAAACAGGGGTCTAACAACAGGACCAAGAAATGTCTGAACAAGCAGTTGGTCTTCTCAGTGTCAAGGTAGGTGATCAGGATCTGAATTTTAGGACTAGAAAACATCCATCCATTTATTTTCCATAACTGCTTGTCCTATTCAAGGTTGTGGGGGTTCTGGAGCCAATCCCAGAAGCTATGGGTGCAAGGCAGGGAACCATCCAGGATGGGGCGCCAGCCCATCGCAGGGCACACTCACACACATTCACTCACACAGGCACACCTATGGGCAGTTTGGTAACTCCAATCAATCTCAGCATGTTTTTGGACTGCAGGGGGAAAACCAGAGTACCTAAAGAAAACCCCATGACAACACAGGGAGAATATACCACCTCCACACACATGGAGCCAGGGCAGAGACTCAAACCCTAGTCAGAGATTATGTGAAAAGAGTTTTTTTTAAATAATAATTGTAAATATTTTTTTCTAGGAAAAAATTAATCGAGGGTCAAGGCCATTCTTCAGTGCTTAAGACCCAAGACCCGCAAGGGGCCAATGTGTAAAAAACCTTTAGGTCAGCTGTGCAAACCCAGGTGTGAGGACGCTTCAGCCAATCACTCCTCTAAGTAGTAATCTAATTAGGGATTTGCAGCGAAAATCCACATGCACTGCGGCCCTTTCTGGGTAAGATTGCCCACCCCTGCACCAGATTATACTCCGAAGGTACTCTGTGCAGGTCTAGGCCTTCTGAGAAAGTCAACAGACACAAGCACAGCCTTCTGTTTCCAATCCCTAGTCCCCCACCAATACATTTATCTCAGCAATTCTGAGCGCAAGCAGTGGAGGGGCTATTCTCCTGATGCTGAGCTGTCACTGAGTGTTACCTGATGGGCCTTCATTAGAATATACATGGACTGTAGCTCCCTCTGGCTCTGCGAGCTGTCCAAGCGGAGATGGACTATTGACTTTCTGCTATGCACTGTGGCTGTGGAGATTGTCCCGCAGAATCCTCATTATTTGTTTTTGCCTCCTAGTTAAAGCTCTCAAAACAGCTGTCTGTCAGGCTGATGAATGGTGTCTCACTGAGCAGCTGAGCTTGCTGAGACAGAAATGCAAAAACTTACATCAGCACCCTCCTTAAGAGTCTATGAGTGACCTCAGAGAGGGAATTGTCATTTACAAATAGCATATCATTTGGTCTTGCTGGATACCATGTAATGCCTGGGCTCTGATCTGGTCATAGACACTTTAACCTTCACTCGACTGAACGTGTTTCTCGGGGTGGTATTTCTTGGCCTAGCATGTAAGGGAATATTCAAACCCTTAGCTTATCCAAACAGACACGTGCTGCCCAGCTCCTTGGCTGTGTAGGACCACAATCAAATCTTCTAACTGATTATCCTGGTCAGGTTCACGAGGAGATCTGTAGCCAGCACTGGGCACAAGACACGGGTACACCCAAAATCCTGTAGTAAATTTGACCATAAATACTGTATGAAAACTGACCCTTGTACAGAAGCAAGTTTTACAGGAATACATTTTCAGTTTAATGGAAAATTGCTATGAAACTTCTATAAAATTGCCCCCCCCCAAAAAAAAACAATATTACTCATATGTACCCCTTAACAGCTACAATGCAGGGAAAGATCCACCCCAAGGTGTCTGCTTGGGTATCAGCCTTGTGTTCAGTGTTTTCCCGCCTTGCCCCTTGAAGCTGAGAGGTGGGGGGTCAGGCCCAGCACAAACCCACCTCCCCTGGTGAAAAAATTAGAAATATCCCTAATGATAGGGCACATCTGCCTCCTGGCTTCTAGCAGAGCTGATGAAGGACGGTGCCAGCTGTCCCCCGGCCAGGGGGCGGGGGCCTGTTAGCTCCACAGTTTACTGGGATAAGTTTGGCTTTCTTCATTAAGATCTCCTTTGAGTGGCACAGCGGCCCAGTGTGTCACACTCACAGCTGGTATCAGGGTATCAGTGAGGCTGTGTGTGTGGTGCTTGCATATTTGCATCATTGAACATGACTGAACATGACTGAACATAACTGAACATGACTACACCACATGCCTTGCCTCAAAGGAGCCATATTTCCATGTCATACAGCTATTTAATGGCTATGCAATCCTAATTAGCGTTAGTCAACATAATTCAGTCCATTATTCATTGTGGATTATGTATCAGGTATCAGACATTGGGGTTTTGATGATTGTTATCTTCAGCGGTATGTCTACCAAATTTGATTTTGTGAATGATATTATTTTAATATGATTGGAAGTGTCGCATAAGTCTCAGAGGATCACGATCGTACCCAACAGCAGGAGTTAAAATAATGTTTTAAATGAATATTGCAAAATATCTATCCAGCCTAAGGCAAAGGAACACCAAGCTTGAGATGCCAGTTTATCACAGGGCACACAACTGGTTTGCAGGAGGAGACCAGAGCAGCCAGAGAGACCCAAACCAATGCAAGGAGAGTGGGTAAACTCTGGCACCCAAAGCTAGGGGGCAGCAGTCAAACCTCCGCCCCTGGATTTCTGGGTTAGTACAGCGCTGACCACTGAGCAACATTCCTGACAAATGAAAAACATCTTTTTAATGATAAGAAAGGATCATTTATGTTTGTCATGACATTATTACGTTTTGCAATAAATTATTTAGAAAATACTTTATAAACTAGTAAAAGGGAAGCTTCAAAATGTATTTCCGGTCCATTTAATTGGTGGTAATATTAAATAATTTTCCAAAACTAATTAGACTGCTTTAACTTCATCATGGGCAATTTAGTTTCTAGTGCATGAATAAGCGCCTGTGATAAACATCACGGGAGTCTCCCTGGGCCTAACCTGCTCAGCTTCAGCCTCAGCCTCGGCTTAGCTCAGCATCCTGCCTGCAGTGTGAAGTCTGCCAGGTGGCCCCTCAGGCACTGCGAGGAGAACAGCGTCAGATAATGGGCCGATATGAGTCGATTATCACCAGGAGCTGCTACAGTAAGAGGCGGCTCTCAGCTTAGCCAGGCAGATCCTCGCCCTTTGCAGTGCTGCTGCCTTTGTCAATGCCAGCGTTTTCAGGGTTCCATTGCCTCTGTTTCATTGTCTGCTTTCCCATGGTAATGGCTGCTAACCATTCACAGGCTTAGGTACTTTGATCGCCTTACTCAGGCTTGCGCGAGTCCATTAAAATACCCGCTAATTAAAAATTGCTTTTCCTCAAGGGAAAATTCCCTCCAAATATCTTATCTGCAAAACATGCTGCCACTTTGCAGGAAAAGGCCTTAGTTACTCCTATTTGGACTGAATTGAAAACAGACGGCAAGTCCCTCTTTAGAGGGGAAACACACAGTAAATAATTTAATCACATCTCATTATGAGAGAATGAAGGAAATTAATGTCTGTCTTGTCTTTAGCAGAATACCATTTCAAACATGAGGGAATTAAATTAATTCCCGACAAAGTAAGGTCTAAAATATATATAATCCACACCACATAAAGAAGACTCTGACTACTATAAGTATTAGCACTATTTTAAGTTTTTAGGATTTAAGGCTAAATTGCTCTTTTGCATAAATACTCTGCATAGATATTTTCTTAGATCATTGCTTGAAATTGAAACATAGTACCTGATGAACCAGCATGGCGATTTTTGGATGGTCTATATCACAGAGATGACAGTTATGATTACATGTCCTTTCTGCAGCCTTGTCAGGGTTGTCTTGTGCCAAAACCTAGTAAGAATTATGAAAAATGCAGGCAGCATTAGCAGGACACTGATGGAGTGCACAGTTTCTCAGTTTCTCTGAAACCTCAGGCTTCCATGCACTCTGCATTATATTCTTGTTTACTGGCCTATCAGACCCAGTAGACACAACCTCATCTTCATCTTCCGTCTCACCACCCATCTTAGTGGCCTATCTCATGCCACCAGTAGTAGCCACCAAGTTATGTCCTATAATTATGTTGCCAGATCCGCCTATTATAAGCAACTGTTCTTCATTACATGGCTTTTTCATTTTATCATAAAATGTACATCCAACGTATGTACAACATCAAATCCAAACATAAAACTCCTGAATATCTGGCAACCACACATGGCACCAGAGCCAATGAGTGTGCCAGTAGAATCAGGTGTTCAGCTTGAATACTAGGTTGAGAACCTACATCTTATATAATGTATAGGTATGTGCAAGCAAAACTACAAATGCATGCTTTTAGAAATTAAATTCTCTTAAAAAGGAAGGGCATGGGAGCAGTCCAACACCATGGCTAGACTCCACAGCGGTGAGGTTACTCTCACTGTGAACTCATTGCCCACATAGGTGTGAATTAAAGAGTCTTTATGCTGTTTAAATAGTGGCATGCTGGGTGGAGTGTGGGGCAATAAATCCACCTTTAAATAATTTCCACGTAATCAGCAAAGCTTAGTCTGCTCGGGTATTAATTTCTCTGCAGAGGTGTTATTCAGATAGTCAGAAGTAATGATTTGTCCCTTTCTCAAGGCTGGGTAAAAACTCATCCCCAGTTCAGTGATGGAGAGGAGAAGGAGGTTGATATGAATTTTTGACTGGAAATTGTGTGTTGGCTGCTATTATGTGAGTGAAATGAGCCCTGATGAGGCAGGTAGAGTATGACATGGCTGTCGTCCGGCTGCTCCTGAATACAGCATCCTCTCGAACCCTGACGGGAGTGCTTGTTCACATGGGGGCCATGGAGCACAAATAAGTGTGAATCACACATGTGCTGTTTAACACGTATTAAACATGCCATATGATAGCAGTATAGCACAGACCTTTACATGGGTTAGATCTTTCAAAAAGATCTCACATCGTCTCTTAAAAAATCCTTAATAAATGTGCTGAAATGGAAGTAAATAACATATAGTTAATAGAAAACAAAGTGAAGGGGTTTGCATGACGATGAAAACCCATTGGGCAGTTTAATGAGCTGGATAAATTATCTGCTACAGAAAACTGCAAAAAAATATTTTTGATCTCATATGAACACGGTAGCTATTCTGCATAGAATTATTCTTTGTCCAAGGATGATGTCAACATTGGTGTTAAAATGACATTTCACACCTTTTGTTCAGAAACTCAATAATATGAGAATGCCCATCCTGTGCCTTACAGTACAGAGCCCTTCCCTCTGTGTGCGTGTGTGTGTGTGTGTTTGTGGGTTTGTGTGTGGATTAGGTATATATGATATTGTGGGGACCAGATTCCCCCCATAATGTAATAACAACCTGTTATTTTTGTGTTGTGGGGGCCATTTTTCAGGTCCCCATAAAGATCTGTGAATGCAATCAAAAAACTAAAAATGCCAAAAGTCTTGTATTTAGTTTGTTTATTTATGGTTAAGGTTAGGGCTGGGTAGGGGTTAAGGTCATCATGTTGGGACTACAGTTTTTCCCCATAGAAACGAATGGAAAGTCCCCACAAAGATATAATTACAAACCCTTGTGTATGTGTGTGCGTGTGTGCAATTTGCATGTTCTCCCAGGTTTTAATGTCAGGGACTGGCATGGGAATTAGCAGGGAGACACAGGAGTGGCATGGTGCACCATGCGAGTTCTGTTAATGAGCTGATACAAGGTCACATGGACGCCTGGGGCCTCATTAAGTGCAATCAGTTGCCAGGATAAAGGGGCAGGCACAACAAAAAAGAAGAGGAGTGGGAATTTGCATGGAGTTTGAGGGTTTTTTGAGGTGGTGCTGTAATCATGTCATGCGTCAACAAGCCTGAGGAATGCGGCCAGTGGGTTATGGCATCATGTATTGATCTCACTGTGAAGAGCATAACCAGAGGAGTCTGAGTGGCTGCCAAAACCCAGACTTTTGAACACAGACCGGGGAGCACCATGAGAGCAGGAGAGCAGTTAGTGGGGAAAAGCTGTTAGGGGGAGAGAGCCGTTAGCAAGAGAGTGAATTAGAATTTAGTGATCAGTGGTCATTGTTGACACACCGCAGCACACAGTGCACAACAACAAAATGTGTCCTCTGCATTTAACCCATATGTGACATGGCAGGGGGCAGCAAATTCAGCACCTGGGGAGCAGTGCTTGGGGGCGGTATCTAGCTCAGGGTACCTCAGTGGTGCTTTGCTGGTCGGGGATTTGAACGTGCAATTTTTCAATTACAAGTGTGCTTCCTTAATCATCAAGCCACCAATGCCGTTAGCAGGGAAGAGTGTGGTAAGCAGGCGAGTGCTGTTAGCAAGGGAGAGCCGTTAGCAGGGAAGTGCCATTAGTGGGAGAGTGTGGTTAGTGAACAAGCTCTGGCAGAGGACAGCCATTAGCCAGGGAGAGCTGTTAGTGCAAGAATGCTGTTAGCATAGGAGAAATGATAGTGAAGGAGTGACATTAGCAGGGGAGCACTGTAAATGGAGTAGTGGGGGAGCGCCGTTAGCAGATGGCCACCGTTAGCAGAGAAGCGCCATTAGCAGGTAACAGCCATTAATGGGGAAAGTATAGTTAACCAGAGACCACTTTTAGCAGAGGACAGCCATTTGCGGGAGAGTGCTGTTAGCAGGGGAGAGTCGTTAGCAGGAGAGTGCTGTTAGCAGGGGAGAGTCGTTAGCAGGAGAGTGCTGTTAGCAGGGGAGAGTCGTTAGCAGGAGAGGGCCAATAGCAGGGCATCGCTTTTAGCAAGAAAGTGCCATTAGTGGGATAGTATGGTCAGCTGGAGAGCCGTTAGTCGGAGAATACCATTAGTGGAAGACCACCATTAGTGGGGAAACACAGTTAGCAGGACAGTGTTGTTAGTGGAAGGGTTTGGTCAGCGGGAGAGAGCTGTTAGTGAGGGGGAGCTGTTAGCAAGAGAATGCCCTTAGGGAAGAGTCGTTAGCAGGAGAGTGCTGTTAGCAGGGGATGACCATTAGCAGAGGAGTGCCTTTAATGGGTGACAGCCATTAAGGGGAAGGTACAGTTAACAGGAGAGGACTGTTAGCAGTCCCGTTAGTAGGGAGGAGCTATTAGCGAGAGAGTATGCAGCTTAGTTAGCAGGACACTACTGTTACTGGAAGTGTGCGGCCTACGCAAGAGTGCTGTTAGTGAGGGGCAGCTGTTAGCAAGAGAATACCGTTAGCAGGGGAGTGCCATTAGCAGGAGAGTGCTATTAGTGGGGGATAGCTGTTAGTGGAGTTGAGCAATTAGTGGAGGAGCATTGATATCAGGGTAGTCCCATATGTGGAGTAGCGCCGTTAGCATGGAAAAGGGCCGTTAGCATGGAAAAGCTGTTAGCATGGAAGTGCCATTAGCAGGTGAGAGCCTTTAGCGGGAGAGTGCCATTAGCAGGACAGCAGCGTTAATGGGGTAACGCCATTAGCAGGAAGAGTGCTGTTAACAGGAAAGCAACAAAAGTGGAGTAGCGCTGTTAGTGGAAGAGTAACTTTAGCGCCGAACCACCGTTAGCAGAAGAGCTGTTAACAGGGGACAACCCTTACCGGGAGAGTGCAGTTAGCAGGGGAGACGCATTAGCAGGGGACCACCGTAAGTGGAGTAGTGCCATTAGCGGGGGAGCACCATTAGCATGGAAGTGCAGTTAGCAGAGAAGCACCGTTGGCTGAGGAGCATCATTAGCAGGGGAGCGCTAGTAAAGAGAACAGTGCCTTTTGTGGGGGAGCACCATTAGCTGGGGTTTTTCCCTGCCTAAGATTAGAAAACACAAGTCCTGCCCTCTGCTTCATGGCTGAGTGGCGGAGTTGGCTGATTTCTGCTAGCTGACTGGGACGTTGGTGTCACATCTGTGAATGAACTGGTGGTGACAAGCAGAGGCCCTGGGTGGGAATGGACTGCCTGGAGACTTGTTTTCAGGAGCCTGGGGGACGTGAGTGCCCTAAGAAATTCCTGTATGTGTTTGTGTTCTCCTGTGCATTAGGGAAAGACTTTGACTGATTCCCCAAATAACTGCCAAGGGGAGGGCATGTGGATTGGGGATGCTATGTTGGATTTTTTTTGTTTAACTTTTTTTTGGGGGGGGGGGGTGTCCTTGTTTTGGAGTGGGTTGTCAGCTTGTGTTGGGAAAAATCCTGACTGTTTGGGAAGCACTTTATTGTGAGTTTGTAATCTGGGAAGTGGATATTATAAAGATATCCTGCCCTGGAAGGTAAGGAGCCTGGGGCTAGCAAATGCTTGAAAGGGGGGAGCTGAGTTAGGTACCCCATTTGTGTTGCCCCTAGGGGCAGTTTAATGCACGGGTGTAGCTGAGCTGAAGACCAGGGGCCACCGATAAAAAAGGGACCTTGAAAAAGTTGACAACTTTGATATAAAGGAGTATAAACTGGAAACACAAAGAACTACCAATAAAAATCCCAAAATCAAAGCATGTCGACTTGAGTTTCAACTGAGAAAATGTCTTTGAGATACATGTTAGCTGGCAGTAGGCAATGCTAAAAGGTGCATGTCCCTTGTTTCAATGGAGTACGTCAGCTTGATTTATCCTTGGACAATTCAACAGTAAAATCGGGCCAAATTGTTAATTACTCTGAATAAAAATATGGGTTAAGAAAAGAACAAAATCCGTTCACTGCAAGGCCAGTCTGGAGGAGAAGAGCAGTGCTTTTCTTCTGTTCTCACTTTGAGGTATTTATGCCTTTTGTAAGTGTAACGGTAGATGCCTGGTAATGCCATTAAACCTGTGTGGCCATGATAAATTACACAACCAGTTTCTGCATTCCAAACAACCCATGTGGAGACCAAAAGAGATGGAGCTGTCATTACATGGGGTCAAGCAAACCCTGTCTCATGTGAGTTACAGGAGATATTTAGAAATAGTGCAACTTTTTACCCACAGTTTTATAAATTATTGTTACCAAAGCTTACAATTCTACACTATTTGCCAATTAAACATAAATGAGCTGATGTACCTACACCAAAGGTACACAAGTTATTCTCCTCCTAGAATTTAAGGGTGTTTTCACACCAGTACTATTTAATCAGTGGCCTGTACTACAACGTGGGGTTAGTGGCTTATTGGGGTAACTTGTTGGATTTAAGGTACCACAGTCTAAATGGACTTCATATTTGTTCACTTACATTTTGCCCAGACTACCTTAAATCTGACAAGTTATCCCAATAAACCAGTAACCCTGCTTCGTAGTACAGGCCACGGGTTAAAATGGACTCTGGTTTGATTTCCCCCTTGGGGAGCAGGTGGTCTCAGTCTGGTCCCAGACGAACTCTGGCGAGGTTCATTTGTGGTGCGAATGTGATCCGACCTCAATCTGACCAAACTTCCAGGTATATTCTGCGAGTTTGAGCTAAACTGCTCCTGTAGTCAGATGTGCTTTGCATTCTGGGATGCGGCAGAGCATGCAAACCAGTAGCAGCAGCTAGGAGAAATGAACCGAGATCATATTGGTCTAGCAGTGAGGTACACTGCCTTCTTGAAATTTGAGCAGATGACTACATCTGTCAGCTCCTAAAAACAGCTCATAAAAACTCGGCTGAAGGAGAGAGGACTTGACCGATCCACTGAACAGTACCGTATGAAAGTAAAACAAAAAAAAAACTGAGGCAACAATCGCTAAAACTAAGAGATGTTCAACTGCAAAGCCCAGGACAGAGGACCTTCTTCCTATCTTTATTTTCTTGTTCCCACCACGACACATCTGACCAATAAACAGCATGAACGTTTTCAGGCGGTTTGTAGTGGTGCATTGTTTCTTTGCTTGTATTTTTCTCTCTGTGAAAGCAAACCAAACCAGGGGAAAAAATGCTACAAGTTTACAAACTCATCAACTGATTCAGACCAGAGAAACCAAACTATTGGCATGAAAACGCCCTAATCTTCAAGTCTACTTCCAGTCTGATACAAGTTTTATGAATTATGGGTACGTTGGTTGTTTGGCTCTGCCTGTAGGCACACACTATTTCCTGGTCATGTCTGGATCAGCGCCTGTTCGACCCTACCCTTCGTGTCTGTACCATGTTTGGTCAGCAGGGGTCACTGGTCGTCCCGCCTTTTCACTCCCTGTGTCACGCTTGTGTCTGGCCCCGGTCCTTGGACTGCTGCATGGCTGAGAGAATTGAGTGGGTGGTCGTAAGGCTATAAACCCCACAGTCATGGGTTCTAAGCCAGTCTCCCCTGTTCTGTTGATGTTTGTTGTTCCTAGTCTTTGTAGTTATTTTGCTTCTCCGTTTAGTTTGTCCTGTTTGTTTTCTGTGTGATTTTAGTTTTTGTCTAGCATATTCAGCCCTCTGCGTTATGCCTCCTAGTTTCTAGTTTTGGTTTTTTAAGGTTCCTTAATTTCATGCTTGCTTAATTGTAATCTGCCCCACCTGTTCCTTGTTGTCCTGAGTCCTTTTTGTTTTGTTAATTTCATTGTGCTTTGCACCTGTTCCTTGTTTGCCCTAGTGTTTCTCTGTATTTACACTATATTGCCAAAAGTATTGTTGAATTCACTTCCAAAGCCACAGGTGAATAAATTCAAAGAAACCTAGGCATGCAGACTGCTTCTATAAACATTTGCGAAAGAATGGGTCACTCTCAGGAGCTTAGTGAATTTAAGCATGGTACCGTGATAGGATGCCACCTGTGCAGTAAGTCCATTTGTGAAATTTCCTCACTACTGAATATTCCACGGTCAACTGTTAGATATATTATAACAAAGTGGAAGCAATTGGGAACAACAGCAACTCAGCTTCAAAGTGGTAGGCCCTGTAAAATCATAGAGCAGTGGAGACGTGTTCTCTAGAGTGACGAATCATGCTTCTCTGTCTGGCAATCCAATAGACAAGTCTGGGTTTGGTGGTTGCCAGGAGAACGGTACTGACCTGACTACATTGTGCCAAGTGTAAAGTTTGGTGGGGGGATTATGGTGTGGGGTTGTTTTTCAGGGGTTGGGCTTGGCCCCATAGTTCCAGTGAAAGGAACTCTTAATGCTACAGCATTCAAAGCCATAATGAACAATTTCTTGCTCCCAACTTTGTGGGAACAATTTAGGGATGGCCCTTCCTGTTCCAACATGACTATGTGCACCAGTGCACAAAGCAAGGTCCATAAGGACATGGATGAGCGAGTCTGGTGTGGAGGAACTTGACTGGCCTGCATAGAGCCCTGACCTCAACCCGATAGAACACCTTTGGGATGAATTAGACCGGAGATTGTGAGCCTGGCCTTCTCGTCCAACATCAGTGCCTGATGTCACAAATGCTCTCCAGGATGAATGGTCAAAAATTCCATAAACACACTCCTAAACCTTGTGAACAGCCTTCCCAGAAGAGTTGAAGCTGTTATAGCTGCCAACTCCATATTAAAGCCTATGTATTAAGAATGGGATGTGTGTGTGTGTGTGTGTGTGTGTGTGTGTGTGTGTGTGTGTGTAAAGGCAGGTGTCCCACTACATTGCCAAAAGCATTGAGGGTGCCTGCCTGTGTTCAGTTCCTTAGTGAGTCACTGAGTTTGTGCTATGCTCCTTGCCTGTTCTTGCTCCCGGTGTTGCCTTGTACTTAGTTGTTTTCTTTCCCTGTTTTGCTTTTTTTGACCATTCATGGTACTTTTGTTTGTACAGTAGTTTTTACTCAGCGTATTCAGTTTCCTTAATAATCCCCTTTTTGTCTTGCAGCCCCAAGTGGATCGTCACCTTCACTCCTGCCTACACCATGCCCCATGCCCGTGACAGGTCTGACTTAAAGTATTCAGGTTTTCCTGTCATTCATGGATGATAATGTTCTGTTGCTTTCCTGAGTATAGCTACAAAGTCTTTGACCTTCTGCAAAAGAAATTAAAGTTTTGTGGCAGATGGTTCCTTCTGTTTATTTTTCAAAATGAGGAATTCTGCTGTGAACCTGCAAACCTGGATCAGCACTATAAGGGCCCTTTTCAGAGGGAATCCTGCTGCATCAATTACCGCATCCCTGCCTTTAAGGCAAATCTCCGATCCTCCACAACAGCCCCTGCCCCCTCCTTCCCCACTCTTCATCTAGCTAGTATTCCCAGCTGCAGTCTATTTCTCTTTCAGTGATGACCCCATGCATATATATCCCAGTCAATCCCCACAACTCTTTGCGAGGAATTGATTCATTTTCTAATTACCAGTTGTAGCAGTATTTCCCTGTTTTATCAGGAGTGCCTGAGATTCCATGTGCTTCGGCGTGCGCCCATCGAGTGCGATTTTTTTTTTTTTTTTTTTTTACCCCTCTGCCGGCGTTAATGTTGTCTCTGTTTTCCCATGTTTGTATGTGTGCCTGCCTTTCTTGGCACCCCCAGGGCAAACCTTTAGGCCTTTTGACCGTAGCTTATACTTCAGGCTCCTTCCTGAGGCCTCCGCATTGCTCTGTATCTGTGATGCTCCTTAGTTTTGCCTTAAGCTATTTGTCTTAAAATCTCATGGGTTGATGAACAGCTCAGCATGGGCTATGTGTGCGCTAAATCGGGGCTGGTGACTACAATCAGCCAGTCAGGAGCTGCACACAAAATTAAAAAGCACTTTGATACAGACCTCCACGTACCAATGGCCACCAGCACTTTCGAATTATGACTGAAATGCCATGGGGCTGTCAGTTTATACAGTGTGTCTGCCTAACATACGCCCAGGAAAGATTGTGTCTGCATTTTTAAAGGATGGGTCTACTGTTCGTCATTGCTCACCCTAAGTCGTAAACACGGTCACAACAGATGTTTACGATTAAGGCGTGTTGAGGTTTTTTTTATTTATATCTAGAATAATGATACTGTAGTATGAAGGAACATGCTAATTATCACTCCCTTTGAGATCCTCCAGATAGTTACACGGCCAGATGCACATTGTGCGGAGAGACCACCATATACCTCATTAATCACCAGGAATAATAAAGATGAATATACGTCTAGTTATTCTTAGGTTGGGCTTTTCTGCTGCCTCCCCTATTCCACTGAATCCTGCTTTAAAGTCATCAGTAGGTCATCAGTGCTCTTCCATCGCATTTGAGCTGAATGACACATTTTATCTAGGCTGTGTGTGCTGTTGGGAGCGATACTTTAGAAATGTAATCTGGTTCAGTTACAAAATACCTGTTAAATATGTAATCAGTAACCTCATCCAAGAATCACAATATTTGAATAATGTCACCTGATTTCTTTCCACTATTTTGGGATCACCTCAATGACAAATGTGCACACAAACACAAAAGAAAAATACCAATAACATAACTTTTACTTCTGTAAAACACCAAAACAGGGCAACATACATCAAACATTTTGACTTCTCTTAGTACATGGATTAAGAGTGCCAAAGTAGGCCTATTTGCTTAACAAAACAGATAGTATGCAGAACTGACAGCTTCATTGCTTATATTTTATTTAATGTGTTCTTAATCACCAACTAGGCTGTTGGTGATTAAGAACAACATGAAAAGAAAGCATTATTCAAAACTTACACAAGATAACTAACTAGTTTTACCTGTCCAAAATACCTAGCTAACTAGCTAGCTGTAGCTCTTGTCAAGTGAATCAAAAAAAAACGGTCTACATAACATTAGGGTATTCTTTAAATATTACCCAGCAATCGGTTAATGAAACCACAGGAGATAAATAATTCTGATTGCCAATTATCAAGGTGTTTAATTTAATTAGAAACATGTTAAATTCCATGAAATTTCATATTTTACCAATAAGATCCGTATTTATGTCTAGATTCTGGGATTCTGTCTGTGTTTTCCACGTCACAGATTTACAAAATTTATAGTATGTTCACCATTTAAGTACCATTATTAACAAGAAAATATCATAGTTTTGATTCATCAAAGTAACCTCCACTAGTAGTTATAACAGCAGAGAATATTTAAGGCATTCTTTCTACAAGGGACATTAAGTATGGCTGTGTTTCATGGGATGAAACAGCTAACTAGTGCATTTAAAGTTAAAGGACTATTCCATCACCAGGCGACCAGTTAATAGGATGCACTGTTACATACTCTTTCCATGTTATAAAGGAAACTTGTTTTGTTTGATTTATATTTTCATTCACAGTTGTTCACTCAACTTTCCAATACTTACCAAGAATGAAAAATTAGCAGTTTATGAAATAAATGGGTAAGTGGTAAAAACCTGCGGTTTACAAAATCTTTTGACTGGTAGCATATGTTACACCATTTGAATTGATACAGAAACATTGCAGCATGAACGCACAGATGCACACACAGACACACACACACACATCTCCGATGATGCAAATAATGACAAAATTTCCATGCAATGAAAGCATTTTTTTTCATTTATTGCAGTGGTTGCCATGGTGAATGGTAGAGTAGAGTAATGTCTTGGGGTGTTGTGTGCTGTGTCTACAGAAAATCGGTCTTCATTTTAAGATTATTGTAAGTGTAATCCTGGTAATTCCCATTTTTTTTCTAAATGTATCCATAATGATTATATGTTTTACCTCTGAAACTGTAAAGAAATAGTTATTTTTTTTGCATTCTGAATACGCAGTGCCGTTCCTTGTATTCTGTTACTGCCAAAGCCTGGCCGCAAAACACATCACTTCTCTAATTTGTTTAGACTGTTGAATAATTAAGTCTAAAGTCTTCACTTTGAGTTTACATTGAATATGTCAGGCTTTTAATCCATTTAGCTGCTACTTTGATTTCAGCATCCTCACAGCCCTGTAATTTATTGAATTAGCTTTGGCTTTGCTTTGCATATTTCCCAGACATCTCAGGGAGCCCCATGAACCAATCAAGCTTGGCAGTGCGTGGTTTTATCACAGGAGCTCAGCCAATGGCAGTCCTGTCAGTATTACATCACATCCTGCATAAGCACTTCCTTGGTGAGAATGACTTCATATAATATCAAGCAACAGTTATTAATTTAACAATAAGAACCAAAGAACTTTAGAAGAATGTTTAATTTACTAAACCACTTAGGAATATAAATAGCCCTTAGACTGCTTTAGCTCCCAGACATTCCCAGCCTGATTCCCTGTGTTTCGTGGGAAAGGCTTCACTCCACGTAACCCTGCAATGGTGATGGAAGATACATAGATAAATAGATAATATCTATTATACCCAATTATTCCATTACAGTGAACCATGCTTCACTTTGCAGTCAGTGGCACGTGTAACATACACACTAGCCACTTACTATGTTATTCTATCCAGAAATCAGTTTACACATGGTGTTCAATCACGTGTAACTGTCACAGTTACATCACTCGGCGAGTTAAAAACTGGAATGAATCTTTAGCTGTCATCCCTATAGGGCAAAGATGGACTGCACCCCCACGGAGATCTGAAATTCCAGGGCCGCCAAATGTCACCATGGAGAAGATGTGACTTGTTCTGCCGCCTTAAAATAGCCGTAGCTGATAGTGCTGACAGACATGACAGTGAGCATTGTGGATGTGAGGAGATGCCCATGTAACTCTGACATCTTCTAATCCTACAGGGCTTGTGTGTCCAGTGATGGAGGCTGTGCTCCTGCTTTCTCTCCTCCTTGTCCATCTCACTCTCCTCCCCTCTCCACCGTCCCTGTTTCTTCATCCATCACAGAGAGATGAGCTGAACTGCCATGACGTGGCTGCACATGAGCGACAGATGACTTCCCTTCCAGCACAGGGGATGCTCAAAAGCACTGCCCCCCTTCACACTGCGCTCCTCCAGTAAGCGTCTGAACATGAGCTCCTCTCAGATTTGATGGGGTGGGGGTGGCAATGAAGGACGTGCCTTCAGAACAACTGTCAGCTTTCATATCCATGAGAAGCTGGAGCAGACACAGGGACATAATGATGACCCTCATGTGTTTCATAACTGTCCAGTTTGTACAGCTATTAGAATTATTATCGATGTTTCTGTGATCGTCATCGTGTTCTGCTGGCAAAGGCAGAATTGCAGCAGCCATTAATGAGGTCAGTCTGACAGTCTCTCTTTCCTTCACCTTTCCCGTTCCCTCCATTAAGTCTTCGCTTCAATGTTGTCAAGGCTGAGGCTGTCAAACTTCTCAAAACCCTAAATGCTTCTCACCACCAGTCCCAACTTCACCCCCCCCCCCACTACCACCTACACTAGCCACTTTATTACATATACAGGGGGTTCTCGGGTCATGACGCTCACTCCCATAAAAACTTAAAAAAATTGAGACGTGAGTGTTTCGGCTTATGCCACTAGCATCGTACTTGACCTACAGCGAACTAGTTTGGTTGTGTGCGGCGGAAGATTACACAGTAACGTGGCGTATGAGTGAGGGAGTTGGCGTCCCCCACTACACTTACCTACGCCATTTTGGACTGTTAAAATTGCAAGTGTTCCATTTGTGAAGAGGAAAGCCATCATGATGGAAGTGAAATTCGACATTGTAAAGAGATTAGAAAAAGTGTGTGTTTCAACTTACACCAAAATTTGGGTTACGTCACTGTTGTAGGAACGGAACTGTGTCGTAACCCGAGGACCCGCTGTATACCTCTTTTCTATATTGTCATTTATCTTTTACTTCCTGTTACTCCTTCCCAATGTAGTGTTACTCATCTTTATGTATTTCACATGCCACAGCATCTCCTAATGTTATTTCTATATGATAGCTGACAACAGGGGTTTGCCATAAGGGGGGGGGGGGGATGAGTTAGGATGATTCCAAGGCCCCAAGTGACAGGGCCCCAAAAAAATTTGGAACGTAATTGGATTGGTCTGGGTTGTGAGGCCCAGTATGATATGCTGTCTTGGGGCCCAAAATCACTAGTGGTGCCTCTGGCTGACAATCTCATATAACTGCCGCTGTCAGACGGCTTGGTTTGGCATACTTTTATGCTGACTGCTGTACCCTATGCTGTCCTGCTGTCCGGCACAGTCAGAGTGTACTGTGTCGCTATTTATACTGTCTTGTCTATTTATTTCTATGGTGCCATGCTTATCTCTTACTGAAAACTATACGTTGTCACTGATATTTGTATTATGTATGACCCTGTATATAAATAACAGTATCCTAGGGCTAAGTGATATGGCCAAATATTTTTTTCATGTCATTCGATATTTGTAATCTCCGTGACATAATTCATGTAATTAGTTCTTTACTTCAAGGCTCCATTTTTGCTTAAAATTCCTTTAGGATTCCCCTGAAACAGATTCAGAACATGTAAAGGACAACAATTTGAATGTACTGCAAGCTGAAATCTAATTTTAATAAGTCATAGAAAAACTTCTGTCGTAGGGTATAGAAAATGCTGACAGTATGGTTTGTTGCTGGGTTTTTCTCGTCTTGCTGCTCATTTCAGGCGGTGGGTTTGACTGTGCTGGTAGAGTTGTCACCCATCCCGCACTGAAAAATAAAATGCTGTGTTCCGTTTGAACCAATACAAGATGTGATTTGTCCCTCATTTCCCATTTTGCTTCAGAATGAAAGTGGAAATCCTAATTGCTTGACTCTGTGACTGTAATCGCTTGCATTCTGTATGTTCTGCTGGATGAAAATGCTTCACGTGGTGAAATAATTTTGGATTATTTACAGTTTTTGCTGGCACACGTTTTCAGCAGAGTTTGCAGAATGCAACACCAGTCTGCTGTGTGCAAAAAGTACAACCACACTGTCACGCCAAGCGTCGGGAAGCAGACGAAAGGAGCCGTGAATGCAAGTAAAGGAGGTTTATTGAAACCTTAACACACTGGGAACACGTAACGTCAATGACCAGACTAGGGAAACCAACTGAACGCGGACTTTAATACAAGGAACTAACGTCAGCAACAGGAAACAGCTGGTAAACACAGGGAATCCACACGAGGGTAACGAGCAGGTGTGGTCGACGAGGGGGCGGGACGAGCAGGGCAGGACAGAACCCCCCCCCAAAGGCGCGCACTCCGGGCGCGCCCAAGGGGAGCAAAGGGGCAGCAAAAGGGACACGGGGCAGAACAGGACAGCACCTGGGGAGACAAAAGCAAAAACATCAACGGGGCACAGGGAACAGCACAGACACGCAAAACAGGCACAGGGGGACCAACTCCGACAACAGATGACAAACCACAGGGAACGCAGACAGACACAGGGGCACCAAAAATGGGAACACCCAAGGAGGGGGACAAGGACGGGACACCACCAGGGAACACACCCACAGGGGGCACAAAGGGACCAGGAGGCACAGGGGACCGGGGAACAAACACAGGGGGTACAAAGGCAGGAGGCAAAGGGCAGGGGGAAACGGGGAGCCGGAGGGAACCCCTGCAGGCGAGGCGCGGAAGCCGCAGGGGCAGCAGGCGACCGCGAGGCCGGAGCAGGAGGGGACCCATGGCAAGCGCGAGGAGGGAGCAGGAGGGAACGACGAAGGGGGCGAGGAGGAAGGCGGAGGGAACAACGAAGGGGGCGAGGAGGGAGATGAAGGGGACACAGGCGGAGGGGAGGAGGGAGCAGCAGCCGCGGCAGACGAAGGCGCAGCCGCCGTTGGCCAAGGCGCAGGCGACCGACAAGTCGGAGGCAGGGGACCCGTAGGCAACCGACGAGGCGCCGGAGGCGGGACCGAAGGCGACCCCCGAGCCGAAGCCAGGGGGACCGCAGGCGACCGCCGAGCAGGGGCCGGAGGACCCGCAGGCGACCGCTGAGCCGCAGCCAGGGGGACGGAAGGTGAGCAAGGGGGCAGGGCGGGCGGGACCCAGCCCCGGCACAGGTGTCCCCTCCCTTTTCGGGAGACGGAGAGGCGGGGACTCAGCCCGGGGCTTGCCACGCTGGCGTGACGGTGGGAGAAACACAGGGGCAGTCACGGGGGAAGCCACTGGGGCAGTCACGGGGGAAGCCACTGGGGAAACCAAAAGGATCCCTGAGGGGTCCCACTCAAGCTCCTCCTCCACTATGGAGGGAGGAGCATCGATCCCGTAGTCCGGGACGTCCTCAGGGGCAGGGGCCTCGGGCGGTGTCTCGGGCGCGGCAGGGGCCTCGGGCGGCGTCTCGGGCAGCGAAGCTGCTGCGGGCACCGGGACCTCCGGGGGCGGCAAAGCTGCTGCGGGCACCGGGACCTCCGGGGGCGGCGTCACTGCGGGCGCTGTCGCGGGCACTGGGAGCACTGGGGGCGCTGTCACGGGCACTGGGAGCACTGGGGGCGCTGTCACGGGCGTCGCAGGCACCAGGACCACAGGGGGCGCTGTTGCGGGCTCTGGGGCCACTGGCGGCAACACTGCGGATGTCGCTAGCACTGGAACCACTGGCGGCGCCGCTGCAGGCTCAGGAAACACCGGGGGCGCTGGGGTCACCCGTGGCGGAGCCTGAACCTCGGGCGCGGGGACCTCGGGAGCCGACGTAGAAACCTCAGGCGATGGGACCTCGGGCGCCGGAGCAGGAACCTCGGGCGCGGGGACCTCGGGCGCCGGAGCAGGAACCTCGGGCGCGGGGACCTCGGGCGCCGGAGCAGGAACCTCGGGCGCGGGGACCTCGGGCGCCGGAGCAGGAACCTCGGGCGATGGGACCTCGGCCGCCGGAGCAGGAACCTTGGGCGATGGGACCTCGGCCGCCGGAGCAGGAACCTCGGGGACCTCAGGCGCCAGAGCAGGAACCTCGGGGACCTCGAATGCCAGAGCAGGAACCTCGGGGACCTCGAATGCCAGAGCAGGAACCTCGGGGACCTCGAACGCCGGAGCAGGAACCTCGGGAGCGGGGACCTCCACAGAGAGGAGCTGGAGAAGCCAGCTCTGTTCTCAGGCGGAGCAGCTTTCGCAGGGTCTCCTCTGCCGTAGCCAGTTGCAGGAGTGGGGACTCGGGGGTTACGGCAGCAAACTCCCGCCGCAGCTGCTCCATGAGCGAAACTGCCTCAAGGGAGTTCCGCAGTGCCGGCTCTCCTATTACCCGCCAGTACAGGCCCTGGAGGGTATAAAACCACTTAGCCAGGGCCTCAAGTGCAAGTGATGGCGAAGCTGCAGGCACTGGGAGCACTGGGGCCGGAGCTGCAGGCAGTGGGGCCGCGGGCTGAGCGGCAGCAGCAGGCGAGGCCGGCTGGGTTCGACCTGGCCCCTTTAAGAGCCAGGTAAGTCCCGACCAAGGAGCATGCGGCCAAATCAGGCAGTGGGGCAGCAGTGGTCCGGGCTTCGAGCACCCATTTACGACAAGCGACGGTGGCGACGTCGGGGGTAAATACCGCAGGGTCCAAAACCGGAAGCGGTGTCTCCCGACACCTGACAGGGGAAACAGCGGAGAGCAGGGTAGCCCCCAGGAAGATTCCCGGTGCGTCTTCCTGCTTCCGGGTACTCCGCTTTCTCCCGGTTTGTGACGGAACCGGGGGAGCGTCGGGCAACGGACTTGGAGGCAGTCCGCTGTCGACGTGAACCTGCTGCATCATCGCCTCCGCTCTCGAAGCTGCTGGAGACCCTTGCGCACTTCCTCCGCGAGCAGCGCGTCGCCGGGCAGGGACATCTCCTCCAGGAGGTCCTGGCATCGGTTAGCGAGAGCACGGGCGGGGGGATCCTCTCGGATCTCTGGCTGTCGTAGCCAGTACAGTACCTCTTCAGAGAGGTCGAGGTAAGCTTCCTCGGTAAGGGCTGAAGCTTTTCCGGAGCATTGCGTCTTTGCTTTCCGGAGTCTGGTCATTCTGTCACGCCAAGCGTCGGGAAGCAGACGAAAGGAGCCGTGAATGCAAGTAAAGGAGGTTTATTGAAACCTTAACACACTGGGAACATGTAACGTCAATGACCGGACTAGGGAAACGAACTGAACGCGGACTTTAATACAAGGAATTAACGACAGCAACAGGAAACAGCTGGTAAACTCGGGGAATCCACACGAGGGTAACGAGCAGGCGTGGTCGAAGAGGGGGCAGGACACACACCACCAACATGATTTTACCTTGTTTATCCATAATATCTTTTTTTAAAAGATGTCGAGGCTGCTGAGTTGTCGCTTTCATCACCGACACCTGAAGTTTCCTGTGAGGGAGCGCTTCTCTCTTCCATGATGTTACCAAAACAGTAACATGCGGCTCCGCTAACTCAACCAACCTTGCAGTGCGTTTGTTGGGCACACATTGTCCATTCATACCAGATGATTGGTTGGAATTTTGTTCGTTTCTGTGATGTGATAGGCTGATGTGTGCTATCAAGCAATGTTCCTTATCAACAGTTTATCAAAGTTTCTCATTTTATTGTTTAAATTTTATGTAACAATAATTCGATATATCACCAGCCCCACCCTGTCCTTTCTAATACTTTACACCATAGTCTTGGAAACACTCATTTTTAACCTAATATGTGGTTATATATAGATGGTATGACAATAATGTCGACACCTTGAAAAGGTGCTGTCCAATAAAAAGCAATTAGCTGTCAGTAGGGAGCACTCAGGAGTCTGTGTGCTTTAATGCACAAGAACATGTTGGCACTTAGCTTGTGACTTTGCAGAGGATGCTGTCTCCATGGAGACCGCTGGGTGACTCTCTGACATGGTTTTCTGTGGAGCGTGTGTGTTACACCTTTGTGTTCCTGGAGAAGTGACAGAGAGGGGGGCCTTTAACAGACCTCCATCATTAATAGCCAAAGCAGGGCACAGTCCTTTAATTAAGCATCGCAGACGATTCATTCTCAACGAGGCATTTAATGGGATGTGAGGATAAACTGCCAAATGGCCGGAAGCCATGCAGGTATAAGATCCAAAAGGTCTGGATGGAGGCATGAAATAGTAAATCACATAATGCCATGTGAGGCACTGGTCCTCCCCGCGACCCCAGTTGGGATTAAGCAGTTACAGAAAATGGATGGATGGATGGATGGAGAATGCCATGTGAAGCTCAACTGTACATTAGCTTAGCGGTTAGCACTGTACCTGCACATCCCCAGGGCTGTGGTTGTGTGTGGATTAGATTTACCAAATGCCCCCCATAATGTGACAAAAACCTGTTAATTTGATGGTGTGGGGACCATTTTTCAGGTCCCCACAAAGATCTGTGAATGCAATCAAAAAAGTAAAAATGCCAAAAGTCTGGTATTTTGTTTGGTTATTTATGGTTAAGGTTAGGGGTGGGTAGGAGTTAAGGTCTTCATGTTGGTATTAAAGTTTTCCCTAAAGAAATGAAAGGCCTGTCCCCACAAAGATATAATTACGTCAGGGACTGGCATGGGAATTAGCAGGGAGACACAGGAGTGGCATAGTCCCCACAAAGATGACTGTGAGTGTGTGTGTGTGAGTGCGTGCATGCATGAGCATAGGTGTGTGTGTGTGTGTGTGTGTGTAGTTTGCGTGTTCTCCCCATGACTTTGCAGGATGCATTGTCAGGCAGTCCAAAGACACGCATCTAGATGCATCTCTCGCTATAAATTATCCACGGCATGTGAGTGTGTCCCTGTGCTTCCTGGCATTATACTCAGGTTCTCTGTCATCATGTCCTGTGTAAACAGACATGGAAGATCTATGGATGATTTTACGATGGCTTTCCACCATATTGACAGGTGTTCTTCGCTTGTCCCTACAAACAGGAGGTCTTTGTCTGACCAATTACCCACCCCCAGTGTCATCTAAGGTGCCCCAGTGGGACATTAATATCAGGATTATACTTGATCATCCTGCTTCTCCTTATAAGGGCAGGTGTAAGGCAACTAGTCAAGCTCAGTAAATGTGGCTAGAAGAAGAAAATCTTTTTATCAGTCACAGACCTTTCAAGCTGACAAGACATTGCAGTGCTCAGACCATCAAACCTGGACTGGAAGGCTGTGAATTTTTATTTTTGTATTTATTTTCCCAACGCTAATCTATCTGAAGTGCGACTCTCATTGAAATGACCAGTAAATGAGCTTGAATGAAAATGAGTCAATGAAACAAAGGGAATTTTACATTCTGTTCTTTTCAGTGGCTAATAAAGACCCTGCTCTTTCTCAGGTGACAAATGAATCTGAATTGCAATATGTATTCAAATCTGTTTTCACACCATAAAACAGTGACAAGACTTGTGGTTAAATCTGCTAATTAAAAAAACATTCAGCTCCCTTTTTGTTGGGAACCTTTTCATCTGTGATCAAACATCAAAATTCACATTTTGACCCACAGTCAAAAGATGCTGCTTTATTGCAAGTCAATTTGTTTTTCGCTGCAGCTATAAGTAAAACAAATCGACTGTAAAGTCCTTAAGGGTATGGATCTGCGTGACACCGGAGTGACATTTTGGCGTCCGTCTCACACCATCACTTCCCACACTTTTGCTGTGAGTGATGACCCGGAGGACGACGCAGACAGCATGCGATCGATGCGCACGCCAGTGCTCACTAAATCACGGCCGGCACATTATCAAAAACGGCAAGGTAATTACCCTCTCTGAAACAATGCCCCCCCCCAAGAGACATGACATTTATTTGCATGTAACACACCACTGAGAGGAGAGCTCATTGACCGGATGAGGACATCACCCCCTGTGTGAAGTGGCAAGTGTCCAACGACCCCCAGAGCTCAGGCCCAGAGCTGACACTCGTGCTCATGGTAGGATCAGGAAGCAAAGACAGTCATTTTGATATCAGCAGAAGGAGAACACAGCAGAACACGAGCCTTGGGAGTGTATTCTATACCCAAAAGATAAACCAAACTCAGATTTGTAGTACTGGCACTGGTGCTCATCAGCTCCCAATATTTAATGTGTTTTGCTTGGTAATATATTGTTCACGAAATAAAAAATATATATATATAAATCTTTCAGTGAGGTAAAATGACATATCAAAGGTGTTGCTGTTTAAATTGAATAAATGCAATTTTTGTTAGCAGAATTTGACTAGGTCGGGATGTTAAAAATGACACTTCCCTATTGACTACAATTGCCATTTCTACAGTACACAGGTTTGAGATGTTATTTGTTCCAGACACTAATTCCTCTGCTGGGGTCAGGAGCGAGCAATCGGTTTTAATTGCATCTGAGGCTGACCCCACCTGTACAGCCCCCACACCAGGTCTGCCGAGCCTCAGTTTTCCACGGTGCAGAGAAATCCATTAGCGGGGCTCAGATTTATGAAGCGCTCTTGTCAGAGCATAATTACAACTCCGCATTGTTTACGATCGTCCCACTTTGGGAATATAAAATGTTTGGCGATGAGCAGCAGTAAACTGGGGATGGCTCAGAGAAAGGAAGAAAGAAAGAGAATAAGGATGGATGATGGGACAAGGCGGAGAGTGGGTAATCAGCTGAGAGAGAGAGAGAGAGAGAGAACAGGTGAGAGGGAGCAGTTGATGATCATTTTAATTTGGTAGCAGAGGGCAGTGTGTATAACATCACCACCACCCCATGAGAGGGGGAAGAGGGGTGAGCTGCATCCAGATAATGGCTGATCATGGCACGCCAGCAGGGTATTGATTTTCTCATCACGGGCAGCGCTTTCTGGGCCAGGGAACGGAAGGCTGTAATTAGGGCCGGCAATGAGCCCCACTCTGAGGCCGGCACCCCCCCACCAACCCCGAGGCCAGCGGAGATGATGCGATGCAGCAAAATATCATGTTGATATATCATCCGATTACATACGTACAGTGATTTCAAGAGGTTCTTCTCCTAATCTGGGGGCAAAATAAAGCTGGTCAGTCCCTGGACAAATTGCATTTCCTGCGACTGAGGCAATGTTGCAGTTTCTAATGCCAGTGCAGTGTATCGCATGTTCATTGCTTTTAACCTCATGTGAGTGAATTTGCACTTGAGCCTTTAAACAGTGAAGTCGTTGAATCAGAAAACAGCCGCCATCCCCCCGCTATTGCTCCCCCAGGCTCCTGTATGGCCAAACATGCAGATTCTCAGAGGTGAAAATTAAAATGCAAATTGAATTGGATGCTGATTAAAGCTGAGTTTTGTTGTGTCACGCCGTAGCTTGCTGAATGCCAGGACCCCTGTGTCCCACTCATTACACCAATAATATTTTGCTCATTTTCCCAGGAAGAGTCCATTTCAAGGATCACTTGTACTTCATGTACACTGAGATTTTAATTGCCTGTGTGTGTCTCTCGATATGTGTGGAAGAACTTGTCTCAGTGTATGCTCCAACTGCGGTCAGATATGTCTTGAAGAGGGAGACAGCTTTGCTCAGTGGTTGATGGGTGCTCACGAGGTGACACTCCTCTGGTCATGGGTGACTTCAATACGACCACTGTTACTGACAGGCCTGGCTATAAGGATTGTGTCAGTCCCCACGGGTCTGGCAACCGTGATGAAAGTGGCTCAATGTTCCTTGACTTTGCAAAAGGTCAGGGGCTGCAGGTCGCTGTATCCTGGTTCCAACGCCCTGAGCCGCATCTATGCACTTGGTACCCTAGTACTGGTTGTGTGACAAAGGAGACTAATCACATCCTCTTGGCCAGACGCTGAAGGCTACTACACAATTTCAACATCTACAGAAGTGCCCAGATTGTGAATTCTGACCACAGACTTGTTGTTGCTACTCTGAATATTCAGCTTAGGTTCAGTAGGCTACCAGCTACTAGGGGAATGAAGCTGGACCTGGCCAGACTCCAAGATCAGGCTGTTTATAATGAGTCTGCATGCAGTTTGAGTGAGGAACTTGCAGACTTGGGTGCAACTGTCGATTCTAATGTGATGTGAGACACCTTCTATGACAAGACCTTGATGGTTGCTGAGGGTTGCCAGTATTCCCAGAAGGAGGTGTTTCATCTCACAGGGCACCCTGGAAATTATCAAGAAGAATCACAGAGCTTGATTGCAACTCTGGTCTGTACCAAGAAGGATGGCTGCAAGGGCTCTGAGGACAGATGACACTGCAGTTGTGACCTGCTGGGTCGGCTACATTGAGCAATTGTTTAAAGCTGATACTCTGGCTAGGATGTTGAACATCTCTGGGTCCACAATTCTTGAAGCTGACCCATTGGTTACCTGTGAACCATCCAGTCTCACTGAGATTGTGCAGCTGGTGAGCCAGCTGAGGTAGGCAAGGTTGCAGGGACCTGTGGAGGCTGTGGTATTTGGGGTGAAGTTCTCTGAGCTGGTGGTAAGGCTGTCCTCCTGGCATTGCAAGCATTCTTTGGTTCCATTTAGGAGATGGACGTCATTCCAACTGACTGGAAAACAGGACTTTTTGTCCTTATCTGGAAAGGGAAGGGTGATCACATGAATTGCGACAACTACAGGGGGATAACACTGCTCCCAGTGCCGGGTAAGGTCCTTTCTAGAGTCATCCTTAACAGGATCTGTGATCACCTGCTTGCCTAACAATGACCAGAGAAGTCTGGCTGTATACCTAAGAAGTCTACCATCTACCGCATCCTGGTACTGAGAATGGTTCTTTTCAGCCTTTGTTGATTTCGTAAACATTCCACTCAGTTGATCAAGCTACCCTGAGGGACATCCTGAGACTTTGCGGGATCCCACCAAAGTTGCAGGATGTCATAGCTGACCAGTAAACTGGTACTGTGAGTGCTGGCAGAGTGGACGCAGAACCGCTGTGTTCTTTCTGGTTGATTCTGGGATTCGTCAGGGGTCTGTTCTTGCTCCAACTCTGTTCAGTGCTTGCATGGACTGGGAGTTAGGTAGGGTCATGAGGTCCAGCGGCTGTGGGACATCTGTTGGTGAAGAAAGATTCACTGATCTTGACAATGCTGTGATCTTCGCGGAGTCAATGGAGGCTCTGATCAGGGCTCTTGAGAGACTGACTGAGGAGTCCCTAGGCTTGCATGTGTCCTGGATAAAAACCAAGATCCAGGCCCTTAATGACTTCTTGAGCGCAGTCATCAGCAGTATGTCTGCCTGTGGAAAGAAGAACTGCACAGTGAGATTCACTTAACTCTGCAGTGAAATTCGTGTCTCTGGTGATTCCTCCTATGAAGTCAGTAGATGGATTGGGAGAGCATGGGGGGTCAGGAGGTTGCTGAAAAGGGGTGTGTGATGCTCCCAATATCTTTGTAATAGGATGAAGGCCCAAGTCTACCTCCTTTGGTACTGTGTCTCTTCTGGGTACCGCTGATTTGACTTTGTGTCGAATGAGTAGTTGCTCTGGGATTCCCGAACGAGGCACATTACCTGCATTGAGACGGAGTGTCAGTTGGCCAAGGCCATGTGGCACAATTCCTTGAGGGTGATCCAGCTCACAGGATCCTCACCTCTGAGGACCCAAGTGGCTGGACTAGGCCAAGGGGATGCCGACATAACACCTGGCTGTGGCAGATAGATGGCCATTTCAGAAGGGTGGGACTGGACTGCATGTTGGTCTGGGGTGTCGCCAACTGGGGTCCCATGGTGTAACACACTTTACCATTATATGCTACCCAACAGAACCTGACCTGTAATGTACTTTACGAAGTTAGCACACTGCACTCTAACACTGTGCATGTTCATCTCATGTTGCTACAGATACATTGGTTTCCTCATGCGATCCAAGGACATGCAGTTAGATGGGGTTAGGCATCTCTAAATTGCACATAGTGTGTGTGGGAGCTGCAATGGTCTGGCTAGCACAGCAATGTAGCAATACCATCCAGTAGCATAGCATGCTAGCACTCAGGACTACAACGATACCTCACCATGAAGTTTCTTTGCATTACAGTGACACAGTATTGCAAGAGATTGGTGCTATAATGATACCCATTAATGACCACCAAAAGTTCCACTGATTACCCATATTGAGAGCATAAAGGTTGCCTTAAAATCTTACAAAGATTGTTTTCAATATGCATCTGCTTTGGCCACATGCCACGTCTGGAGTTCAGGATGCTGAAAAGCAATCTGAAAATGCAGTAAAGACATATGGATGGGTTATCATGGACTTCATTAGACACCGAAAAATGACATTAGTAGCCGGGCAACAGTGTGTGCATTTCATAAACACTAAAGGTCACTTGTGCCATTATGAAGTAATTACTGGGCACTTTGCTCACTGTGCCAAATGTCATTCCTGTAATAAAGGACATGTTTGGCATTAAGAATTCTGTGTGACAGTGCACGACGTTAAAGGATTTCAGCATAAAACTGAAGTTTACCTACATCATAGTTGGTCTTAAGGATGCCATAATATTAATGCATTAAAGGGGACAGGTAGACACATCTTTAGCGTGGTGGAGCAGTCTGCATGCTTTAACGATCCAAGGAGCTATATGGTCATGAGCTTGATCTCATACTAGGGTCTCCCTTAGTCAGAAGGACCGTGTTGAGCAGCTCAAAAACTCTATTGCAATAATGACTCCCAGTAAAAGGTATCAAAAGGAAGTAGATTCTCCTGCCTGGAATAGGGTGACCAGGACCCACCCCTGCAACCAGGCCCAGGAGCCCCATATAGTCAGACTGGAACCAAACCTTTCAATCAGGGCTGAAGTGTGTTCTCTTCTGGAGTTCCCCATGGTGATAGACAATAGGCAGGTGTGGGGATATTCACAAGTCTCAGCCTGAGGACTGTCCATCGGGAGTTTTTCCCAGTAGAGTTGTCTCTACATGACTGTGAGTCACAGAACTCTCTGTTTGTGTGTATGCAGTTCAGAGTACCCAATACTTCTTGGAGGAAGTGATCTAAACAAACAACAACATTGCACACTTTAGGACGGAAAGACAGGACTTTTATCAGGCTGGGGAAATGTTGATCATCTATGGGAGTATTGTCAAGTGGTAGAATGAACACATTGAGGGACTCCTTAATTCAGTGGATGTACTCTCTCACCAGGGGGCAGTGTTAGAAACTCCAGGTGTATCCTACTTTATCACTGCCGCTGAAGTTTCTGTGGTGATCAGAAACCACCATAAGGAAAGAGATGATGAAAGCAGTGGATACTGGCAGCTGATGCAACTGTTTAGTGTTAGAAGGCAGGTGAAGTAATCAAACAGGGGCAGTAGTGGATGATTTTAAAAATGAGGACTAAAGGGCTACAGAAATCTCAGTTGTCATCTATAACAGGGTTCAGGCAAGGAGACTCCAATTGATGGTTGAACCGACAACTCAGGAGAAACATAGGTAGAATACGAATTCCAGCCTGGCCATGGAACAGTTGACTCTTTTCCCTCATACAGCTGTGTGAAGATTTGTGGGATTATGCTTACACAATCTACACATGGACCTAGAGAAGGCATGTGATCATGTTTCCTGGCACAATGCCTTGCATTTGGTTTGGGAAAATCTGCCAGGGATGATTCTGGAGTCTTGGAAAGGAAGGTCTGGTCTGACCTGCTTAACATGCTGCAACTATCATACTGAACAGGAAAAGTAGTGTAGAGAAGATGAAGATGAAGGATGAGGAGAAAAGGAGCAACGCAAAAGGATCTTTTCAGTGCTTCCTCTGAGCTATATCGATCAGCCCTGCCCTGTGTGAATCACTGGCAATTTGCAGGCGAGCACCGGCACTGGTGGAGAGGCACTCTGCAAAATCCCAGCTGTTAAGATAGTTGGGGGGGGGGGGGCTCCACTAATTCAGCTATGATTGGGTTTGTTTAGACGACTGTCTTTTTTTGTTAAGATACCTTTTTGATTGCCTGGAGAACAGCCCCAAATGTCTTGACAGTCACTCCATTGCAACAACTATGAAGCTCACAATGTACAATATAACATTTCTACACCTATATATTAGCAAGAGAGGAACTTAGCACCAAAGGCACTGCAGTAGTCCACCTTGACTGGGAACTGTAACTGCAAACACAGACTATGAGGTCACATGCTACGATGTTATACGCTATGAGGTCACATCGTATGATGTCACATGCTATGAGGTCACACACTATGAGGTCACAGACTACATGATCAGCAACCAAATCACTGTATGATTTAACATGGCTTTCTAATGATTTTAAACATGACAAATTGCAGTTCATTAATAGCAATGGTCCATGTTCTACTGTATGCATACTTTTCATTAAAACCATTTAAACCAGTGTTTCCCAATCCAGTCCTCAGGGATCCACAGAAAGTCCACATTTTTGCTCCCACCCAGCTCCCTGCCAAATGTAAGCTATCTGTGGGATTGGCAAACACTGATTTAAACCATGAATGTCTTATTTGACTGCCATAGATGCATATATTCATCTCTGTGCCTGGGTAGCTTAGGAGAGGAACTGGAGGCTGACTACACTGTCACATGGTTGTGGAGGCCGCACCCCTACATGGCATCTGGATGCTAAATAAGACAGCTGTTCTTGCCATCATAGACGGCCCGTGAATAATATTCCCCTGAAGGTTAATTACTCTGGAGCCAAGAAGTTAATTAAAGCTGACAATGTACAAAACAAAAGAGGGGAGACATGGATGTAATATTCAAAGCGCGTCAGTGCACCAGTTTACGTTTCAACATGCGCATTCCTGTCAACAGCCATATCATGTAAAGAGGCATGCAGCTACCAAAATATTAATTAATGTGACAGAGTGTTCATTGATTATTACTGATCAAATCACTTGTTTAGTTAGTCTTCAAAGTGCAAGTAAAATTTCAGGAATGAAAGTAGACATTTAAATACAGGGGTGTGGGTAAATGTAGGTGTCTACTGCTGCAGTGACAGGTAGGTATCTATACTGATATATGTAGATTAGCCCAGTGGTGTTTGTGATATAGTGTGTGTGTGTGTGTGTGTGTGTGTGTGTGTTATATTTTGTTTATACTACATTGCGAGGACCAAATATTCCCCACAATGTAAAAAAAACTGTTATTTTTACATTCTTCAGGTCCCCACAAAGATTTGTGAATGCAATCAAAAAAGTAAAAATTCCAAGTCTCGTATTTAGTTTGGTTACCTATGGTTACGGTTAGGGCTGGTTAGGTCGGGTTAGGGTTAGGCCGTCATGTTGGGATTAGAGTTTTCCCCATAGAAATTAATGGAGAGTCCCCACAAAGATGTAATCATAAACCTGTGTGTGTGTTTGTATATCTTCGCGTGTATGCTCTTTACACCAGAAAACGTCATTGGCCTGTGCAGATATGAAATGCAGCCCTCCAACACCCCAGCTGGGATTTCTCTTGTCAAAAAATGAGCTGCAGTCCAGCCGGCGATCGATACATCCCCAGCCCAGAGAGATCCTCAGCAGTGTAGGCCATGCCATCAGAGAAAATAAACACACTGTAAACTGAGGACTACAACTCCCAAGAGCCTCTGCTGTAGGGCCTTTTAGATTCAGGGGGTAATAAGACATATATGAAAAATCCCCACCAGACACACAAAAACAACATGCACTTTAATTAGTGCAAGACTGTAACAGCGTCTATCTCTGTGTGTCTCAAGAGGTCCAAGGCAGCCATTCGCTTTCATGTAGTGCCTGCCACGGACACTAATTACAGATAATAAATTATACAGCCACACCTGGCAATGCTCTCCTTCAGTCTGGTTAGTGAGACCTCACCAGTACAAAACAGTCCTTCACTGGAGCCCCCATTAGTGAGATGAGCACATCAAACAAACATTGTATATCTAACAATGAGACATGGAGGACTTAGACCAATGCTGAGCTTTGAGTGGCCGATGAGCTCCATCTTTTTGAATTGATTTTACACTCTGAACATCAACATGGATCTTTTAAAATTCTGCGACAGTGTTTAAAGGTAAAAAGTTGCTGGTTTAGCATATTTAGCCACTAACAACGTTACCTTAAATTTAGCACCTCTGTGCTTTCGTATTAATGTGCTAATTTCCCTTACTCATGCACCTATAGTGAATCTGAACATGAATTATGAGCGTATTATTTATGTTGGTACAGTATGTATTTATTGGTACACACTGTTTTATACAGTGTTTTATACTTACAAATTCCATCTAGTCAGGCAGTTTCCATAAGCAGAAACCCAATGCAGGGTCACATTGAGCCAGGAGTTTAACCCTATAATCACAGAGTGCACACTGAGGAATATCCTGGATGGGACGTCAGGCCTAGACAATCACGCACAATCACACTGGGGAGGCTTTTACCCCAGACTTCCTGAGGTAACCTGTCAAGCAGTCAGGTACCTCTGCTGCCGATAATTGTCACGGTTTTATGAAGAAACTCTCAAATGAGTGAAACCAAGATTGACAGCAGGTAGCATTAGCATTTTCATTACTTTGCTGGCATAGCGCCCAACCAGAGTTCCTGTCCACATTCCTGCTTTGCACATTTTTTCAACCGTTTTCTTTATACTGTATAATAAAATTTCTTTGTAAACCAACATTACAGTCTGTATTAGATTTCGTTTCTCTTATAGGAACCAGCTTCTGACAGCCTACAGGAAAACGTGGACCTTGACACGTCGCTCTGTAGATGTAGATTTATTCTGTGTGTTAATAGTAGTTCTCCATATTAAACGTGATCTGCGATTCAGTGCAGCCAGCAGTCCATAGATAGAGCAAACAATTGTCCACCTGGCTGTGGGAATAGGGTGCCATCAATTGGGCGAAACGCTCCTACTGTGGTCACACACACACCTCCTCAGCGGCACCCCAAGAGGATCCCACAATTAGGGAGATTCAGTCGCATGTGCAGACGGATTAGGGTTTGCCGTGGGGGGGGGCAGAGTTTGGCTGCAGTCCTCAGCCCGAGCCCTGGTGCCTTGATTCATGGAGTCCCTCAATCCGAGCCATCCATTTCAAAGCTGATATACTTTATGACTGGACTCTTAGGCAGAGATTTAGATTAAAGCACCTCGACAATTCCTCATTACTATTTCAATAAACCATTAGATGTCAATTCATTAATAAAGCATTCTGTAACTGGTGAAGTGTGTGCTATATTGAGCAGTGTGACAGTGTATGCGTGTCTCTGAGAGCGCACACGTGTGTGTACGTGTGTGTCTCTGTGTCTAAAGTCATTTGTTATGCATGTCCAGTTATCAGATGGAGCAGAGAAGGTAATCACAGCAAACACAGTCTGCAGCACAGAGATTATGGCACCTGCATTTCCCAACACACCCAACAATGTTTTTTCAGAAGCTATTTGTAGAGTAACTGTATCCCAATGCGCCCCCCACACCCTATGCAGCTTTAGCAAAGCGCTAATCAATCAGGAGCCATACAATACATGCTGTAACTGCATCCGAGGTTGGGGGGGGGTCTCTAAGGAGGGTAGATTCACGGTGCTGGGGGGGCTTGATCCATGATGGCAGCCCGCCAGCCCCCATATGAATCCCGCACATTAGGACTGATGTCTCCAGTACTTTAGCTGTGTGGGTCTCACCAGCTCAGTCACACCTGTTACCTCCCTCCCTGTTCAGCAAAACAATTGTTTTTGTTATGTGGATGATTTATTTTTGTTATATGAGTCCCCTCCTCCAGGCCAGGAAAATGAGGGGTAACAGGGACAGCTGATGTCTTTCTCACAACAATTATATAACATTCCAAATATTTTGTGTGGTTTTAAACAGGGAAAATTAGCTGTACTCACAACATGCTCACAACTTTTACTCAAAAGTTAAAGTGTGTCTATTGGTGACTATTGGTGAGCGATTTCTTTACTGGGATGACGAGGTTTCAGGTTGGGAATTGCTGAATAGTTTATGGATTTACATAGGTGTCAGCCATCTTAAGCGACATAAACAGAAACAAAGGGATGTATAGCCACCTCTCTGCAGCTAGAGGGAGTAATTTTGCCTATACTCAACCAGAAGTAAAGAGTCAAACTGACGCGGGGCAGGTTTGTATCTGTGTGGTCTCTCTGAGTTTACCTTGTAGCAGAAGGATCACGTGGTCATACGTATTGCACAAGACCAAATACAAATATCAACTAAATTTTTGAATATTTGTATAGAAAGTTAAATACAATATGCACAAAATATATGCTCATATTTAAAAACACATTCAATACCTTCTTCCTGAAGAACAGACTTTGACATGCATCCTGAGACTAATTAATTTACATTCATAAGCCCACATCTATGAACTTTTAGGCTCACACCTGCAAGTCCACATCCCTGAGTTCATAGCCCTTTTACCCAGATCTTTTATGTCACCTTTAAGAGTCACATCACTGAGTCATGACCCTCTTGCCCTTCGGGGACAGATCAGTCCCAGAATAACTGCCTGCTCTTAGCACTGTTCCTCCACTCAGTATTTGTGATCTTTTCTATTCAACCTTCCAGGTGTTTATTTATTTTTGTTTACATCCTTAATTCACATTCATTCCTCGATCCGAAGGAGTATTGCATTTCCTGAGAGAGCATGGTAAGAGCTGATTGGCCAGCAGCTCTGTAATATTCTAACAAGTCCTTGATCAGGTTGAATGCTCCAAGAGTTCTCATTAAAAGCCTGCTTCATTCCATTAGGTGAGACCTCAGTATCTGCTGGCACCCGGTGAAGTATGGGAACAATTAAACCATCAGTGACTAGGAGCAAGTGATCCAGGGAGCAAGAAATCCAATCAGCCCAAAGTCAGGTCAAAGAAGGCATCTTCATTACGACTAGCAGTAAATGCTGCGCTATATCTATAAAATGTGTTTTTTCCAGATTGCATCCCCTAGTGCATAATGTATGAATAATATCCTAATTCACCTAGGCAACGTGTGTCATATTATCAGTATAAAAACAATTATAAAAACACAATGAAAATGTAAGTGGTTCTCAGGTCACACATCTGCAGAATTAATTAATGTGGCGATTAAGCGGAGATTAGGTTCATGAAATCATTAAAAGTAAAATTAGACTCATTTGTACCTTGACTGTTATTTAATGTATTATCCTGCTGGGAAAAATAGAAAAAGCTATCAGATTATTCAGCCATTTAAATGATTTATATGGAGCTTACATTTAATTGAAGAAAATGTTTTATATACATTTTATTTCTATGAGGATGATTTGAAAGTTTCACTCCACCTTTAGTTAAAGATGCGGTAAGGACTGTGTTCTCATTGTTAGCATATGGAAAAATGGATTGGAATGATATGTGATAGGAGTTTGGAATTTTTTTTTTATTTTGTATTTTGAGTTGTGCATTTATTTTTGTTTCCATTTTGTTTTCCATTTGCATTTGATTTGGATGTTGACTATTGTATTTTGAGCTGCTGTTTCTAAAGAAGAATTAGGTTGAAATTTTGGCTTGAATACCCAGGGTAGACATGATAAGCTTTAGCTCTAGCCTACACCTTTCTGGTTTTCAGATATTGATGAATTTTATTTGTATTATGGATTTGTAGTAAGTGGAAGATACGTCACTGTAAAAGAACTGGAATAAATTCACTCATTCATTCATTCATACACGTGGTTTGGGGTTTGTGTTTGTGTTGCAGGGTGTCAGATTTATTAGAATATGAGAGGTTCTTTCAACGTGCCTGATATTTTCCTTTAGCACTGGATCAAAGGCTTTCTGGTCAGCAGTCTTCTCCCAGATAAGCCAATACACTGCCTCTCCATTTATATCACAAGTTTTTGCAGAGCTTTCTTGAGCACTAAGCCTGGTGGCTTAGCCTAGGATAGAGAGACTGATAAGGTTAGAGATACACCAGAATGTCAAGGAAACCATCGCTGAAGCAACCAAGAAAGGTGCCTTCTCACACAAAGCATGTGTTGCCATGGTCGCAGAAGTGAAGTCTTGCTGCCACCGCTGCTGCGGCGACACCTGACAGGTATGGAGCAAGGCAATCGGCATCAAAGGCAGTTGGCGATGGCGATCCAGAGACCTAGAATAAATGCTAATGAGCAACTAATCTGCCAATCACAATCACCCTTACGGCCTGAGCTAGTGCATTTAAGCAAGAAAAATCCCCAAGGGAGATTGGGAAGCTATCAACATGTTCTGATTGAGGGAGATTACGGATTACGGATTATTAGCGGTTGTGGTAATGCCCCTATGAAATTAATAAACATCGTTTATGAATAAAAAAGATCTTTCTATCACCTGAGTCTCTCTTCCCTTTGACATGAAAAACAGAATCTCAAGCCGGACCGTCACTGAGCTAAAGTGACCGTCGTCATGGAGACACAGAAAAGCCATTCTAATCAGCCCGTAATAATTCCGTTTAAGTAAGTAACTGAAAACCACTGAATGTATTGGTTTGTAAGCAGAAAGGCAGAGACTCTATGAAGTCCTGAGCAGAGAGACGTAGCATCTCTGCAGATTATCCGTCTTCATCTGGTCTCTCTATAAACGGGGTGGAGGGGGCATCTCTGGTTTAGTTATACCCATAATTGTACTGACATCCAAGCAATATGCACCAAACACACTGCCTATAGAGACCAACCACTAAAGTTATCACTAAATCAAATTCTAAATACAAGACTAACTGTGTCTTCTATATAAACCAAAAAAGTTAAATAGCCAAAATTCTCAAATGTTCTTTGGTTACATATAGTTAAGGTTGTCATGTTGGGATTAGAGTTTTCCCCATAGGAATGAATGGAGAGTCCCCGCGCAGATATAGTTACAAACCTGTGTGTGTGTGTGTGTGTGTGTGTGTGTGTGTATGTGTGTGATTGTGATTGTGTCACAGGGAGGTCTCTGTAGATGTAAGATATAGCAAGATGTAATAGGACATAAATGAATTTTGTTGCAAATGTCTCCTCCTGCAAAGCTGATGTCAGGGTCAGCACCTGTTTGTCCCAGTCTTTTGTCTTCTCCTCGTTTGGCCAGCAGGTGTCGCTGGCCATCCTGTCCTCCCTGTTGTTAGTCTTTAGTGTTTCCCCGGCTGCATAGCTCAGTGAGCTGAGCATGTGGCTACCTATCATCCCCTCAGTTACGTGTTCAAATCCCACCTCCTCTGTTTTTGTAGATTTTCTTCCCTTATGTTTCATTTATATCAGTTTTCTAGTTCCTGTGTTTTGTAACTTGTATTCAGTTTTGGTTTTTGGCTTTGTGCCCATGGTTGTGTTTTACCTATCTTTTATTCCCCTAGTGTTGGATTCTGTTTCTTAGTTTCTCTGTTAGAGTTCCTCGAGTTAATTATTAGTTTCACCTGTTGCCTGTTCTTGTGCCGATCCTTGTACATTTCCTGATTGCTCATTGTCCTGCACCCTCCCTGATTGGTTGATTGTTTCATGTCTCACTCCTTGTGTCGTTACCAATTTCAGTTTCTATATTTAAGTTCCTGTCTTAATTCAGTTCCCCAGTTGGTCATTGTTGTATGTCAGGAATGTACTTCATGCGTATTTGAGAATGTTAGTTACTATGTGTTTAATGACTCCTCAAGGTCTGTTTTGTTTCATAGTGTTTTCTGTTTTGTTAATAAACCCCTGTGTTCCCTGAGCCGCCGGTGGTTCGTCCACCTTCTTCCCAGCCTGCACCATGCCACGCCCTCACAACAGATCCAGCCGAGCCCTTGAAAGTTGATCACAATGGTGATGGATTTGAAATGCACCTTGATCAAAGTCGAAATCTCTAAAGTAACTGTAATCAGTTAATGAAGAACAGAATATGTGGTGGAGTTGATCAGTCCTGTTTTTAATGAGGCAGGATTATTTTAGACATCTGATGGTAAAGTTCCTCATGTACTACTAAGATGAAATGTCAGCATCACTTGTATTTGAGCATGATGTGAGGACCCAGAATAGGAGGGACACAGCACGCACTTCCTATAAAAATCCTTTATGACAGTGCTTCCCAACCCGGTCCTCAGGGACCCTCGGACAGTCCAGGAGCTGGGATGGAGCAAAAATTTTTGACTGTCTGGCTGGGAGCTGGAGAGGAGAGGTACAGGGTGCGCACTGATTACAGCGTGTTGCCGCACCCACCACAGAATAAACCACCTCAAGGATGAGAACCTGAGTGTGGTGGGTGATAGCTCAGCACCACCCTAGTCTGAATGGACCAGTGTGAGTTTTTTTTCCGGTGGCTGGAGTGCCAGTCCTGCCACCCACCCCCAGATTTCCCTGTAAGTTAGACTCTTCACAGAGAGCTGGGAGGGAGCAAAAACGTGGACCATCTATGGGTCCCTGAGGACCTGGCTGGGAAAGGCTGAGTGACAAAATTATTTGAAAACTGTTTGCTGGGAACTGTTTTGCATAACAGGTCTGAGGGACACAGAAAATGTGGTCATCTAATTGTAGCGGGAATTGGGACTTTGGGGAGCTCATTAGCAGATTAAACAAGTCACAAAACACATTTTACACCATAAAACACAGTATTTTTCATTATTGCTAGGGTTGCACAGGGATTAGTGTTTGGTGACAGATTGTTAAGACGGATAGACTTTAAATAACATTCCCACATACTTTTTTGTTTGATGCATTTTACAGTAACATTACAGTACAGTGAAATATCATGAAGACTTTTCATTATAATAAAGGTTATAACCAAAACTGCTTTCTTTTCTAGTAAAAGTAGACCCACTAAACATCAGATGAATAATATGTGGAAAAATCACCTGAGATTTTGTGCACATTAAACAAGGAAAATGAAAAATGACTTCACACACTGCACTTTGTAATATCAAAGGGTCTGGGATATGGGGATCGCAGAAAATCTCTGTGTTTTTAAACCAAAACAATATTAATGTCTTCCTGGAGTAGACGCAATAAAGTTTGTGAGTGTTGTAGTCTGGAGACATACAACTATGCAAGTTCTGGTGCTATGAGAATAATTAGTTTGTAATGAACATGCAGGATTTGCCAAACAAAGATAATCTAGTCTTGGGCATCATTTAAGGCTCGTTTTGGTGGTTTAAAGCAGTATGTAGCTGCTATAATTACATTGAAAAAATGTGCTGTATTATGAATAGTCCTGTGCACTATGATTACTGAAGCAAGGGATCTATGTGTGGAAACTGTTGAATATGACATTGTGTGGCTATGAACATTGGGGAGTGATTGATGTATAGATTTTAATTAGAGCATGACTTACTTCCGCTGACAGCTTTACTGAAAGAAGATATCAGCAGGAAGCCTCGTGCAAAGTTATTACATGCAGCTGTTGTTGCTCCTGGATTGAGGGATGGAGCTCAGATGCTTTAACTTTTAATGATAACAGATACCTAGACACAGACCATCTGTCATCACAGTTAGGGAAGCCGTCCTCGGGGTTTTTTTTTGGCTGCAGGATCCGACGTGACCCAAGCGCCTCTACGCGATGAGTGCAGACTGCACCTGAGCTGAACTCTGCCTGACTGTCGGGGGGCTCATTTTAGATTGCAGCGAAGCATGCAGATCTATTGCGTCAATTAAGGTAAAACAAAGGCCACAGCCAAGCAAGTGTGTGTGTGTGTGTGTGTGTGTGTGTGTGTGTGTGTGTGTGTGTGTGTGTGTGTGTGTGTGTGTGAAATGGAAGAGGCAGGAAGGCTGCAGTGAAGCGCCATGGCAGGGCAGATCACCATGTAGCGTCTGCATTGAATATGTGAGTCCTGAATGAATGAATAAAAGGATGGATGGATGGATGGATGGATGGATAAATGTTTTAAAGCCAATTTGCTTGTTGTCATTGTCCCAAAGGAGAAAGTGCAGTTATGGCTAATTTTTCAGTCATCTCATTTTTTTGGCAGCCTGGAACTCTCTGCTCCTTCTGCATACGAAATTAAATCAGCGCCCAAGTCCGGCTCATTCCCACTTGACTTCTGTGGCTTTCTATCACTTCATTCGCTTAACAATTTCTCTCTTAATGCACATAGGCAATTTCCTCTCAGGACGCCGACTATGTGGCCCAGAGCCAAACACTGTGGCTTGGATCACATATTCTGCTTTCCATAAATATAAATATATCTCTCTTTATTGCTGAACTGCATACCCCAGAACCAATCATCACATGCAACAACAAAACCTGTTCAAAACACAAACTCCAAACAAGTGAAAAAATAACCTTTATATGAAAAATGATTCCGTTAACAAATTCAGTTTCAGTTAAAAACATATTATTCAAGTGAGTGTGAACTGAAATTAAAAAGGCACTTGTATTCTGTTTAACCATTTAACAGAATAAACATGAACCAAATAAACGTAGAGCTGTTGTGTTCTGTCTTCCCGTGATAAAGCGATTTTTGTAAAGATAAAGGACAATACAACTGAATTTAAAGTAATCTTGCCATAAGCCTAGATTTACTCTATTCATTAATAACTATTCCTTTGAAAATGGCACAACAGTACGTACACTATTGCTATATGTCTTCCACATGCTATATGCTTCCTGCCATTGGTTTTGGATTACTGTGACCCTGTTAGATTAATAGCTATTAAAATGCTTGGAAGGATGGATGGATGGATGGATGTCAGCCCACTTGTCTTCACAGAAGAGTGCGATTGTCCATAAGGATAGAAGGCAAAAAGCAGTTTCTGCTGATTCCCTATCAGAGGAATAGAATCAGAGAAAGTTTCACCTATCAGGAAACACCAAGCATCTGAATGATTGTTGACTTAAATTGAATATGCCATGTTCAGATTCTCCTCTTGACAGAAAAGGTGCATGAAAGTCGAATGTTGAAGGAAAACTATATCTGAGTAGCAAAGCGGGAATCATGAATAACCAGGGCCTTCAGCAACAAGCAACAAGACTGCGAAACCACCTGCCTTATAGCCCCTGTTTGCAAAGTAACGTGTAAGTACCTGCCGCCGCATGTTCTTCTGGTTTATCACCATGGAATTAGGTGGTGGCCCTTGCTGAGGAGGCAGGGGGATTGATCACTGCAGACTTGTGAAGTGACGCAGTAATGAAGCAGCTAAAGGGATTGATTCACCTCAAGATGGACCACTAGTTAGGCTCTTTAACTGGACCCTCAGATGAATGTGCCAATTAGGCTGATTAGCATGAGTAATAATATGGGCACACACTGTAAATGGCAATGTGCTTTGCCCGAATGGATAACTTCGGCCTGACTCATTGTCCATAGATGATACTAGTGATGGGCCAATCCACATTTTTTCTGTTCCAATCCAATTCCGATACACAACTGCCGATACCGATTCCAATACAAGAGCTCTTTTTACTTTAATATATATATACACTTTAATACAGTATATATATATACACACACACACACACACACACTAGGGTGTCACTTAGGTACTATGAGAAAATATAACTATAAATAAATTCTTTACTGTCATCCTCCAAATTTGTTCCAAATTAGTTAATGTGTGCCAAATTATTTCAGAATTGTGTAATGTTTACAGGTCGCCCATCTACATTCTAGTTTATATCACAAAACGGATGATGTTATACTCAGTATATTTACCAATTAGACAAATTATTTATGCTCAAGAACAGTCAAATGCAAATGAAGGAATAGTCCAAACACTTGATGGTTGGATGGCAGCTTACAACCAAGTATATCAGTGACAGTTGATCCAAGCAAGTAGATCTGTGGTTGAGATCGAGTGCAATCTGCTCTGCAATCAGGCAAATAGTTATAATATTAATTAGCAAACATAGCAATGGCGTGGCACAGTGGAAAAATGCAAGAAAAATTGTCAACTTAAACAATAAACAGACTGTCAATGCATGCAGATTACAGGTCAATAGGTCATGAAAAGTGAAAATTAATGTAACATAAAAATTTGAGGAACTCCGGGCGGATCTCATCCACCCCGGGGCCCGGCCACCGAGGAGCTTTTTAACCACCTCAGCGACCTCCGCCCCAGAGATAGGTGAGTCCAACCCCA
>JAODKC010000016.1:20068253-20082229 GCA_026777985.1 Mormyrops attenuatus | reverse complement strand
AGCCCTTATAAGGAAGCCCGGCACCCCATACTCCCGGAGCACTCCCCACAGGACTCCCCGAGGGACACGGTCGAATGACTTCTCCAAGTCCACAAAACACCCAACTCAACCATCAGAAACTGGGAAACGAAGGATGCATTTATGGGCCACATCTAGAGAAGCCTTTGAATTTGGACAGCCTCCGTCGCATCACTGTGACGTAATCGGTCCACGAATACATCCTAGGTAGGACCTGGCCCCTGAATTTGGACACACCTAGTATATTGGCGCTCATTTCCAGTCAGACGTCATGAGCGTGACACGACCTGTTTTAAAATGCACTACCTGCCAGCAAGCCATTTCATGAATTTTATTAGCCTACTTTATTGGATCTATTTATCAGATTTAAATCATTTATCAGAGCAATAAATATAATTTCATTTTACCCCATATCGGCCGATAATTTATCTGTCCGATAAATATCATGCGTCCCTAGATTACAAAGTAATCTGAATGTCTCTTAAACGTTAATGGAGACTGTCAAGATTTGTATCCCCCTTTTTTCAGCCAGGATAACTGCAGCATATCTGAAGTTTACACTGTTAAGCCAAAATTGCCTATGACACATGCAGGTAACTGGCAGTTACTAACTGCATTGTTCAGCAAGCCCGATTTTACAGCTGCCCTTTTTTCATGACATGCATTCTGTTCTCAGCAGGCATGCAAAGCTCGGGAAAACACCTGAAGATAATACAAATTACAAAGCTTGCTAAGTTTTGTTTCTTACGGAGGCCCTAAAGGGACATAGGTGATTTATATATTTTTTACCGTATCTGGTGCTCACCAGTTACAGTAGTATCTGGTGAGCACCAGTTAGTATCCGGTGCGCACCAGATACTGTAATTTTTTTTCTAATCACCTATGTCCCTTTAGGGGCTCCGTAGTTTCTTAAATAAATATTCTAGCAAGATGTAAACCCCTTCGCTTTCTAAATACTGGATCGCAAAATAATGGAGGTATGCAAAAGCATGATTTCAACCCAGCTGTGATGTGAGAATCACCCAGCCCTACCTTCATGGCGTTTTGTAGGCTGTACTTTATACGACATGCTTTCTTTGCTCAAATTGAGTTCTGAAGCGGAGGAAGCTTAAACTGCCATTATATTTTGAAGACGCTGTACACAGAGGCACACGAATACAGTGTTGGTAATATTTTTTCTCTTGACTCTGAAAATACTTATTATACTTAAAATATTTTCTGGCCACTCATTCTAAAAATGAACACATGGAACTTTAATACTAATTGTTTCATATAGAACACTTAGGGGTCGATTATTTTTTTTCTATGACAGCGTAAAAATCTTTTAACGAAACTTTAACCCCCTGCACTATAATGTCTGTACAGTATGAAGGTATGAAAAATCGTGATCTTAATCTAGCTTACTAGTATTACCCTGCACCTCTTATTATTTGGAAGAGTATTCAGTCTTATTTGGAAGTTTGTAACCTATGGACTTTTTTATTTTAAGACGAGTAAAAAAAGAGAAGATCAATGTCGTGTTATCTGGTGAATCTAAACATACTGGAAAATGATATATGATGACATTTGTTTTGTTACTTAAATCTGTTTGGCAATGTAAAATATACCAGATAAATCTGAGTGTACAGCAACTCATTTTCAGTTAATTGTTATTTGTACTTTATCCAGAGACAGATCACTTTTATTTGAGGCTTGAGAGAAGATCCTGTAACTGAAATTTGGGTGAAATAGAGTTTATCAATTTCTTTTATTATGAAAATAAAAATTTTCATTGAAGAAAAGTTGATTTTGTTTGTATATGCTGTCAATTGTAGTTCTTAGTAAGAAAATAGGAATTTGCAAAAAACGGTATCAGCAGGTTACACTTTCCAAAAATCAGAATCAGCCAAGAAAATTGCAATTGGTGCTTCTGTACTGCTGAAGGACAGCCAGAGTACAATTCACTGTTAGCAGGCTACTAGTGTCAAGGGATGGGGTAGGCAGAACTACTAGCAAGATGGAAGGGCAGGTTTTATTAGGGTAATCCAACCAAAGTCAAAAGGAAAAACAGGTCAATACCTAGGTGGTCAGAGAAGTTACCAAACAGGAGCAACAAATCTAAATCGGCAGGCAAAATCTCAAAATTAAAGGACAAAACAGATCAAAAATACCAGAATAAGACCATCAGAAAGCGACCACTCAAAAGTGCAAACCAGGTCAACAACCTCACAAGGAGTCCAAGCAAAAGAAGGGTTTAAATAGCAGAGGTTACTAGGCGCAGGTGTAACTGGTTAAATGTTTAACGGGTGAGGTGGAGCTGTGGATAATTCTAGCAATCGCAGTCCTGGGGGAGCGTCTGACTGAGATGGCGGCAGTGAGGTGCATTCTGGGATTTGTAGTGTTGTTCAGCTGGTCCATGACAACTAGGGTATTGCATTAAGTTATCTGATGGATCATGTAATTTTAAGTTTTTATGTCTTTTCTATCACTTTCTCCAGTTTTTCTATGTTTTGCCATTTCTTTGAGACAACTGATGTCCTTGCACATAAGAAACCAAAAGCTCTTTGAGGTTTTGCCCAGTGATTCAGAGAAAAATGCTGAAAGCCTTCTCAGGACATATCTGGTAATTTCTTTCCTGAATTTTCAGCCTTTTCAACTGAAGTGACATGACATTCATTCCCACTAAGTCTAACAAGTCAGTTCTGGTTAATAGAATTATGAATATTTCAGAGGAATGACAGTTTCGTTTTTTGGAAGTGCACATTATATACAAGTAATGGAAGGTTTAAATCTTTTTGTCCACTACATGTGTATTGCCTGTTGAGTGTGATATTCAGTAAATGCACAGTTGTATACTCTATACCCTATAGGTTTTAATTAACTTTGGCTGATGGAATTCGTACTTAGTGATGTTTGTGACCTTCACAATACATTTGCACTCTTTGGCCTCAATCATGCAATGAACATTAACTACCCAAAAGACTTAAGGTACACTTTTGAAATTATGCAAAAGGTATTTATGCATCTCTGCAGTGAATGCTCTGCTAGATTTCAGTCATTTAAAAACCTTTTAAGTAAGAAACGCAGTTGCCGCTGAATCTGTTGTGTTGTTTATAATATGTGACATCTGGTGCATTTTGCAAATGCACAAAAACTTTTTGAAACTTTAACTTTTTTATTTACATTAATTTTTTTGAAAATGTTTATTTAAACAATTCCTCAGCCTTTATGATAAGAGTATTTGATTTTTAATGTAATTACTGTAGAAGTGGTTTGAATATTTCGAAATAATACAGCTATGATAAAACTTGCTACTTTATATATATAGATAAGGTGATTAAAAAGGTGTAGATGTAAAGTACAAAGGATGTACAGTAAAAAATGTGTAGATGTACAGTACAAATCATGTACAGTAAAAAAAGATGTACAGTAAAAAAGAAAAAGTCTTACGCAGTCATAGGAAATGTTTAAAGCTATTTATTTGGGCAAATTCTCAAAGCATTCGCAAATTATGACTGAAACAATAACAACTAATAGGAATTTCTTCTCCAAAAAATTACTGATATCTTGTTTGATGGTTCAATAAACACCACTGTGGTTTCTAAAGTCCCTAAGACATTGATTAGCCATATGGGGTGTGCTGGTGGATGGTTGCTACAAATACTGGGGTGACATTAAATGATTTTGGAATTGTTGAGGGCTTTCACACTTTATTAGTTGTATTATCATAATTTTACATCAACATGAAGATCATTTAAACAATGTCCTGTAACTGCCCAAGACTTTTGCACTGTACTGTACCTCTGCATTCTGCAATGGTGGGCTCATTTAAAGTTACTTTTCAAGTACTCTATGCAACCTTGACTGTTAATGTTCAATCTGTTGTATTGCTCTCAATGTTAAGTGACATCTGGCTCATTTTGTACATGCACAATGACTTTTTGAAAGAAAGTTTCTCAGTGAGGGAGCTTGGGCTTTTCATTATTTAAATTTATTGAAAATTGTATTTTGCCTATATGACGAGAATACTTGATTTTCATTTTAGGGTTACTGCTTTGGAAGTCCTTTAGTACAGTTAGTAAATAGTACAGTTACATCTTGGAGAAAAACATTAAAACATTTTCAGTGATGGGATCTATTTTTGGCCTTTTTATTTAGATGTATTTGCTTGCAGAAAATATGTTGTTTTTTTTCTTTATGATGATCACCATAGTTGGCTTAAAATTGAGTTTAATGGCTCACAAAGTCTTAAATGCGATTAATGTTCCAGCAGCCAAACCGCCTGCAGTTCAGACCTGGTAGTCCATGTGAAGCTGAGCAGGTTTGGGCCTGTCTGGTTCTTGGATGAGAAACCAAGTAGGAAACTTGCGTTGTTGCTGGAAGAGGTGTGGCCAACAGGTTAGCCCATCTTATGGTCTGTGTAAATCCCCATGCCCTAATGCAGTGATGGGGACACTGTGTTGTAAGAATGGTGCCGTTCTTCGGATGAGATCCCTGGGCATCTTTCAAAAGAGTAGGGGTGGTACCCTGATGCCCTGGGTATTATTGCCTACTGTGGCCCTATCAGATCTGGCCTCCTAATCATCCCCTACAGTATATCTAATTGGTGTGTTCTTTTCTGCCCCTCAACCACCTTGGCTACTGTGTGGTGAGCGTACTGGTGCAGAATAGCTGCTGTTGTATCATCAAACTTGGTCTTGTAATTTCATTAGGAGCTAGAACTTAAATTTCAGGCAACTGGCTGCCCAGTTTTTTTGAGTTGAGTCTAAAAAATATTTGTAGCTGTTGTGGCATAGAATCTCGTGTTGTGGATGAGGTGTATTTAGCAAAGTTATTGCGTTCAGTATATCTACATTTTTATCTGCCATTATTGTAGCAATCAGCCATGATAGGAATGGGAGATGACAGTCTGATTGGTTACAGGCCAAACATACCCATGACCAAGAGACCAAGAGCACAACTGTTATGGACCATGTGTCAGGCATTGTAACTCTTTTTCCGCTGGTTAACTATCAAGTGAACAAAAAGACGCCGCACTTTGCTTCAACACAGTTTAATTGGAAGTCTACACACAACATAGACGTGTTTTGGCGCATTGCCTTCCCTAGTGTGCAACATGCTGAAACATGTCTGTGTTGTCTGCAGGCTTCCAATTAAACGTGTTCAAGCAAAGTGCGACCTCTTTTTGTTCACTTGATTGATTCCTCTACTGTGGAGACTGGAAATTTCGAGTTTCGGGAATGCACCGGTACATCGCGATGGGCGATACCACTAATAATGAATAATATGTAGCATACACCCTTTTTCATTCAGATAATCCATGCACAGAACATCGGCATCTCTGTGCATTTCGACCAATCAGATGGTGGTGATGCAACCAGCTGAGTTTCGGCACACTTTCGGCCATGTCAGCACGGGTACAGGTCAGGTACGCCTCACATACTTTGCAATAGAAAACTGTTAGTTCCCAGTACGGGTCGGTTTCTGGTAGCAGTGGAGAAGCTGTGTGATACAACCTCTACTAGCAAAAGACTGGACAAGTTGTGTAAAGCTAAGACAAAACACCTACTTGAATATCTGATAACTAATTAGGTTAATTAGCAACAGATCAGTAAGATGATTGGGTTTAAAAAGAGCCTCCCACAGAGGAAGAGTCTGTGCAGTGAAGATGGGGAGAGGTTCACCACTCTGTAAAAGACATAAAAGTCTTAATAGTGCAACAATTAAAAGTAAAATAAGAGTAAGTAGTGCAAGAATTTGCGAATAGTGTTCCTCGACCTTATATTGCAAAGTATTTGTGAATTTCACCATCTACGGTACATAAAATCATTAAAATAAATCTCTGTACGCAAGGAACAAGGTCAAAAACCAATATTGAATAGCTTTGATCTTCAGGTCCTCAGGCGGCACTGCAATAAAAAGTAACAATTCTATGGTGGAAATCACTGCCTGGGCTTAGGAACCCTTCTGAAAACCATTATCTGCGAACACAGTTCATCGCTGCATCCACAAATGCAGGATAAAACTGTACCATGCAAAGAGGAAACCATCTAACATCTAAACATGATCCTGAAACTTCTCTGGGCCCAAGCTCATTTATGATGGACTGAGGCAAAACAGAAAACTCCTGTGGTCTAACACATCAAATTTTCAAATTCTTTTTGGAAATCATGGACACTGTCCTCCGGGCTGTAGAGGAGAGGGAACATCCAGCTTGTTATCAGCGGACAGTTCAAAAGCCAGCATCCGTGATGGTATGGGGGTGCATTAGTGCCTGTGGCTTGCACATCTGGGAAGGCATCATTAATGGTGAACAATACATAAAAGTTTTGGAGCAACACATGCTGCCATCCAGACAACATCTTTTTCAGAGAAGATCTTGTACAGTATATTGACAATGCCATACCGCATTCTGTGCATATTTGAACAGCATGGCTCCGTAGTGGAAGACTTCGGAGGCTAGACTGGCCTGCCTGCAGTCCAGACCTGTCACCCATTGAAAACATATGGCGCATCATGAGACAAAAAATATCACAAAGGAGAACCCAAACCGTCGAGCGGCTGAAATCCTTTATCAGGCAAGAATGGGACAGCATTTCACTTTCAAAACTCAGAAACTGGTCTCCTCAGTTCCCAAATGTTTAGGCTACAGAGTGTTGTTAAATGAAGAGGTGATGCAACACAGTGGTAAACATGCCCCTGACCCAACTTTCCTGAAACATGTTGTTGGAATCAAATTCAAACTGAGCATATATTTGTCATGAAACAATAACATTTCTCGGTTTCAACATTTGATATGTTGTCTTTGTTCTATTTTCAAATAAATACGGGTTTATATAATTTGTAAATCACTGCATTCTGTTTTTATTTACATTTTACACAGTGTCCCAACTTTTTTGGAATCGATGTTGTATCTAGAGTCAGGATGGGTGTGTGGCTGTGGTGTGTTCAGTATCGAGACGTGTTTATCGCACAGCTCTGTATGCTCCCATCCAGATCGAAGGGCATTTCAGAGGATGGGGAAGCTCTATCAAGCCATCGCAGTACCCAGAGGCGAAAGAAAAAAGGAAATATTTGTCTGATGTTTCCTTAGTGAAATTGAGTGAAGAGAGGAGCCCTCAATGCCTCTCTCTGCAGAGCCAGGCAGGGACTGGAGGCCAACAGAGGGAGGAGCCGGCTGCAGGAATGGCCACCTTTCTGTTTTTCACTGCAATGTAATTCCCCACTGTTTGCCTATTCATCATATAAATATAGAAAACTGGCTCCAAATATAATATTACACAGAAATAAAACCTTGGGGTTCAAATCCCACCACCTGTGTGCGTGTGCATGTGTGTGTGTGTGTGTGTGGGGGGGGGTGTATATATTACATTGAGGGGACCAAATGTCCCCACGATGTGATAAAAACCTGTTATTTTGATGTTGTGAGAACCATTTTCCAGCCAGCACAAGGGGAACCTCAATTTCATAAAAATCTGTGACTGCAATCAAAAAACTGAAAATGCTAAAAAATAGATGTTGCATTTTATTTGATTACTTAATGTTATTGCTGGGTAAGGCTTAAGGTTATCATTGTTCGGAGCAGGGTTTTTCCCATGGAACTGAATGGACGGTCCTCACAAAGATGTGAATACAAATGTGTATGTGTCTGCAGTTTGCATGTTCTCTCTGTCTCTCACATGTCATTTGGGAATCCAGTTTCCCCACACAGTCCGTATGCAGATAGGAGACCTGGCAGCTAAAAAGCGTGTGTGTGTGTGTGTGTGTGTGTGTGTGCGTGCGTGTGTGTGTGTGTGTGTGTACATGCCCTGCGATGGATTAGCATCCCGTCTGGGCCATCCTACTGCCTAGTTCCCTATGCTGCCAGCCCCCCCTTGAACACACACACACACACCCCTTGCACCCTGCGCACACACACAAACACACACACACACACATGCACATAAGGTTAGCAAAACAAATTGTGAGATTTTGATTGTGCTGGACGCTTTGCAGCTGAGCGCCGTGACCCCCTACGTTCCCTCGGAGACATCATCGAGCCCGTGTACCACAGCGAATCGCAGCGAGTGATGGGCTCACGCCAGCCCCCCCTTGATACATTATGGGCTGCAGCCTCATTACCTTCATTACTCACCGTGAGGATGTCTGACCAGCCTAAATGCCTGCAGGAACGATTCCATCTGCAGTTTTTCCTCACAAATTGTTCCCTCCAGGTCATTAGCTTCAGAATTCCCCCTTTTGGCCTCATCTTTATTAACGAGATGTGTTTCTAAGAAGAATTTCTGTATGTGTCACAGTCTCCCACCGCTGTCAGCATCCCTGGTTACATGTTATTATATCTGCTTGTTGCAGGTTGCATCTGTAACAGCCCAGTAAATGACTAAAAGCCATTCCTGAAGCTTCTAAGTCAGCAGCCTTACCTATCAAGGTTGGCTTCAGCTAAAAACCTACTCCTGAAACACGGTCATTCCAGCAGCCACCATCAGTGAGGACTGTTTCCTTTGCAGTAAAGGAAATTGGCTTTTATCCAATATGGCCCGTCTTGTTTGTGATTTTAATTTGGCATTTTTAATCAATTTGTCTATCCTAATGATATACATTACCATTTTCTTAAACGTTCTTAATGCATCCTCCAATCTGAGTAGATTTCATGGTAATTTTGACATTATCTGCATGTGTTTAAGCAATCCAAGAGGGTTCTTGAAAAGTGTTAACCTCCCGGTGAGAATGCACAGAGAAATTTCGGTTGTTTCGCCAGTGGCATCCATCACAGATGGGAGGGGGAACACAGAGAGCTTGAATAAAACCTGAGCCTTTAAATCAGCACGAGCAGCTTTCTGTGCTGCGCAGAAAGAGCAGCCAATACAGCCTCAGTCTCCAAGGATCCTAAACAAACAGCCCAGCATTTAACTGCTTAGCTTGGCTCATCTCCATTTACATGCTGAGTTTTATTACTATTATATGATAAATATTGATATAGGAAACATGGATGTTGAGAATGTCTATTTAAGGTATAACAGTACCCTATATTTGGAAACTTTAAAACATCTAATTCCTTAACAATGACATCAACTAGCAAACTACAGTGTACAAAACAGCATCTAGATGTTTTAAAGGAATTTTGACAGGGCTGAAAGGGTGAAACATCACACTTCTAGGAGAATTTTGTGCCTAAAATAACATTTAACACAATTAACAATTTTACACGTTACTCATTAGCATATGTTACACTGCCACACAGATGTGTTTCAAATTAATTAAGTATCTTGTACGAGGAATGAGAGCCAGGAATGAAAACTACTGTTCCCAGATCAGATCTTTAGCTGTCATGCTACCAGGTGACCTCACTCTGTATGGGAGTAGCACATACCCATTAGGACAGCAGCTCAAATGTGGACTTGGGTTCTGGGCAGGAAATGCAGGCCAGTACAGTCAACACTCTTTTCTCCCGGCGTTGACCAGGGAGTATGTTGTAAAAAGAACATGCTTTGTTAATAAATGTCAACATCTTCATGTTAGTATGTGAAGCAATTGCGTCTGATATCAGTAAAGATCAAGTTATACTGCATAAGCCCATAAGCAGTAGGACCACTCCTTGACTCCAGAACAGCTTCAGTCCTTCTTGGAATGTCGTCCTACATGTCCTGGACTGTGCATAAAGGGATACTGGACCATTCTTCAAAAAAAAAATCCTCTACCCTTATCAGACATGAAGAAGGCAGGAGCCTACTTTGTGCTGAGCACCAAAGAGTTTCCCTTAGAGGTTGGAAGATGTTTAGATCTGATTTAGGAGGCCATGAAAGGCATTTGACTTCATCTCGGTGCTCATAATTCAAATGAATTTTTTCTGCAGTGTGTATGGGGGGCATTATCATCTTGGGAAATGGGAACATCATGAGGGAACAGAGCTTGCATCATGCTGTATACTTGGTCCTGTAACGTAGACCAGGAGTGCAATCATCAGAGCTAATGGCTCCCATGAGACGGCTTCCCAAATCACTGGTATTGTGAGCAGATGGCATCCTTCAGCTTTCTTCAAACATAAATCCATTCAGATATGTGACAAAGACAGAAAGATGACTCATTAGGCTATATTGCTTTTCTTCGTAGCTCAGAGCTGCAGTTTTGTGCTTCTTACTCTGTTAAGCGGCAGTCTAACCCTGCCTGTGAACTTCAATGCAGTCCATCCATGTTTTTTTTATCCAGATTGGCATATGATGTCATGAGCTCCCTTAACAAATTCAGTAATTTAGCAGTTTTTGGATTAATGTTCATGCAGTTTGGACATTGACAATTTGGCCTCTTTGCAGCTCTGTTAGTTGCCATGCATTACTTTGAAAACTCCCATATCAAAGTGTTTATTGTCAGACCTCTGACTGACATTCACTCTAATGTGATTCACCATTATAGCCGTATCTGTAATTGTTATTCAGTTTCTTCAAAGTTAAAGTCCTTTTTCATGTCATGATTTTGTCCTTCTCCTGTATTCCCCATGTGTTGTTTCACCTCACAAAAGCCCCAAGGCCCTGTTCACACCTGGTATTAACATGCGTCCTGGGTGATCGGATCACAAGTGGACAGCGTTAAATACGTCCGTTCACACCTGTCATTAAGATGCGTCTTCGCATTTGTCTCGAGTGACGCTTGTAATCAGATCTCATTTTCAGATGTTTGCAATGAACACCATAATACTCAAAATGAATAATCTATAAATAAATAAATTAATAAGTATTTAAATAATTAATGTGTCCTTATGTTTTTAAATAATTCCATAAAGGGGATTTTATTTCTTAATAGGCCTATTTCAAAACATCTTACACAATTAATTTTTTCCCGAATTTGCACAGAACATTAATGAAGCGCACTTTGACAACGTTTCTATGCAAATGGGTCACAACAGTCTGATATTAAACCAACTTGCCAGTAGATTCAAATTTATTTTTTGATGTAGTAGACAAAAGATTCATTGTTATTCACAATGCAGTTTACTACACGGTGGCCCATTCTGCACTGACAGACATTCTGACATAAACCATATGTCAAATACTGCTCGTGTGTTTAATGAGTATTTAGGTTCTTCCACTCACACGTGGACATCAGCTGAGGAGGCGGTCCTTCAATGCGGCCCGGGACACATTCACATTCACACTGCTATAAGAATGTGGCCAGATGCCACATACCTGCGAATGTGGACTGAGTGATCCTATTTTAATGCGTCCTCTTGGGTGCATTTGCACCTGTAATTGGTGCTGTCCACTTGTGATCACGCAGGACGCATGTTAATACCAGGTGTGAACAGGGCATAAATGATTGCTGAACTGTCCATAGAATATTAACAAATTGCTTAGGAGCCCAGTGGAGCGTAATGGTAGATGTGGATGTCGCAGGGTGGGGTGAAGTCAGGTAATGAGCTGATTCAGTCAAATGAGTCTGAGTTTTGGACCACAAAACCTGCCAATCATGAAATACAATGCAGCTGAAGTCATAGCTAGTAAGCAATGAGTTAGGATCAAAAACAATATTAGACTACAGACAACAGGAGCAATGTTCTTGTATTATAGGCCCACAATGCATTAGCTAATTAGAAAAACATAACAAGCATTGTTTGCAGTCATTAAAAGAAATTTGGTCCTGTCTCAGTTTGTCATTTCACAGCAGAAGCATGACTGCACAAATCTGAAGTTAGTCTGGACTTATTTGTGACTGGTCATTGTGGGTCTGCTGTTGGGATTCATCCAATGGCTGCCATGTGGGAGTGGCTCCATAATGTCCAAATGAAGTCCTTAATACCGCCTTGAGAAAGATACCTCATCAGCTAGTTGGCTAACACCCCTACCCCCTGCATGGCTGTGCTGTTGTTCCACAGACTTTCACTTCGCTTTGCTTTTGGCTGCATTTATGAAAGCCAGAGAAACGTTTTTTTAGCAGTAGGTTGGGTACGGGATGCCGAGCTGCAGTGACTGTGCCCAATTTGAATGTCAGCACAGAGCCTGTGGCGCTGAGTATGCTGAACGCCTCTCCAGGCCGGTGTGGCCTCCCTTTGTCGTTCACGAATTCGTCTTGAGGAAAGAACCTTAAATCTTTGTAAGTACAAGCAACACGTCCAAGGCACTTGCTCACACCATGTGACCTCCCTTATCTCTCTCAATGTGGCCTTTCCTTACAGCTCCGGAAAACCTACCAAAAATACCCAGCTGGCTTGTTTTCTTCATGCCTACTTTACATGAAATATATGGAGGAGTTCCATCCAGAATAGAATAATATTTTAGAACAATAAGCCTATTAGGCTGTAATGCTTTAGTCAGCAAACACCTGAACAAACTGTAATTTGCTCACAAACACTGTGTGGTGTATGTATCTTACCACTGCCTCACACGATGATGTCACTGTCACCACCTGGCCTCACCTGTTGATTCTTCCTTATTCCCAACAAATCCCAGGGCCCTCCTGTCACCTTCAGGTCCGATTTAGTCTGTTTAAGGACTTCCATTACCTAACTTTTCTATCTGTGTCCTGTTCCCTTGCCCTTCAAAAGTCACCCAGGCTTTGCCTATGCATTACCACTAATTGGACTGCATTAAACTTCTTAAGCACAATTACTGTCCTTCCCCTTCATGCTCAACCTTTCACTTCAACACAGAGTGGACTTTTTACTGCAGCTGAAAATTCACCTTAAGTGTAAAACCTGTAACATATATCGGTTTGGTGACCTATATATCATAGGCTGATAGAGAAATGCCACCCCATTTACACACTACACTGAGGAAGTGTGACTTTTCTGAAATCCTGATAAAAATGTTTGGTTTACGTTCAGTTGGTCCACAGGAATACATTGACATTTTGAGGTACAGCAAGATTCCTCGGCACCATGATTAGGGGCTTGTCCTCACTAATAGCTGGATTAAGTGAGCTCTGCAGTGCTGGTGGAAAGTAAATTGATTTGAAACTGCTCAGATGAAAAAGAGAAACAGAACTCTGTTCGCCTGACTTCCCCGAAGAACAACAGGAGGCCATCTCAACAATAAAATGTTGACATAGCCGGACCAGTCTGTCGTTGCCGCATTGTTCTGATGATGCCTGCAGGTGACAGATGTTCATTTACAGAGATTTACTTGCTCATCTATGACTTACCCAGATGCTTGTCAATAAACCGAACTCCTCCTTGCCAGCACCAGGGAAACAGAAGCATTGAGACATATTTTTATCAGAAAGTCCAGATGCAGCACAATCGGAATCTTAAACAAATATCCCAGGGTTCACCTGTTTAGCTCCTCCGATTAATTACCTAACCAGTCATTCATCATTCAGCAGGAAATCTTACTGCCCCAAGGATATGATGAATTTTTTTTCTCACTGCCTGATTGCTGATGCACCTGTAATTGGCGCTGTCCACAATGAAAGGGTGTTAGACGAGAGTCCATGTTTTTGACAGGCTATGATGCCCTTCTAACCCAAAACTGCAGCACTTGATTCCACTCACCGGTGGTCCTGTCAGAGCAATCCAAGTGTGAGTGCAATCAATGAACTGCTGGTATTTCTGCCATCTCTCCTTCTTCCCCCATCATGAGCCAGACCATCATGGTGACCTGTCCTGCATGGTAAAATGAAGAGCTAACAGCTATCAGTAGCTCTTTGGCTGCTCCCAACCATGATAAAATGAAGGGCTAACAGCTATCAGGAGCTCTTCAGCCACTCTTGGGCTGACGCCAAAACCTGGCAGTGTCTCTCAATAAAGGCTATGTTGGTCTTTCTTGCTCATTTCTGCTTGTCTCTGCGCCAGCCTCTCCCCTTCCCACAATGGCTGTGCAGTGTCCTGTGATCCATGGCATCAATATTTCTGCTTGATTTCTCTCTGATGAAAAGTATTCGCGTTTGTCAGTACTTGGGGCCCAGGTCCGGGTGGATAGCGGGGGGGGGGGGGGGGGGGTGGGTGGGGGGGGTGCCAATTAAAATTGGACACGGGGGCAGGGATTTGTAGA
>JAODKC010000016.1:20047745-20062424 GCA_026777985.1 Mormyrops attenuatus | reverse complement strand
CGCCTCTGCGATCCATGAAATTCCTCCGGGGGCCAGAAGTTCCCCTCGGCGTGATGGAAACGTTTCGTTCCGTGGGGGGGGGGGGGGGGGGGGGTCTGGCCTTCAAGATGGTGCTTGATTGGATGTGAGTCATGTATGTATCCTACAGCCCAGGGCCCTCATGCCCATCCCCCACAGAATATTCCATTACCATCCGTCATGTCAGGTATTTAACTTTGACATCTATAAAACTGAGCTGAATAGGGATAGAGTATCTGGGGAGCTATACCATTACAGGGGGGCTGTAAGGTAATGCATTTGTTTTCCGTGACTGGCTGAGCTAGAAGTGGGAGGTTGTCAGTGTGGTGTCAGGGATGGGGGGGTGCTTGTGGCTTCATAATGCCCCCTCTGATATCTGACACCTGAAGACTGAGCGAGAACGCTCATTACGGAAACGGCCTCTGGATCACTCTGGCATTTGTTCTTACCTGTGTCATTTGTCTGCCAGTGTTATTTTAAAGAATGGGTGGCTGTGTGGAGTGTTAGTGAGGCACCCAGGGCACTATAGCAATTCCTCTCACCTTAGCTGTTTATCTTACATCTGCTGACAGTAGCATATTCCTTTAGCTGCCCGTACTGTGTGTGGATTCTGAATGAGTCGCTGGGGCCTCTGCATCTCCGTGCTGAGTTACTTCACCCTCTCGCCCGATGTGGGTGCGTGTGACCATCAGAGATGCAGGTGACCCTCACCTTGGACCCCTCACCCCCCATATACATGACCCAAAATCTGTCGTGCAGTTTTGTGTTTCAGAAGAGACTAAATTCAAATTAACAAAGCAAGATGTAACTGTGTGGCCCAGCATTAAGATTGAATCAAAGACCTATTGTAACACACGCAGAGAACCTGGAAGTTCTGCGAATGAGGCAGCCTCCCTGGGCCCATGGTCTCCAGGTCTCTTCTCCAGCATTAACACCAAGCATTAGCATCCGATCTGAATGGTTACACAGCCAGTAAAGGTCAACTAGTGTCCCCTCCATCTCCAAAGCTGTGTCCCCTTATCATGAATAACGAGATTGCTTCCATACTGCCTGAGAGAGGGAGATAAACTCAGTATTGGCTCTCAGATATTGACAGAGTCATATTAATTTGACACTTACACGTGAGAGAACCTCAGAGTGAGTTCCCCCCCGGCTGGATTACTTTCTAATTCGGAGTGTTCGGGGGGGGGCGGGGAAGNNNCGATGAGGGCTGTGCCTCGTCGAGTCATGGAGCACAAAAATGTAATGAGGCGTGACTCCTTAAAATAGCACTCTCCTCCTTCACAGAAATGCAGACTGTTCTTATTTGTTCATAGTATTAGTATTTGGATTAAGGAGACTAATCCTGTGCGTCATATTACCAAAGTAAACTTAGCTAGCGGATTTATCTGAGAGCAACATTATGTGAAATTATTCTTTAACTGGTTTGGGGCTGGGGTGCGGGGCTTCGGAGAGGGACTGCCTTATCCCTTTAGGGTAACTCCGAGCTCTGGCATCAGACGGGGAGGAAAGGAGAAAACAAGAATGAGGGAGCGGATGAGGAAGCACAGAGTCCGACACGCTCAGGGAGCCGCACCGTAGCCCAGGTGGCAGCATCATCGACTGCAGCAGCCCGGCTTCCGGAATGTTCTTAGTTTGAGATCTTTTGTCTTAGACAAGTAGAAGGACAGTTTGACTCCCTCTGGCCTGTAACCTGTACCACCTCCACCACTGTCTTCAGTCGGGTGTTGAATCCTTATAGCTTCTGCAGGAAACACTTGCAAAAGAATTGTACTCCTTTATGTTTGGTTTGTGTGCGCACATGTGCCTTGGTCCTGTTCATATAAACCTCTCATATGGGCTGACAATGCCTTCACCAGCTACTTTCCTCACAAGCTATTCCTGACAGCATGTTATAGTTGTTCCCTTCTGAAGCATAGCTTCAGAATCCTGCGAGCTAAGCAAAACCGGACTGATTCGTCTGTTTCTGCGCCAATGTGCAATTTTAGCAGAGCTTCTGTTTTGAAAGAACAGCCGCTCTCCTTTTAGCTATATTTTCTGGAAAAGTGACAGTCTTTCTTATCGGTTTGGCACAAGTAGAACCCAGGAAATATGGAAGAGACCTTCATACTCGGCTCTTTATGCCAGGCGTGCGGTTTCTGACTTGTGTCCCGCATCCACACTTTTGAACGACTGTGCTTTTGATCCGTAACACCTGGCGACGAACCCTCTGAGTGTGTGCCCGTTCCCGGTTGCTCGCAGATTCCCGCCGCCGTCAGCTGATTCATGCCGTTTCCTGGACGTGTATCTCCAGTGCTCTCGCTCTCGGCTGACGGGGGATCACCTTTCAACAGATTACACTCCATCTTGGAGCCTGGTGGATCAAACCCGCCCACACGAGACAAAAGGTCTACGCTTAATATACCTCCTACTGACATTATTTTGCTTTGAAGATAACATACAAATATATGTGTCAGTGTCATATTATATACAATACGGCACTGTGGAAAACAGCTCTGTTTCTCTCTGATTTTCTGCATGCTTGCTATCAGGATGTCAGCTTAAAGTTTCTGTTAGATAACATGACACCAGAAGAAACAAACAAAACTACTTTTCCATCCTTCTCTCATGTATTTGGTGTTGCAAACAACACAATGTCTCATGCCTATGATCGCTGTAAGAGAGTAATCCTTCTGTCATACCCACAGAATGGCTGCACTGCATTTAGCAGCATCTAATCACCTCCAGGAAGATGGTATGAGTCCCTGTTAGCACTCAGGAGTGCTGCTGAATAGAGCATTTGGATTTCAGCAGATATTAGGAGCCAGTGTGAGCCGCACAGCCCCACGTGTGGCTCACCTGTCCATAGAAGATTGTGAGGATTTTCCAGGTGGCTATTGACAAGCTTGAGTCTTTTTGTCCTTCTTAATGGGCAGCGTAGTGAAACGGGTAAAGCTTTATGAACAGCTTTAAAATTATTAGTTTAGGCTTGGACAATATTAATACGATAAAACTAGCCAGGACCACCCCACATATGCTCAATGAATTTTATCGCCAAGATTTAGAAATGCCAGAATAGTGCTGCTTTTTAATATACCATATACCTCGGTATAATGTTTGAACAGTGTGAAAAATCAGATATTCAGGTACATCCGACCCGCTCACCCTCTCGAGCTGCTCACCATAACTACTACAACAACAACTCTTCTTCCTCTACTCTTTCATCATTGACCACTGATCTGTGAAAGTCCACGCTGCCACCTACTGGAAACACCTAACCAATTATCTTGCACATGCTTGGACAATGCGCATGGATGCACAAGGTTTCCACTAGACATAAAAATCTGAGCTACACATGCACTGACCACAATCAACCGCAGTCAACCTCTGATGATGAAATTTGCATCAAGTTCCCTCAACTGCAACCAAAAGCAAGCGAGGAAACTGAAGTATGAATTGGGTTTAATTGTTTCCAGACAAGCATGCACTTTTGATTGTGGTTCTAGAACCTGCATACAGCTTCACACTGGTGGTGAGGCCAAAGTTCACTCATATTGTTATTGTGCACGGCTGACCCAAATCAGGCCTGACTGTTTGCCTTTGTATCTAACCAGCTGGTGCTAACTGCCACTTTTATTTGTGCTAACTGGAGAAAGGGAAGTAACTTTTCCACACCTGTGCAGTGGGAATGTCTTCAAAGAGAAGCCAGCAATCTTGGTGCAATTTTCTCTCAATCTACCTGTACAAACTACTACCCACAAAAAGAGCCAATACGTGGGAAAATGTGCTCAAATTGTGTAGAGCAACAAAGACGTTTTCATAGTGCTGCAAAGGCAGGTATAAAAGCATTCTTGGTTTGCGCTCAGTATCATTGTAGTTTTCTTTAATATTTAATATTAATCTTTCAATCTGCCCATCTGCCTTAAGGACTTCTCCAGTGCAGGGCTGAGGTGGGCCTGGAGTCTATCCCAGGAAACGCAGGGCACAAGGCAGGAGACACCCTGGATGAGATGCCAGATGGCATTAAATATTTATCTGTTAAATTCGTGATAGGTTATGCTCTCTGAAGGAAGCCCAACAGATGTGTTTGTTGATCTGTCAAACCCCTTCAGCTGTAGTCCACAAACCCTGCTCTCTGCTGGGAACGTTCTAAACACAATACTCTATACAAAGAGTATGTTATTGTGTGTTAAAATCTGTTTTAATATTTATTTGAATGATTTTTTTACAGATTTTGCCAATTAAGTTTTTGTTCACAAAGATGGAAAGTATACATACCATACCATGCCAGAATTTTCTAGAGAAAATTGTATTGGTGTAAAACTATGAGTTTAGTCAAAGTGTGTTAGTTCAGCCAAAACCTCTCCTGCGATCACCCCAGTGTTTGGAGTTACCATCCAATGTATTTGTTGACTCACACCATATCTGGGTAATCAATACCTCATTTGATCACTTAACTAATTACTAATTAATTAATCGAACTGGTAGTGAAGTTTAACAAATATATGGAATGACTAGGGTGCTCCTGGGGAGAGGTTAGGGAACTAAAGTGGTGTTCGTCTTTTTAGAAATCACAACAAATCTTGTTTATTTTATTGTGTTACTATTCACTTGAATATATTGGAATATTAAATTGTGTTAATTTTTTTTAACAAATATACACTTACTTTCCAGATAAATAGCATTTAAACACTTTCTTTGATGACCTAAGACTTTTGCACAGTACTGTACATATTTAATACGTAGAATTGTACAGATGTGTGTGGGCTGCATTGGATTGAATTCATAATGGAAGCATTTTCCCTGCTTTTTCTGAGTAAAGCTTTTGCACTCAAAGCTGATTCATGAAGGCATAAGGTAGCTGGTCTTGCTTCTCCATCACCATGCTCCAGAATCCCCACGGGGAAGGACAGTTTCCTTCTATCCAGTTCTTCTCCATACGTTCCTCCACATTCCCTCGTGAGCATATCTTTATATTTTCTGCGACACCTCAGATGGTGACAGCTATCTGCAATCGCTAGGCTGCACTCTGCATGCACATGACGCTCACTCTGAGGGGGGGGGGATATCTCACTTTCCAAAGGCTCGCTCCAGCCGAGTGTGACACCAAGCTGATTCTGACTGTGTGCTCTGCAGTCTTTATTACAATAAGCTACACTCAGACAGCTAAAGAAACACGTGGGACCTCAGAAAGGGTCATCGAGGTCTGTAAGACCCCCCCTCCCTCAAAGCCAGCCCTGATCTTAATCAGACACTGTCTTTTGTTGGTGCATCCTATAGAAATAACGGTTCACGCACGTGTGTGTGTGTGTGTCTGTGTGTGTATGTGTGTGTGTGTGTGAGAGAGAGAGAGAGAGACACACAGTAGACTGTACAGGCTGCTGTTCAGGATATGCCGTCTGCTGTGGTCGTGTGACCATAACATCCTATGTATAATTGTTCCCCCCCTTGGTTCCCATGCAGACACAGAAGCGGAGAGGAACGCCCTGAAAGAGCATGTCTACCCAAAGCTGCGGGACTTCTGTCGAGAGAATTATGGGATTGAATTCCAGGTAAGATATCTGTGTTTCCCTTTCCCTGGGTGTGTGTGTGTGCGTGTGTGTGTGTGTGAGCACAGACACACATTCGGGTGATATGTTGACAGAATTAGCAGCTGCTTCTCATTTATTTCATAAACGCGACTTTATGAAACATGACAGTCCGCAAACTCACAGGACAGGTTGTCTGGCTGGCTTACAGCTCCTCAGTCAGCTCTCCACAGATCTCAGCCTGTCACCATGATCATCCAGTCAGATGATTAACGCACACTGGACTAAACACGCCTCTGACATCGCAGTGTCACAGGCTGACGCCTGCCCGCCCCTCGGGGGGGCAGCGTGTTATGCATCCTGACAGGGCTACCACCTTAATCTGCTCTGGGAACAGTGCGAGTTATGAGCAGTCAAAGACCATACCAATATGATACACTAGTCTTATTTATGGGGCTTGAAACACGTCCATTCATCTTTTGACCACTTCTAGTGGACAGGGTCACATTGGGGGGTAAAGCCCACCCCAGGCACAAGGTAGCATGAGATGCCAGTCTATCACAGGGCAATTTAGAGACACTGATTAGCCTCGCTGTACGTCATTGGGTTGCAGGAGGAGACGGGAGAACCAATAAACTGCAGGGGTGGGATTCTAAGGAGGAGTGAGGTCACCCACTAGGCCAGCATGTCACATGACATACCTCATCGTCACTGCAATTATACATGTGTAAGGAAGATGAACCTACATAAACACAAATAATCAGGCAGCATTTTACATGGAAAAATCATACAGGATGTCATATAAGAACCTACAAGACTAGTATTTCATATAGGAACCGTCCAGTTAAAGATGTAGTAGTGAAATACAGATAATCGCACAAGATTTAATATACAGGGAATCATGCAGGGTTTAATATAAGAATATACAGATAGTCTCACAATAGTTAATATATATAATATATAGGTAATCATGCAGGGTTTAATATTAGAATATACAAATAATCACACAGGATGTATATACAGATAATCATCACACCAGTGAGACTTAACCCACAGACCTGTACGTGCACTGGGGGCCATAGTGAGGGCAGATCCCCAAGTGCTACTTGATGCCTCGCTGATAAGGTGGTACCTGAGGTTGTTAAGTGAATATATTAGCATGAATCCTTGCAGGCTCTGATTAATACATTTGCATTTTAAATGTGTCTAGAAGGGTGAAGCTGTCTCAAAAGTCTACAGCTAGCTGACACGCCAACCACATAGAAGCAACTTGACTTCTGCTTCCCAAAGTTTGCATGAATATTAAACACCTGATTCAATTAAGTTAATCTCAGTTCACATCATTATGAAGGTCTGATGAAGCTCCTACTTGCAAATCAGTGCAGGAATCCATAAAATACATTCATACCATTCAGGTTACCTGAAAGCACCCTGGGAATTAAAATGGAGCTGGAATCAGGTGACAAAGCATGTTGTATGTTTCTGCAGAGGCTCTGTAATTGATAGGCTCTGTTACTATGAAGGCGTCTCCACGAATCCTGACCCGAAACCTGAGGATTAGTGGATGCTGTGCTGTTAATAAAATGTCACAAAGGAGTTATAGCTCAAGCAAAGACCTCAACAGATGAGGTGGCGTGGCTGTTGTGAAATAAAAAGCCCTGCCCCTCTCAGAGGACCTATGGAAAGTGCCCCCAGTACGCTCTCACTGGCTGGGCTCCCGAGTGTTCCGGCTTACCGCACACGCTCAGTTAATCTGTCAGATTCGGGAATGGAAAGTGCTCCTGGTACGCTCTCACTGGCTGGGCTCCCCAGTGCTCCTGCTTACCCCACACGCTCTGATTTGGGAATGGAAAGTGCCCCCAGTACGCTCTCACTGGCTGGGCTCCCCAGTGCTACTGCTTACCCCGCACGCTTAGTTAATCTGTCAGATTCGGGAATGGGATGCCTTATGAATGCACTTCTGTTCTATGAGCCTCATTTACCAATTGTGACATTACATTACTTCTTTATTCCAGTATCCAGTCGTACAACATCAGTCATCATCATACCGGCACACTGCTCACAAGTGCCTTAACTATGATGCCACCTACTGCCTGTTGTAAATAACTTCAGAAATGAATTTGCCAGGGCAGCTTTTTTACTTGTAGCCCCCTTTCTATGAATTTACCCCATATCACCTCCCACACTCTCTCTGCAAACATTACTATGAAGTGTGCCCCCCCCCATACACTGGGGAATTGCGGTTCCTCTCCCAGACTCCATTTTTCTAAACGGGATTGAAACAAACTGCACAATATGTGGGCTCTCAGCCATAGCCTCATACAGTCAGAGAGACACGTGCTTTCTCACTGTAACTGGATTGGGATGGTAAGGGGGTATCCTAAAGGGCGGATGTGTGCTGATCTGCTTCTGTGTACAGTCTCCTAGATCACCCTGCAAATTCATCATCCTTATCTCCAGTGCTACCCTTTCACACTGTCTTATAAAAAATGCTCCTTGTTGGGTTTCCTGAATCCTCACTACCACTTTCCCATCAAAGTGTCACAGTCTGACCTCAATCCTCAGCCCCACCCACAGACGCTTCCTGTAATGCTTAAGCGTCACAGGAACTAATGTTCAGGGCCCCTGGACAGCACTTGCCATTGAAATTGAGGCTAATCTCCATCACTGCCTGTGAGGTTGCAGCAGCTGTAGACAGCTAGAATTAAGGCACCCTCATTACAGTTGCAGCAGGACATGCTGTCTTTCCCAGGGAGCCCCAGGGATAACAGCTAGCTGGGCATCAGGCACCAGAGAAGGAGAAGATTCAGGACCTGCTTGATGACATCATACTCCACATAAACAGGACTGAATAGCTTTGCAGCTCTATTAGTGAGCCTCAAACAGGGCTCTTTCAAGTATCGATCAGAGCAGCTAAGGTGTATGTCTCATACAGCTTTCAAACACCAGTTCTATTTCAGCAAGGGATCATTTGCCCATGAGAACTAGACAAAACATCTGCCTAATGTATTTCAATTTGTCAGATATTTAAGCGATTCTGAGCACGTTATTCCTCCCCAAGTTAATCTCCCTGCTTGTGTGAGGGGCATGTTCCCTTCTCTGCTTCTCACAGACATCCAAAAACTGGCACTTTTCTCACAAATGTTGGAGGGGGGAGGGGGTGGTGTTGCAATGTTTGTTGCTGTTTCACTGCCCTTCGGGGGGCTGTAAAAGCACTCATTGAACACAAGGCCTCTGTGTGTGCGACCTTGTGCCTTTCGGGATGAAGGTGCGCCCACGTCTTCCTTCGGGAGTTTCGACCAATGTGCAGAGGGACGAGCCCCATCATAAACAGGTCTTCGCGGCACCTTAAAGCAGCCTCTGATTTAAGATGCTCCCACTTAAGTGGGAGTCCTTTGTGCATGTCCTACAAGCTTCCGCAGAGACAGTGATGCAGGTATATGAGCTGCCCCACCTAGCTGGCATGCCCAGGTGCAGACTCTGTGCCCCCCAGCAGAGGTCAGACCTGGCCTCATTGCACACAGGGAATGCACCTCCCTAGCCTGGAATGTTGGACAGGTGCCATTACTGTGATGTGACTGTTAAAAATACTGCCTGCTGCATATACTGGCAAGCACTATATTCCTGCATTTTAAAGACCATATGGACTCTGTCCCCTTGAGCTGGTCTGCAGGGGGGGCACAGGCCAGGGATTCGGGGGATTCATTTAAGACTGAATAGAGTGTACCTGCGTAGTTTAAGTGGGTCTGTGTGGCTTTGGCCTGGGACTGTCCCAATGTTAGCATTATGCCTCTACATAAATGAAGCAGGTCAGAGAACACTAAGCTGCCCACATGGGCTAATTCTGCAGAGACACTAACCACATCACGAGGCTGCCGCTCTCTCTGCAAAGACACTGTCATTCTCAGGTTCAACATAAACAAGATACTAGTCTGTATTGTAAGCCGAAACTTCACAAAACGTAAACAGCCTGTTATCCATGCAGGATGCAAATCCTAAAAGACTAGACACTCACAAACTGAAGTCAAACGGGCATGTAGCTTGAAAAAAATATGTACTGATTACTGGATTATACCAGTTGGTTGGTCACTGACATACAGCTTAGATGGCATACTGTGTGGTGTCTCGCTGTTTTCGCCACCTTGTGATTTGGTGCTGTTGGTGCTTGTATTGTTATTGTCGCATGTCAGCCAGAGCACATGTTCATTATGATCACTGAAAGTGACGGCCACGGTGACGGCCTTCACCACAGCACACTGGTCTCTACCCCACTGCAGTCACATGTACCGCAGACCTTGGCTGTTTGTTTTTTTATTTTTAAATCAAGCAGCATTTTCGGTGTTGTTGTTTACTGTTTTGTTTTGCAGCCATGCAGATAATAACCCACTGTACCTTTTCATAGACATGCAGTCCACTGTCCTCCAGAAAAATGTTAACATGTTACGGCCCCCAGCGCAGAGTTAAGTAGCTGGCCAGAATGGTTAAGGAGCTGGTCAGCATGATTTATGAGCTGGTCAGCATAGTTAAGGAGCCACCCAGTTCTGGTTAAATATGTTAGTCAGGTCGAGCACCATCAGGAAGGCATCGCTAGTGATTGGGGCTGCAGACAGTGTAACCTGTTCCTGTGTTGGGTTCCTCTGGTGTTTTTGGGTACAGGCAGAGGAAGGGGGGAGACAGTATTTAGTATGAAGTGAAAACATGCGGAGTGAAATGATCCTCTAGTGCCGCGGCAGCAAGGTCCCAGCAGCAGAGTGAGCAGACGGTCGGCAAGGCTAACAATGCACTGAGGCCTCCTGGGATCCCCGGCTGGCCCATCGTCTCTCAGCCCCCGGGGCTCCTATTGATTTTTGCAGCCATTGCCTCAAGGAAACATTAACTTCTGTGTCGATCATGCCCTGTTCACTGAGATAGTCCACCGGCTCCCTAATGATGCGCCCCAGCGACCGGAACGCCCCCCCCTCCCGAAAGGCCTCTGGGCAGGTGATAATTTGGGCAAATGCAGAGGGAGCTGAAGGTAAAAATGAGGCAGAGCGAGGCAGAGCGCTGTTTTGGCAGAGAGCAGGTCCTCCGGGGAAAGGCGTCCTGCTCCAAGGTGGACGGGGAAGCTTTCACAGATCCTCCATGCCTGCTGTCATCAGGACTTACAGCACCGCCCAAGGCTGAGCTCCCCAGGCATGATGGTTTATATGCGGAGGATGTCTTACAGTCTCAGCAGTGACTCCGTTACATGTGTATCACATCTATACATTAACATCTATACCTTTTATTTAATTATCATCTCTTCTTTTAATTTATTTGAAATCTTATATATTCTGCCCTTTTCCTAAGCCTGTCTCTGTAATGTCTCAGTTCAGTAGCCGACCATCTTATTTCAACGCTCACATTAAGAGCAGTCTTGGCAGTTCTTAGGTCACAGTTGTGCATCATTTCGGCCCCTCGATACAGAGTGGTCAGCTCCAGAGCCCTTCCCGCATCTGTCAGTCAAGCCAGAGGGCCCGCCTCTGAAATGGGGCCCAATCCGCTGCCAGCACTCCTTAACAGGGACAACCTGAGGGCTCCTCCTCCACAATTAGTGACTGCACTCAAAACCAGTCCCACAAGACCTCGGTCAAGACCTTATTAATACATTGAACCTACCCCTATTTTTAATGCTGATCTTGCTATTTATAAATACAAGGAAGGAACTATTACAACTGCCAGGGCACCTTGAAAGAAATAGATGTTCGTATTGGTAAATGTGTTTGTTGCCTTGGTTGTTAAATCCTTAAATAGACACTTCACTGCTCCTTTGAACCTCCTTGGTATAGATGGTATAGTGTTACCCCAGAAAGCGGGATTGATTTCAATGCATAGCTCAATCCCTTCATTTGAATCCACAGATCAGAAGTGAATGAACCTCTGAAAGGTTTACTTTACATGCACCATAACTCAAAGCAGAGTTTATTGGCTTAGCTAACAGCTAATGAGCTGACGTTTTTATAACTAGTCTTCCTAATAGCAATTGCTTTGTTTAATATTTTTGATTAGACAACACTGCTTATAGAGCGACTGCCCATGCCACGGTCAAGGTGTTTGTCTAATGACAGCAGTCAGCAGTAGTGTTGATGGTGCTGCATGATGAAATCATAGTGAATTACTTTAAGGGATAATGAAATGTAACTGACATATGGAAATGTGTGATTTTGCCTGGCATTAATTTTGCTGTAATTTCATTTCTGGTTTGTTTTCTCAAAAGCGGAATCACAGGGATCATGAACTGTGATGTTGGCACAGTAGCAAATAGCGTCTGCACTGTTCTGAATGAGAATGAATCTGTGAATATTACCCCACACGTGCTAAGGACTGTAACTGATTCAGGGTGTGGCGGCCATTTTCCCATTTTTCAGGAGCTTCCGTAAGAGTGCATTTACAATCAGAGTCAGAGGTAGTGAGGTTATGCTACGAATAACTGGAACGTGTGGAGCTCATATTCTCTGGGGCAGAAGGCAAACGTGACCCATTTAGAGAAAAGAGAACATGCATTCCTGTACAGGTCATCTGCATCTCCCAGCTGAGGGTAGCACTGGTCCCCAGGGACACCATCACGGCTCTCCCAGTAACAAATACTTCATGCATGGTTTTCCAGAAGTCTGTGTGACCTGCCCCTCCCTGACGCGGAGAGACGATCGCTTGGAAATTAATTTCAGGTGTTGGCAGAGCGCGCCGTTATTGTGGAGGTGTGGTGGGCCTGGGGGCAGGGCAGGTTAGCGCTTTCATTTACAGCCCAACAAGCCCACTTGGAAGCCGCTCCCCCTCCTCACCAAACAAAACTGTAGCCCAGGGCATCCCAGCGGGGTAACAGAGTGACAGAACAGCTAATGACCCATGCTGAAATTACAGCACAACCTGTGGGGCCTCAACAGAATCTCAGTCCAAGATCACCCAGCTGGTCCTTGAGCGCTTCTACGCATGGTATCCACCCTTGTGAACAGCTTAGTTAAGGCTGTTTTTGGAACCACTAGATCTGTGAAGAAGCACAGCTGCAGATGACCGGGTCTCACCTAGGCTCCTTGGAGAAGGAGTCCAGTCAGCATAACCTACAAAATCTGCTATAGCGTAGGAGGGCTGTCTAAAAAATGGATCTGATTTTGATAATTCATAAACAATAGGGTAAATGTGCATTATATTCAGCCAGTTCAGCACTGAATGGCAGTTCTGCGATGCCTGGAGGCTGAGCTCTTTGCCCACAGTGAAGGATGAGGATCCCTGCGTGTTTGCGCCCTGGCAGACAGGCCTGGCGTGGTGCTGCTGAGGTCACACTGAGGCCTCGTGTCTGGCCACTTCTCTCCGCTGAGGCTCGGCCAGCCATTGAGTAGGCCTGACCCACCGAGTTAAACAAAAAGCTGAAGTTCAATATTAACATGAGCATTTTATAACTGACTGCGCACCTTCTGGCTTTTTATATGGAAAACAATCTCCACGTGTACAGTGCCCTGTTCCCCCCCCGGCCCTGTGGACCCGTCTGGATTCGGCTGGATATTAGCTCCTTTTTTATGGGGCTGAATTTGACTGAGTGCCCCCCCCCCACCCCCACCCATGTGTCTCTTCCCCAGGTGGTGGACCTGTACTGGGGGCTGGATCCTGACGAGTGGGACAGCCCAGAGCTCCAGCAGATGAGGATGAAGATGCTGGAGGAGTGCTTGAAGACCTCCGCAGGTCCATGTTTTGTTGTGGGTATAAGACGATATGCTTTTACATCCCACCCCCCCGTACCTCCCCCGTGATGCCCCCCCTCCTCGTGCCCTGTCCCATTGTCCATAGCACTCCACTGGGATGTGGCTTCTGGTCCCACAGTGTCTCCTGAGCCTCTGTCCAGTGCTGCTTCCTGCTTTTCCTAATATTTCCCCTAAAAAGGGCTGTAACAGTAACTGGCGCTAACCCCCCCAGCCCCACCGGTGCCTCAGAATGAACTGGGTCGTCTTCATGGGAACGAGAACAAAACATCCAACCCCCCTACCCCTGCTACCCCTTGTTTTTAAACATCTCACTGCAGTACCAACTGCAGTCAGGCCCACTATTCAGCATGGGAAGGGGGAGGAATCAGAACCATGCAGAGGATTCGAGGTTACAGACGTGAAACTGGCAATTTTTTTTAGGTTGTTTCACATGACAGAGCAGCATTGGGAAGCAGAATTTCCCAGTGAAATTGATCCCAACCGATTAAAATGTAAATGTGCTGTGTACAGAGGCAGGCGGCACTGTGACTGGAGAGCTGCCGGTGCTCAGGGGTCAGGGGTGTCCCCACACAAGACCTCCTCCTCTGCTCCCAAGCTGAAACTCTAACGCTGACCCTAAATATGTTTCTGCATTAAATTTTACACAAAGAAGTATGGCTTCACTGCATTTGCATGACCCATTATGCAAATGACCAAAAATGTGTCTCCTGAATTAAATGAAAACATTTAGTTGTGACATGGGCAGTGCAGTAGAGGAGCTCATCAACTGGTCAGTGCTTGAATTATTCTTCCAATCAGAAATGACATTGAGGGCGAAGCTTATGCTGTGCAGAAAGAGCATTGACATGAGCCAGCTGAAGTTACCTTCAGCCATTGAGAGCCTCCCCACCTGTTACATTCACTGCCCGCATACCAGCCGGTGTTCAGTCCCTGTGTGGCACACGACAGATGCAGGCCGTGGCAGCAGGTCCCAGCAGCATGCATGTCATGTAAGCAGCACCTCTCATCTGTCAGACACAATGAGGCCTCTCCATCTCTCTGTCACATCTGTACCATCACTCATTAAAAATTCACACTCATTTTATCCATCCGTCCATGCAACCACTTACCTACGCAGGGCACATCCTGGACAGGACACCAGTCATTTAATGCATAAATGTAATCTGGCCTCGATAAGTCATGTTCCCCAGTTTATCTCCATCTCCTCAATATCTATTCTTCCACGGCTCTAAAATCAACAAAACTGCACAGTCCACATTCAGATACAGCAAGTACCTCCTTCCCTGCAGTCCCCAAGCAAGCCCCGCCCTCTCACCCCTCTCCTGCTGTCCTCAAGCAAGCCCGACTGCCTCACCCCGCCTGTGGCCAAGCAAACCCCACCCCTTCCCTCCTTTCCCCAAACAAGCCCCACCCCCTCAGCCCTCCCCTCCATTCACCAA
>JAODKC010000016.1:20026759-20047734 GCA_026777985.1 Mormyrops attenuatus | reverse complement strand
CCCCTCAGCCCTCCCCTCCTGTCCTCAAGCAAGCCCCACTGCCTCACCCGCCTGTCGCCAAGCAAGCCCCTCCCCCTCACCACTTCCCTCTCTGGCTGGCTGACTGGACTCTGGCCCGGCCTCAGGGAGCCGCTGAGAGATGCTAAGGCAGTGCAGGGTCCTAAAATGGGCTGTCGTCAGCAGGCGTGTGTGAAGCTCCAGTGGAGCATGTCAGTCCTGCTGAGTGGTGCTTGTCTGCTGGTTTTTTTACCTGCCTTCTTTTAAGCTGTTGTTCACTTGACACATAATATCTGTCCATTACTTTCAGCTGATATTACTGCATCACACAATGTCTTCATGTTTTGCCAGTGTAACATGATACAGCCATTTCTGATATGGTTTCATTTAAACATTAATCCTTCCGAAGAAATCCATAAAAAATATTTCAATGATACATTCAATAAATAGAGAAAAACACCCCCTTAAGGTTTGCTTAGGGAGACCATCACACTTCATCAAAAAACCCTTAAATTCTGAGGGAGTTCATGTAGTGAAAGAATCCCATCATATGTAAGATGAGGTCATAGGATGGCCATAAGCTGGACACCTGCTGTTAGAGGAACACCATGTTGGATCCTCCACTGGGCTGAGGCTGTGCTGCGAAGCATTTGGCTGAAACAACGACACGGGGCAGGATGCAGAATCAGTGCTGTTTTGTTCTTCGGTTCAAGCTGGTTTAGCCACTGACAGGAAAAGGAGCAAGCAAACCTGAAGCAGTTCGTGCTCATCTGCAGCGATGCCGCCATCATCTTGGCTACATTCCAAACAACCGACGTTGACAGCAAGCCAAGCGGGCTGAGCCAATGGAGTCATCTCTCCAAGTGTTGGGAACAGCGAGTGTGTGTGGGGGGGGCTGGGACATGTTTTTTCTGGATCATCATCCATTGTGACTGTGTGTGTGTGTGTGTGTGTGTGTGTGTATGTGAGGGAACAGAGGCCAAGGCAGAGGCCCGTTGCCCTGACGATGGCCCAAGTAGACGGAAGCTGCCACGTTTCTTGGCGATTCCCTGCACCCCATCCCACCTCCCCCGTCGTTAATAAGACTAATCGCTGCAGATTCACGTCTGCAAGGTACCGGAGAAGCAAAACAGCAGGAAACAGCCCTGCCAGCACCACAGTACCAGAAAGGAAGCAAAAAAAAAGCTGTCAACAAGATGTAAACAAAAATGTTTCTTCAAAGCTGCAGTTTTCCTGCGCCAAGAAGCTGTAGTGTAGTATTACGCCGTTAAACCACTTTGCTGTTATTGACTTCCAGCTTTCGCTCTAGGGAAGGCAAGGGTGCTGGACTTATTCTTGCATATTTTCTCTAACAATAAGGTTTGTTACAGCTTTCATACCACAATCAAAAAGGCTTGTCTTTTCCACACTCAGCTGCAGAAATGCTAAAAATAGGAAAACTTGATGGACTGTCTTGGATAATCAACACAGGCATCCGTTAGACTTCATCTCAGAAAGAGAGATAACCTCATTTTGACAGCCTTTGTCAAAACCTATTGAAAAGAAACGTTTTTTTATAGCGTACACATGGTCCTCTGAGTGAGTTCACTGATGTGTGGGGGCTGACTCATTAACATGAAGCTTGCCTCCCAGGATCTTCATCCCATCGACTAAGGAAAGCAGCGTGCGTTTCGCATTGACGTCCACCCAAACGGCTGCCGGCATCTCTCCATTTTGAAAACGCATCTCTGCTTCCATGCCAGCGAATGTGTGCACACAGAAAAATAATGGCTTGACACCATGGATCGCTTTTGATTTCACGGCTATTGAAAGCCTCATGTACCTTAGAAGCGGTATTGTCTTCCTAACAAAAGTAATGCACCGACCATAAAGAGTGACTATTTGAAGGTTATTGGCTGAAAAACAAAGAAAGGAGAAGATAGAGAATCAGAGGGAATGTTTCAGACATGAATGGCTGAATGCGATTGGCAGTTAGAGCAGGGGACATGCATTGCTAATGGCCAAGGCTACCTGGTTTTCTACTACCCCACTGAACTGAACTGAACTGGAAAACACCGCCCCTTTGCCCTTGTTCTTCTGCAGGCTGATGATCATGAGGTGTGTCGAACACACCCTCCCCTTCAAAGCGGACCTGCAAATTCAAGGTCATTGAGGGCATCACACTCTGCCATCGACATTTAGGTGTGAGGAATTGGGCAGCCTAGAGGATACATAGGATACATGAGATCGCACAGCGCTCAGCAAGATGCACTTCAGCCCAGAGGGTGAAAAGACCTCCAATGTTTTGTCAAGCTTCTACACAGGTCCAAGCAAAATACGTGCCCAGCGAGATTTTGAGATGTGGCTTTGGGTGACTCACACTGAGACCAAAGGTACCCTGGTGAAGAACAGGTTCTGAGTCAGAACTTTAGGTACTTCACAGGGCAGGATTATCACTCCACTGCAGCAGGTGGCACCACTGCAGATTTGTAGTGCAGAAGTAAAACGGCTGCCTTCAAAGCCAGATGTGCAGGGTATTCCAAATTGCTGTCGTGAATCACATTCTTTACTGGGCAAAGGGGGGCTTATCCAGGCGTACATTCTGTGGTCCCGTTTTGCTCGCTTCTCTGTCATGGTGGGGCCAGCTGTGTGCTGTTTGAAGGATCCCCTCATGTTACTGATACAGTCTCCTTTGTTAATGCAGCCCAACTATGAATGTCCTCATTCTTCTGTTCTCATTTTCAGTACTGTCTTTATCTTTCTTTAGGTGGAATTCCAAAACTAGTTTTATTGCTAAGTGGACAGTACTAATGTTGCTTATAAGCCTCAGAGCACAACTAAAAGTAATTTGCATGTAACAGACCATAGCTATGTTTTTTATATAATCACTGGCACAGTTTTGGGTTTTGGCTGGTATACACGTCTTAGTTAACCCCTTCATTTTTAGTCTGGTTATGGACAAACGTTTACACTGCTCACAGTTTCTCATCATATGTCTTTATTTGACCTGCCCTGTCCGCTCTCGTTCTGTGTCACCAACAGGGGCTGGTCGGTGAGAAGTATGGCAGCATACGTGTGCCAGGGGAGGTGGAGTCAGCGGAGTTTGAGATGATCCTGGATGCCGCCGTGGAAGTGGGGCTGGACACGCATATCCTGGAGGAGTGGTACTGCCGGGACGAGAACTCTGTCCCGCCCGCCTACTACATCAAACCCAAGGCTCAGATGCTGAAGAACTACCAGAACTCGGTATGCAGTGCCATTGAGAACAAGAAGGAATCAAGGCTTGCTTAGCTGCACGAGGACTCTCCAGTGAAGGAATTAGCAGAAATTACCATGTTTACTGTCACAGTAATCAACAAACACCACCCACCCCCCAAAATGTATCAATGTGTTAGTCTTCCTGCTAAACACCCACATGGACTCAGACACATACACATAGCACAATACAATGTAGCACCCCAGTACATTCCTGGAACAAGACTTCTGAATAGCATTACACAGTACTGTTCAGGTCTTTAGTTATCAATGCTATTTGGAGAGAGAGGAGGCATTCTAGCTTCTAGTTTTTGAGAAGCTGCAATTTTATTATCTCCTGAAAGGTATGAGACTTGCTCACTACCCTGGGTGCCCCCTAGAGGACGCAGAAAATATGTAAATATAGTAGCAAGTCCACAGGATGTAAAATTCACTCTATATTTATATGCTGCATTTTCAAAATGTCAAATCGGCAATGTATTTGGTACACTAAACTAAACATATATTTGTGCCAGTCCAAACTGAGGGTAATTTTTTTGTCTAAAAGCCTATTATACTGTGTCCAAATGTAGACTGGGGGGATGTTATCGTTCAGAATCACTGCAGGGTGAAAATGGAAAAAGCAGCAGGCCCAGTCCACACAGAGGAGTCCACATAAATCCAAAGCCAGTGCCCTTCTACCACACATTCTCTCTCTCTGTCTCCGTCTCTTGCTCCATCTTACTTTCCCCCCCGTGCATGTTCCCCACCTGTCCAAAAAAGGGAGACACATTAAATGGTAAGGGCAGTAAGACAGTGGGCCTGTGTTTGTATGGTAGATGGAATCAGGCAGCACCAAGGCCAAGACCGACAGGGCCTGGCGGAGCGTGTCAGAGGAGATCAAGAAGATCTTCCACACCGCCGTTCATCACCTACAGGAGAAGGGCACCATGAAAAGCAACCAGGCCAAGAGGTTCCTCTGCTCCGGTGAGGACAGCTGGTACAGTCACCCCTCACCCCGAGTAGCACCTGCAGCAACCAATTCACTTCTGTCATGTTCCCCTATTAGAGCACATGAATCATGAGGAAACATTGACTCCGTGTAGGTGGAGCAGGCTTCCAATGATGAACAGAAAGGCAAATGCAAAGACTGCTATATCTGTAACCACGGGTGTGGATTTGGGTATGGACAGTAGAGTTTGCCCCTACCAATGTCGTGGGGGTGCTGGGTGTGCTTAGGAGTGCAAGGGATTCGGGGCTGATTTGGTCCCTTCCAATGTTGCAACCAAATCTATGCCTTTGTCTGTAACTTAGTCATGACTTGATGTGCTTTGAAATATAACTGAGGATCAGCTTTCTCCCTCACATTTCTGTGTCATGGGTCTTTGATTCTTTTATCGATTCATGATTTAGCTAACGTAGTGTATATGTCAGCTGCTTAGACCAAATGTGAGGTGAAATAAACAGAAATCAATATATTTACAAGAAAATATCTCTCAGGCACTTATTTTCAGATTTTAAGTTTAAGTTTAAGATTAAAACAAAAGTTTTAAAAAGAAAAAAAATCAAGCGGATTTAAAGTGCCAAAGGCTTTTTCACTGAGAAAAGCCTTTTTAAGTTTTGGCTCGTGTACCAAACCATAAAACTCTGATACTCCATTGCTATTGCGGATCAGTGTGATTTCATCATGTTAGTTGATTTTAGAGAAGGTTTAGAAAAGTACACCTGAACCCAAGAGAACAGAGCCCTAGATGTTGCAGAAGTGAACATTCGTTGCTTCTTTTAAGGGTAAAGAAGCAGCTTCATGTCCAACTTTTGCTTCAGCACACCATGGGAACCTTCAGATGTTCAGTGTTGGGACTGCAATGCATGGTGTGCTTTCATGTGATTGCCCGTATCATTTTCCTAGCTCTCGAGGACGAGTTAGACTTCGCCCTGGGCAAGCAGACGCCAGCCTTTCTGAAGAAATGTGTTTGCTACATCCGGAAAATTGCCAACTTTGACCGTTACGCCAAGCTGCCGGAGATGGCCCGCTACATGGATATCACGCAGAATGGCGATCGCGTCGCGCGCAACCAGGAGGCCTATGAGCAGCTTCAGAAGGTGCGCGATGAGTTCATCCCGACCATTGTGGCAGCCTCCAACCTGCGAGTCTACTCCTCAGTCACACACTGCGACATGAAGCTGGGGTACTCCCAGGAGGTGGAGAGCCATTATGTCGAAGGTCTCTGCAAGCAGTTCTATGAGGATATGGTGGACATCATTCAGGCCACTGTGCAGCAGAACTTCGATACCGAGACAGACCCACTTTACGATGAGATCCTACAGCACCTGTCCCTGTGCAAGACCTACTCATCACTGTATGAGTACAAGTGTGAGGCTCTCAGTGTGATTCACAGGTATATGCTGCCCACCAAGGCCAGCAGAGTGAGCCCCCTGGTGGTGTATGGAGGACCATGCACAGGGAAGACCCTCCTCATAGCAGAGGCAGCCAAACAGGTAAGACACATGAATCAGAAGAGAGTGAGAATGGAGTGCCCAGGGACTGCATGAGGGGGGCATATATACCACAGGATATATTATTCTATGAGGCTATTTCATGGTGTATTGCTACCTCCCTCTGTTTAATTTCCTGTTACAAATTGATAAATATTGGCATGTATATTAATACTTTTGCATCCCTGTCAGTTTTACTCTTGATGTATCTGTTTGGTTTAGTGTGTGCTTGTTTTGCTCTGCGTGTGTGTGTGTGCACGCGTGCGTGCCTGGCCAGTTGAACACACACCCCAGCTGGCATGGCACTGTGCCCCAGCCACCTGGCCACCCAGATGCATTAGAGTCATGTTACAGTGCCCTGTAGTGAGAGGCCTGAGCAGTAGCCAGCTTCTTTAGCCTTAATAATTGATGCCATGACTTCCCCTTTTGTAGTGATTTACTTTGTGGGATATGGGCAGGGAGCCACAGCTTGCCTGGCTACAGTCACCATGGCACATAGCCAAAGTGAGGCAGCTCTTTCTGCAGTGTGTTAAGACTCAGCCAAAACCCCAACCTCATGATTAGCAGCAGAGGACTACAGGGAGGCAGCAAACTGATAAGGTAGATGAATTGAGGTCTGCAAACACATAGCTGAACACCCTTTGGCATCCCTTGCCTGTAGGACAGTGGTCTGACCCACCTTTTGTCATTTAGGGCAGTGTTTCCCAAGCCAGTTCACAGGAACCCCCAGACAGTCCAAGTTTTTGCTCTTATTGGGAGCTGGGAGTGAGCAAAAATGTGGACAGTCTAACGGTTCCCGAGGACCGGATTGGGAACCAGTAATTTAGGGCATAGCCTTCTTTGTTGGAATGGAGTACTAACTGTCATATCACATAGTTTAATTAGAAATAAAAAATATGAAATCTTTTTGATACTTTGGTTACTGTAATGTTCATGTGTGAATATCGGGAGAATTTAGCAATGGAAACCAGAGAAGTCTCTTCATTCTTATCATATAGCATAGAGCAGGATGCCACAGTCTTTTCTTAAACAAAGGTTCTGCTCTATAGCTTAGCCCTGAACCTAATGCCAAAGCGTACTCAACATGATCCCAGTTTTTTCCAGAGTTCTTATTTCTTACAGTACTTATCAGTATCAGTAATTTGGAACAAATGAGGTTCCAGTGAGTGTTTTTTTTCTTTATTGTAGGCTTACTCCTGGCTTCAGAAAGAAATGGGCCCAGAGAGTGACCCAGTGGTCATCGTCCGTTTCACTGGATCCTCAGAATTCTCCACCGACCTCCGCACACTCCTGCAGAGCATCTGTGAGCAGATTGCCATCAACTACTGCTGTCTGATCCGCTTCCTGCCCAACAAGATCCGTGAGATGCGGGAGCTGCTGGTGAGCCTGCTGAATGAGGCCTCCTTGCAGCGACCACTGGTCATCTTGCTGGATGCCTTGGAACAGCTCTCCGAAGCAGACGAGGCGCGGAAGCTATGGTGGCTTCCGGCACATCTGCCACGAGCAGTCCGGATGGTGGTCTCTACATTACCCAATAAGCATGGCATCCTACAGAGGCTACGTTGCCTCGTCCAGGACGAGAGCCGCTACGTGGAGCTAATGCAACATGACCGGAAGATGTGTAGCCAGACCCTCAAACACCAGCTCCTTAATATCAAACGTAAGGTCACCTCAGGGCAGCAGATCTATGTCAATGAGGCACTAGCTAAGTGCACCCTGCCAATGTTTGTCAACCTCATCTTCCGGGAGGTGCAGCACTGGAGATCACACAAGGATGTAGATGAAACTTCATTGTGCTCAACAGTGCATGAGAGCATTGAGCAGCTCTTCTACTCCATTGAGAATAAGCTGGGTTCACGGTTTGTGTTCCGAGCATTGGGGTACATCACTATGGCCCGATCTGGTCTGACAGAGATGGAGCTGGAGGACATACTTTCCTTAGACAACAGTGTCCTTGGTGACATCATGGTGAGTTCCAACCTCAAGAGTCCACTACGGATATCATATAACCTCATCGCCCAGCTCAAAGAGGAACTCGAGGGGTACCTCATCGAGAGGCAGGTGCGGAATGTGACACTTATGGTGTGGGCTAACAGGCACTTGCACCTAATTGCCCAAAAGCTTTATCTCGGCAACGAGGAGGATGTTCACCAGATGCACAGTCTCCTGGCAGAGTATTTCTTAGGGACCTGGTCGGGTGGGAGGAAGAAAATCTTCCACTGTGACAACAATCACTTTGACTCATTGAACATATCTCATCACAGGAACCCCCATCACCATAGCGACAAAGCTACTGCTGATAAGCACTCATATGACAGACAAACTCCAGAGCAGCCCTGGGTGTTTCAGTGCAACCTCCTGGAGCCAGACATCTTCTTTGTCAACCACCGTAAAATGACAGAGCTTCTCTACCACCTCACTCGGAGTGGCCGGATGGATGATCTCACATTTGGGGTCATCATGAACTTCAGCTGGTTGTATACCATGATCAAGATTGGGCAGTTTGACAAGGCATTAGCAGATATTGACCTAGCCTACAGTTACTCACAGGAGAAAGAACTCAAGTTCCTGGCCACGACTCTGCGTAGCATCAAGATTAAGGTGACTCAGAACCCAAGCTCCCTGTCCGCAGAGCTTCAACAGAGGCTTCTGCCTGTGGTCACCTCCCTGCCAAAACTCCGGCATCTCCTGCTGGAATGTGACAAAGATGGCCCTAAGTACTGCTCAATCGTGCCCCTGCACTCCTCAATGGACGTCACCTACACCCCAGAAAGATTGCCCCTGTGCTCCAGCTACATGCAGATTGTGGACATTCTTCCAACCTTCGCCCCCAACATTGTCATCGTAGCGCTAGAGGATGGATCCGTCAGCACATGGGATGTGGAAAGCCGACAACTTCTGAGACAAATTGACACTGCACGGTCCGTCGTCTTAGGGATCAGGCTCACCAGCGATGAAAAGTACTTAGTTGTGGCCACCACTAAGAACACACTGCTTATTTATGACAACCACAAGTCGTGCCTGTTGTCTGAAGTGGAGGTGAAAGGCTCTAAACATTGTGGAGTTACTGGAGGGGTTGCCTTCATCAATGGCTTCACCTTGTCCAGCCATCATGCTCTCGCTTGGCTGGAAGCCAGCAAAGATGTCAGTGTCATTGATTTGCTTTATGGTTGGCCTCTGTACCAATTCCACTGTTGGTACGAGGTCACCTGTGTTGAGTGTTCTCCAGATGGGATGTATGCATTCTGTGGACAGTACCTAAACACCACATCAATTTTCCACCTTGGCAGTGGTGACAAGTTAGCTACTGTAACATCAGAGTTCTCTGGGGGATTCGTCAAGTCTCTCCTCATCTTAGACACAATTCATCAGATGGTGATGATCGATAATGAGGGCAGCCTCTCAGTGTGGAACACAAAAGAGATCACAAACCCACGGATCATTGAGGACTATGATTGCAGAGGTGATGAGAGTGAGGTGATAGGCATTGAGCTATCAGAAGACCAGTGCTCCATTCTCATCTGCAAAGTCGAGAGCATAGAGGTTCTGGACACCAGGTTGTGGAAAATGGTTGAGAAGTTCAAAGCCAAACGCAGTGAGCGCTTTGTGGCAGCTGTACTCTCCAAGAAAGGGGAGAGCATAGTTGCATCTATGGAAAACACTTCATCAATCTTTGTATGGAGGAGGGATAGTGGCCAGTGTATGGCAAGCCTAGTGGAGATCTCCGGAGCTATTGTGAAGCTAATCAAGTCCAGTCATCACAACCTGCTATTGTCAGTAGCCAGCAGTGGAGTGCTCTCAGTTTGGGACATTGACATCATCACAGCTATGTCAAACATTGACAAAACTGGGAAGCGCATTCAGAGTCTGCAGCTGTCCAGTAGAGAGGATTTTATCTACACAACGGATGGATCAGAGTCCGTCCACAAATGGAACTTCAGCACTGGTTTCATTGAGACTGTGTTCAAGCATGAAGGCGTTGTCGATAATTGTGTCCTGACTTCATCTGGGGATCTTATGGTGACTTCTGATGACAAGTGCAGCCAGTACATCTGGCAGACAACGACAGGTGAAAACATCTTCCGGATCAATGGCCAGAGGATCTCCCAAATCTTGATCACCCACAATGACCAGTTTGTGGTGTCTCTCTGTGAGCAGAATGCATCCAGGGTATGGAGGCTGGCCACAGGCCACAAGGTATGTAATATCCTGGTATCACTGCAGAATGCCTTGATCACTACAGCCAATACCTTCCTAGTGGGAATAACAAAAAACAAGTTGCTTGCTGTGAGCCTCTGGTCTGGCAGTGTATCCAAGAAATTTGTCTGTGACGACGGCATCACAATCGTCAACTTCAAGCTAATCCCAGACTGTCCAGATTTTGTCGTCTTCATCACATCCACAGAGACCGTGTTCATCTGGAGCATTGCAGATGAGTCCATTTGTCGAAGAGTGCAGCTCCCCAGCAACTTCTTGAAGACTCTGGAAGACTTCCAGATCTCCCCAAATGGAAAACTGGGTATCGTCTCTAAGGGAGACGAGAACATCAACGTACTGGACCTGCACAGCGGCAAGCTTCGGCTTGTCCATGCTGCCGGCATTATCTGGAAGCAGAAGCTCTCACGTGATGGACGCTACCTGGTCTATATCTGCTTCCGTAACTGCGATGAGGATGACGATGCTGGGGTGGTATCTAGCCTCATCGTCATGAGGCTAGCTGATGGGAAGAGCATTGGTACCTGCTCCTTGTACAAGACCCCAACCTTCCTGTGCCTGTCCCAGCGAGCCCTCAACATCATTGTGGGCTTTGAAGATGGCAGCATTGGCACCTACACTGTAGTGGATCGTGTTGACGCTGCACTAAAGATCAAAATTGCCACGTCCAATAGCCGTCAGATAGTCAACAATGCCTCCCAGAAGGTGCGACCAAAGTGCAGCACCTTTCCCTTTAAGACCATCGCGGATTGCATTTGGAGAGAGTCCACCGAGGTCTTCTCCAGAGACAGTCCGATAAACGTCTCAGACTCAGGGGAGGCAGAAACTCCGACGCCGACAAAGAAAAGTGACCTGCTACAGTGAGAGTGCAATTTTAGTAGCCAGTCCTTGTTTACAGACCCATTGTGATGCAACTGCAGGTAAACACCTGGTGGCACTCTAACCATCAACAGACACTCCCCTGAACTTGACATATGGTTTATCCACAAACTAGTCCTGCCTAGTGACTGTTAAATGCTTGCCATTTCCATTATTATTCAGTAGCATCTCAGAACATCAAATATATTCATATTGTTTCTTCTGGCTCTTTATTTTAATCTTATTAGTAACATTATTCTAGACTATTTTTCCATTATTTTGTTTTTATTAATAAATACTTGCTGCAGATTTTTCAAGTTTAAGTTAAACTTGTGTTGTTAGCTGTATTACCCGTATCACTATTACATGGCATTTTCTGGTACTGTAAAAAGAGATATGTGTATATTTATATGTGTATATATCTATTTTGGCTGCTACAATTGTGCAACTCCTTAAACAAAATGTTTTGTTGTGCTTAATACAATCAAAGTGAGTGCCTGGATTTTTAAAAGTTTTTTTTTCTTTTCTTGAGAATTTTGGAAACTGATGATGCAGGGAATTCATAAATACAGTGTTCATTCTAATAAGCATATCTTATGGATTTGGCAGTTTACAAATATATACATTCAAATACTGTTACCTTAGTACGAGGAAAATCAGAACGTTAAGAAGGTTGTAAATTTCCTATTTGACCAATCAAACCAATAACAGTGAGGCTCGTATGAAGCACCTGCAAAAAGCCAGACGTAACTTATTGTGAATACTCACAGCAGGACTCAGTATCAGCAGCACTTCAGATCCTCTCGTGTTTCTGTTGCGTGTAGCAAAACTGTAAAATTCCATTGTGTATAGTCAGGAGATAAACTAGATGAAGGTAGGAACAATGCAAAAGTCTGAATAGGGATTTAATTTGCCTGGTTAGATAGATATGTGTGGATTGCAGTCTACTGTGAAACAGATTCTTCATGTGCCCTGGTGAAGGATTCAGACAGTTTATTTTAAGTTTAGGTTAGTTTACTAGTTTGTTTCACGTTTATTTGCATTACACAAATTTAAAGGGCTACTCCGTAAAATTGTATGTTACTGTTTCATTGTTGAGGCATTACCCTCTTTTGACATATTTTCTATATCTTACAACTTGTAGCAGTATTTATCTTTCAAAAGTTTATTTTCCCATATAGAGAAAAACCACTACAAATAACAACAATATACAGTATATTTGCCAAAGGTTCCAGTTTGTCTATTTTTATTGTGGTTGTTTAGAACTTAATCCCTGTTAAATAAATGGCTTGCAATTTTGTCATGGCAAAGTTGTTTAGATTTCGGTATGATTCAGTGTCAATGCATTAGCCATGCAAGAGATAATGTATCATCTTTACTAATAAGTTTAAAATTAGTCCACTCACATCTTATTATACGGAATGCTAGTTCAAGAGTATATTTGAATGTGTCAATATAAAAGCCAGTATACAGTATATTATATGTTATGTAACTTGAATGACTTTTAATAACTTACTGGTTTGCGACGTATTTAAAAATGTACTGGTAATGAATGTTTCTACGGTCTTTGTATTGTCAGGACTGACTTAACTGTTTAGAGATTTATATTTTCATAAATGTTGTATTTAAATTTTGTTACAGAGTTGTATAACTGGAATAATTTAAAAAAATGTCGGGAGCAATATGAAATTGTGTGTATGCATTGTTTGTATGGAAAATTTTAATGTAATAAAATGGTTCTCTTTTGCCTCAGAGTGGATCTTTTTCCCATAGCTAAAAATTACCACTATCCTTATACAGTACAGTGCTTGAATGTGCGTATCATAGAAAATGATTGTAATATTAAAAGACAGCCAGCAGGGGTCAGGCGGTCAGATTCATTATTTTAAATTAAACTGACACATTGCGACAGACATGGATATGGTGTCAGTGGCACTAAGTACATCCAAATAAATAAATTAATCAATTAACAAATGTCTCAAGTAATTGAGCAAAATAAAACTTTTAAACAAATATATTATAAAAAGCCACAAATCTACGTAATCACGGATAAATGCCTGTACATTACTGTACAGACCTCTTCTGTAATGATGGGCATGAGAGCTGAAATGCTTTGAAAACCCTGGGGAAGGATGTATAATTAGGTTACACTCCTGCACTGCAGTCTGCGGCCACATGGACGCCCATTCAGGTCCTGTAAACTGGTGGCTCTGAATGATCACTAAGGGGGGCATGGTGGCTCACACCTTCAGGTCCAGGGGGTTGAACTACACCCTACTTCTGTGACTCTGTGGAGTTTGCATATCCTGTCTGCATTGGGTTTCCTCCTGCAGTCCAAAGACATGCAGTTAGGCTTGTTAGCAGCTCCTATGTACCAAACCTGTGTGAGTGTGGGCATATATGAGCCATAAAGTGGACTGGCATCCCATCCAGGGTGTACCCCAGTCTTGTGCCCTATGCTGCCCCAAATAGGCTGTAGTTCTTCTCCCCCATGACAAGGATAGTGGATAGAAGATGAATGGATGAATAATTGCTTTGGGCTATCTTTTATTTTTTTTATTTCCCATGGTGCCAAGTGTGCGTGCTGTTTCCATAGCAATAGAAGGCCTGCAGGGACCGCACCTTCCCAGACTGTTTAGAGTAAGCTTATGTCCCCTGGCTCTGAGTAGATCCTGTCTTAATATGACCTTCTCACAGAGATTCTGCCTTACATTTAAAGGGTTGCATGTATACAGCAGTGCTTTAAAACTGAGTAATTTATCAGACATATCTGCAAATTCAGACTTAGCAATACACTATTTCCCACAGCCATAAACCAGACGATTCTCTCGATGGTTGGTGGTTTTACAGGTCGGCTTGCTTTATTTACCCCACTTTTTCAAAGCAGGGACAAGGTGAGTCATCCTCATAATGTTCATAGACACCATGACGCTACCGGCTGAGGGCCCCACACATTAATCTTGCTGAGAGCTGCGAGCTGGTAAACACTAGCTGACGTGCTACATTATACCTACAAGGGAAACAAAGGGGAGGCCGGCTCTTTAATCCCACGCGCGAAAACAAGCTGCACGTGACAGGTGCAATTGCAGGTATTGGCCACTTCAAGCTCACAGACATTAAGGTCCCTAAAGACTGTTGACCATGGAGCGGAACAATTCCATATTCTACAAAGGAATCTGGTGCAAGGCAATACATTCTAAGTAGTAACTAGACAGCAAATCTTATGCTCTATAGATAAAATTTCAGACAGTCTGTAGTAGGGCTGTGATGGTACATGTACAGGTCTGGATGCTGTTCAGCCAAATGGCTACTTCAATATTAGATTAATTAAATACAAGAACTCGTGGCCATAGGTGGAAATTAGCGGGAGAACATTTTAAAATGGATTTGAGAAAGCACTTCTTTACACAGCGTGTAGCTAGAGTATGGAATAGTTTGCTTGTTAGTGTAGTGCAAGCTAAAACCCTGGGTTCCTCTAAATTAGAGCTATGTAAGATTTTAACAACTCTGAGCTATTAGTTAAGTTCTCCCCAAATGAGCTTGATGGGCCGAATGGCCTCCTCTCCTTTGTAAATTTGTTATGTTCTTATGCTATGTGCCATTCGGTTACATCCTTTATTGTTGGGTACGCAGAGTGAATGAATGAATAAATACATTGATTGAGACAGATAGAAACTAATTTCACGAGTAGATGTTCGGAAAACATCATGCTAATTGTGGCTTTGAGTTGGTTACAGCTAATGCTACTCAGTCAGTCAGTCATAGTCCACAGTGCGGGAACATTTGGCTTCCCAATAAAATACACCAGCACTGGTTGATGTACTTGATAAGACCAAGATTGTCTGTCATGCTGGAAACACACTCAACACGCTAACTCATTTGAGACGACATCATCTGAATGTGTGTATGACAGGAGCAAGACAGAAACATGTTAGTCTCCCTGTGGCATTTAAGGTCTATTCGCCAGGAAATTCAGACCAAGCTAAAAAGAAAAACAAAATACAGCAATACGGGTGTTTATCGCTACGGATACACAAACATACTCCGTATTTGTGTTTGCAGTTTTATTAACAATTTCAAAACAAACAGTTTTCCCTGCTGTACCAAAATTGCACCAAACCCTGAACCCAAAGCCAAGGTATGTAGCAAACCATGAATTTTCTGTAGCATTGCATCCCTGGCCTGTAGGGTGGCACTGTGGAGCTCTAAGGTAGGGGGAGTTTGAGTCCCACCCCGGATCTGTGTCCGTGGAGTTCACACATGTTCTTGCAGCCCAAACACATGCAGTTAGGCTTACTGAATTCTCAAAATTGCCTACAGAGTCTGCACGTGTACCTGCCCTGTGATGCACTGGCATCCTGACTGGCCTGTGCCCCAGCATTGTGCTCTCTGCTACCTGGGACAGGCTCCAGGCCACAGGTCCCTGCTGAGCAGGATAACCGGTTGGAAGATTGATGTACACAACATATTAAAAGCTACACAAAGTTTCTTTGGATCAAGTGTAGCTAAATCTTCCAGAACCAGTCATATGTAACTTTCAGAAATGTGCTTCAGAGAGTTACTTTTATGTGTGTGTGTGTGTGTGTGTACCCTTCATAAACTGCTTAGGATAAAATCATTTGCAAAACACATTTTTGGTGCTGAATGAGCAACTATAAACTTCAGACGTAAGGTGGCTTTGAGTGATGCGATTTGAGCACCAGGCAGGGTGACCAGACAAGCAAGATGGACGAGCCTATAGGAGAGCTGCCAGAGTGAGACAGACAGTCCTGTGATCGCTTCAAATGCATACATGACGAAGGACCAATCTGATCTTATCAGCAGCCAACTGAGAAATGTTGAAGTGCAACGTAATCCAAACTATGTAAATGGCTCATATTTCAACAGCAAAGTAGTCAGTGTGGAGAAGAACAAATAACAAACAGAAAATGAAATCTGATACGTGCTAACCCATGTTACCATCAGACATCTTCCACCCACTTATCCTGTACAGGGTCATGGGGACATTTGGTATAATTAATTAAAATGCTGAGGAAATTTCTTGAATAAGGCTTTCATTTTGCACAGGTATTCCCTGCCGTGCTCGATATATCCTGCCCATAACTTGCTTTGTTTTGCTATGAAGTATCCTAAAGCTACTTCTCCACTGATCGTCTTCACAAAATCTTGGCTCCTACAGTTTCTGCCATTGCTGCCAAGACGATCGTCATCATCTGCAGATGGGTCATGTTTCTGAGCTATAGAAATGTCTCCAGTTTCTTTCAAAGGAATATCAGGGTATTTGTACCGGGTTTTTTGTCTACCAGCATACACAAAAACAACATAAAGTATCATACCAATGTGCCATGTATCTAAAAGCATTCTATCATTCAGATGGTGGATCCCAATTCACCCACACAGACTCAGAAGCTGTTTATGGAGGACAATATGTTACCCATAGTATGGTGCTATATAATTCCCTACAACTTTTGGTAAAATACCAAAAACAGATCATTTATACATTGTGTCAATAAAACCATTCTTCTGATTGTTAAATGGAAGGATGCAAGCAATTACTATTGTACACAGCTCTCTATATTGAAGGCAATAACTAAATATTAAAGTGCACTGTACTACCTCATGGTTGTAGAGAGCTGGGTCATGACCCTAGAACTTGGGGGAAAACACACAAATGGCCTACAGATGGTTAAAAGTTTTTTTTTATCCAAGGTCACATGGTATATGATTAACGCACCATGCAAAGTGGCGAAGCAGGCCCCTGGATTTCCAGCTCAAATTCAAATAGACGGGCAGGGCAGGCGACATGGGAGATCGCGACTGCGGGAGGAGTTTCCTTGCCCACCTACGCTTACATGGGAAACAACAGCGATCACCTACAACTCCTTTATAAACTACACCTGGCTGACGTGTGATCGGTGTCTTTCGGGCCTTTTAATATACCCTGCCCCTCATGGATGACAGTAAATATTTGAAATATAAATGAGAAGAAGTTAGCAGTGGAAAAAACAATACCTCCGGCAGGCAGGTGCCACACCTCTATCGGCGTAGCAGGTAAACCCGATGCTTCTGCTATTTTTGGCATCGTCATGATATGATCCTTGCAGGATTAAGTGCAACAACAACATTTCTGTGAATAGTGTGCGGTATACTTGTGTGTGTCTGTCTGGTAGGCTTTGATACAATGTTCAACACGTCTTCCCCACCTGTCTGATGAGGAAGTAGAGACACCGCGAACTTACTGCTACACGATTGCTGAAATCATGGACACAGTTTGTCGGGAGCTATACTTCCAGACTTGATTATATGTATATATATATTAGCTACTGAGTACGTATTAAAGGGGGACAAACAAATCGATATAGTTAAAAAGATACCTGATGATGTAACGCAAAACACCTGTGCCAAGGTAAACAGCTTTGACTTGCAAACACCTGATTTCGTAAACGAGCTGTAAGTTTATGCGTGTTCATTTGCAATGTTTTTCGTGATATGAAACGTTGATCTAGGACAAAAGCTGTTGCTCATTTGGTTGTAAACGGAGTTTAGTACACTTTGCTGCGTGGAATTTAAAAAGACCATTTAAATGTTCCATTTGTACTGCATATAACCATAGCGCTTATTATTGAAGTGTAATTATGTGTAATTAAATAATTTGTTAGTGAGGTGTTTTTACAGTGTGGGATTTTTGTTGCTAGTTGTTTTAGAAAAATATGAATTTAAGAAGGGTTTAAGTGGGAGTTCGTTGCAGTATATGCATAGTTCTAAAGCTTTTGATCTGGGTTCCGAGCAAAAAATCCCCCGTGGGTTTTGATACGTTTTCGCGGTTGAAGATTAATATTCAACAACGGTGTTATTATAGAGGCAAGTATTCGTAGAACATACGTTCAGTATGAGTCCAGATTAAGCTTTATTTAAAATTTGACCGGTTGTTTCCTTCCCAGATAGCGTTTCTAAGGGGTGCCAGCTGGGCGTACAGTGATAAGGTGTAGTAGATCTCCTTCAGCTTACATGTGCGGAAAATTTGATGGAAATTGCGCTGTCGTCCTTGGTATTTATTTGTTGTTTTATAGTGCGATTTTGGGTTCGTAGCCCGCCAGGGTGCACAGAGAAATGTTGCAGATACTTTAATAACTATCATTTAAAAAGTTGCCTTCAGATGTGACTAAGTGGTTTGAACTTTCACCATACTTGTGCTATATTTGTTTTTTATCTGGTATTGTATCACCTTTTAGACTTCCTTGCCAGTAAATGTGCATGGTGAACTTTGAATATTTTGTAGTTAAACTTTACTTGAAGGACCGCAGAAAAATCAAGAAATCGTAAAGTCGGCTTGGCCTCAGTGGCTGGACTGAGAGACTGGTAATAACGCAGTATTCCTGCCCAGCATGGTCTGGTGCCCGTCCTGCAATGTCTAATTACAAAATAACGAGCATCTGGTAGTTCTGAACCATTGCAGAGGAGGTGCAGATATCTACCACCTCCATTTGAGACTGCGTTATGGCTCGAGGCATTGGGTCACCTGGTTAAAAGGCAAAATATTAACAATTCTTTGAACAGAGCTGCACTGGCCTACTCTGGCAGTGCTGTGTGAGCACATTATGGATTAACCTATCCGACACGAAAACACAGAGGACATGACTTTGGTTGAATCCATCTTTAATTTAGAGCTTTACTAGAGTGTGCTGTTGTTCCTTAATGGGTGTTTTAGTGAAGTGTGACAAAGGCTTGAGGGCGGGAGGGGTGGGGGAGGGGGGTCCTATGATAAATGGATGTAGCACCTTACTGTTAGAGCCGCTTCATTTAGAATACACCTCTGGTAAAATTAAATTGATTAAGTCTAGCAGGGGAGAGGAAAAAAAGGTACTTTGTTTATTGTAGTTACAGAAAGACTGGGATTAATGCATCTTTGCAGTCTGCTTGAGGGGCCACTGGGGGCGCCCTCTTCTGGTTTTGGCTTCTTTGAGATGCTCTTAATCTTAGAAGTGTTCATTTAAAGGTAGTAGAGCTGTGTTTGAGCCAAGGGCACATTTTGCTGTTTAATTTTATGGGAAACTAGGCAAAAAACTACTTTCTACAAGCAAATGATTGAATGAAGGCTTATTGAATTTGGCTAAGGTGTGTATCATCAAGATGGTGCTGGTGTTCGTGTTGTCATGGGGATCGCTTGCCTGATCCACCAGCCAAGTTTCCAGATTTGGACTGAAGGGTAGAGTGTAGTGTGAAGACTGGCCAAATTGGAGAGACATCCTGAGCCCGTATATTTACACGGAGTGCGTATTGACATCATCTAAACACACCGCCTTGTTTCTTGACTGCACTTGCAAACAAATGCCATAGTATAATTATAGGGAAAAATGCTTCTGATAGTAAGGCTCATGGCTGTGAGAGATGTGGATTATTTAAATGAAACACCAACCTCCATCTAAGAGGCCTGATGAAAATAATATGGCATTATGCAATTCAGAAATGTCCCCAGCATGTTTTAATACAAGCTGTTATTCAGAACATTTATTTGAACCCTATAATAATGGCTGACAAGCAACACAATCAGGATGCAAAGAGTATTTTCCCAAATACTGGCCTTCTTCTTCAATTTTAAATGTGGTTGAGATTTAGATTCATCTTGCTGCCAAAACAAAATGAGAAGCCTTTACTGGCATCTCTGTCTAATATTTCATCTTTCTCATTCTCATTTCTGTGCTGAAATGCTGTTTAATGCATTTGGCCTAGAAAGATGATTGCACTCTGCCCATGTCAATCATTTCATGCACCATATTGTTTAGTCGCACACATGTGGAACCGTCTCCTATACCGGTATCTTTGCTTGGTGGTTTTCTCGCAGTGATGCCGTCTGCCCCACCCAGAGAATAAACAGTTCTGGAAATCATTTGCCATATCCAATATAAAACACATATTATAATCTAATTGTCCCAATGTAAAGGTACACTAGGCTTGGTTAGCATTATGATATACAACATGCTGCGGCATTTTGAAATCTCAGCAACGGAATTGTCACTAAGATTTCAAAATACCTGAAAAGTCTGGTATATCTGGATGGTATGGAAAAACTATGTGATGTCAAAGCCTCGTCAATGTTGATGCTGGTCATGTCCAGGAGCGCCATACTTACCTATAATGCATTTTCTCCCTCATTTTTATTAAGAAGGCACTGATGTGATATTTCTTGTTTTGTGTGACGCGCATCATTCATTCCTTCCTCAGGTAACAGTGTACATAACACCTTTTAATTTGTTTTATTAAATCTGCAGCTTCCACGGAGACGGTGTGTGTTTACTGAGGATGCTAACTGGCCAGGCAGTAAGACTCTTAACTACCCAGTTGTTTTCTGTATTTGCCAGCATGCTGGGTTGTGGTCTGGTCAATCATACGTGTGTCACTGTGTTTGCTTTAGTCGTCATGACGAATCGTCCTGGCAACAGCCTGCTGGCCTCACCTGGCCCATTGAGAAGAATGGGCACTCTGTGAGCTAAATGCAGAGTCATTGTGAGCCTCAGTCTCTGCTGATTATTATTAAATAAAAAAAAAAATTACATAGCCTCTTTGTCATCGGTGACAAGGCTTATTCTCTTCATCAGCCAGAATAAGCAACGTTACATGGGAAACTTGTTTATAACATTCTGTTTTATTTGTTTTGGAACCTGGTTGTAACTGGAATTTCCGAAAGGCCTCTAATCCAGTGTTTTTCAGCCCTGCCCTCAGGGACCCTCAGACGGTCCTAGTTTTTCCTGGGAAGGACCTAAAATATGCACTGTTTGTAGCAATTCCAGTCCTAGCTGCTGCAGCGCCCTAAGTAAGCATCACCGCCGGCACCCCCCCCCCCATCCAAGGCAAAGTGAAACTGCCAGGCGAGTCTGCCGTCAAGGTGACATCCTATGTCGCCTGTAGGATTGACTGGCCTTGGTCTGGGGGTCCCCGAGGGTCATTTTGAGAAACACTGCTCTAATCAGGCTCTGGATGCAGAGATGGAGGACACAGGCAGACACTACTGTGTGCCCTGCGGAGCTTGGTGAAGAAAAGGGTGTGATGAAAGAACTATAAAAGACGCTGGCTGATCGGGCCGTCTGCGCACTTGGGGGTCTGTTTGGCTGCTCCTCTGGGCGAGGAGGGGGGGGGGGGGGGGGGGGGGGGGGGGGGGGGGGGGGGGGGGGGGGGGGGGGGGGGGGGGGGGGGGGGGG